>CAMXCT020002090.1:309243-663614 GCA_947184155.2 Cladocopium goreaui
TGCGTGCATGTAAAAGAAAACGTGCGCAAAATAGACATCGCCGTGTAGGAGTATTTGCATGTAAGCGCGCCTGCCACTGTGTGTCAAAGTGTCTCTGTGTAAAAGTGCTTGCGTGTAAAGGAATCTCTGCGTAAAAGAATGTGTGCGTAAAAGCACTGTGTAGACGTATTAGCGCGGAAAAACACCTCTATAAAAACATCCCTGTGACAAGGCAACTGTGTGTATAAACCCGCCCGTGTCTAAAAGTTTCTCTCTGCAAAATCATCTCTGTGAAAAAAGCATTTGTGTCTCAAAGCGCCGGTGTGCAAAAGCATCTCTGTGTTGAAAGTATCTCTGTGTAAGAGCGCCTGTAAGTAGAAGCAGCCCTTTGTAAAATCATCTCTCTGCGTAAAACCATCTCTGTGAAGGCCCCTCCCTGTGTAGAAGCACTTGTATGTAAAAGCATCTCTCTGTAAAAACATAATGGATGGAAACCTGATTCCAAAATTGCTTGAACCCTCCCCAAATTGTGCTTCCAGCCTCTTGCCTAGACGCGTCCTAGTCTCAAAGCACCTGTGTGTAAAAGCACCTCTCCGTGAAAGTATTCGTGCAAAAATGCCTCTCTGTAAAAAGTATCTGTGTGTAAAAAACGTTTTTTGTACAAATGTATTTGTGTGTAAAAGTATCTCTGCGGAAGAGTATTTACTGTTCTGTTGCCACATTGAAATCTACAGGCATTTTGTGTCTCGAGAGAAGGGAAAAGGCCCTGGTGTCTTTCTAGGGTTATGAGCCCAACGGCCTAATTGGGTTCTCCATTGGTTTCTGGAGCCATGGAGGGGGACAGCCTGCACCTCCAGAGGTGACTGTAGCAGATGTTGGGTATCAAAATGCCGTTGGTAAGGGCTAGACCAGACACCTTGCCAGAAGCAGCTGTTTCTCCCGTGGAGCCAGTGCCGATCTGAAGTGAAGGTATGATTGGCAAGGGACGTGGTTCTTCGACTGCGGCGACACCTGTCAGAGGTGGAGCTGGACCGTTTGTGACTCCTCCAAGCAGAAGGACAGCGCATGGACTTGCGATGAATCTGGAACTTGGAAAGCAGCATGAGCGTTCTGGGGTGCAAACTGAAGGGCTTATGCCAACTGCGAAACATGGTAGAAATTAGAAATGATGATGCTGAACAAGGGCATGTTCATGGAGTAGGTGAGAAAGTTGATCTTCAAGAGCAGCAATCCGTAGAAGATTTTTGCAGCGGTCTTTGGGGAGGGAAGTCGTTGATCACCTACGGGATCAAAACGCCAAGTTGATGTTGGAGTTAGAAGAGTTGAGAAAGTGGAAATAGGGGGCTAGTGGTGAGCGTGGTCATTCATCTTGGTCCTCATGGTCTGAAGTTGGGGCTGATGGCATGCATGCTGGCAAGGGTTCAACGAAGTTGGAAGATGGTAGGATGGGCTATCACACTCCGAGGAGTTCAAACTGCAAAGCTGGTACTGGTAAACAGGATGCCCGATACACTCCGAATGGAACACGGGTGCCAGAGGGAACTCCTCCGGATTCAGCTGAACCTTGTCCTCCACCTCCACAGGAACCTCCAGTAGTACCACCATTTCCCTATTCGGTTTTGCAGCCTCAATCTTCTTCTACACATGCGGATGACATGCAGAAGTTTTGCATGGCTATGAGAGAATTGATGTCAAGCCAACAAGTTTGAAAAGGATGTTTCATGGGAACCTCAGAAGGAGTTGAATCCAACTGAAGCTAGGACATTCTGGTTGGAAAATTCAAGCCCTTCGAACTACTTTGGCATCGGTTTCTCACGGGAATGCATTTCGAAAGTCTGAGTATTGGGGCGGAAGATTTCAACGTTGTGACTTTGGGGATCATTTGAACTCCAAACATGGTCCTGGTCAGCTCACACCGCCCACGGACCTTGGTCGGCCCAATCCAGATGTGGCTGAAGCGATTAATCGAGCACATCCAGGAGATCTCCCGCTTCAAGCTCGGCTAGCATGGATGTGCACCATACAGACTTTCCACGTCAATCGCGTGGTGGAAGTGGTGAAATTCATCCTGAAGATCGGGCTGGCACTGCAGCTGCTCGTCACGGTGTATGTCAAGGGAACTTGCTTGGTGGAAGTGGTGCAGACCTTGACCGAGTTCGGGCTAGCGCTATGAGCAGTGGCAAACAACAAGAATGCCTCGGCCACTTGCGTGGTGGAACCGGAGATCTTTCCCTTCAAGGTCGGGCTTTGCAGCATGGTGGAAGCGGTGCGGATCGTCTACAAGCTCGGGCTTCGCAGAGCACTGATGATGTATATCATGGAGATCGGGCTTTTGGGGCATCGCACCTACATGCTGGCCGAGATGGACGCTCTTGTGGGGATCCGCGGCATGGTGGCGGAGGAGGTTTGGGAGGTGGATTGGACCCCGTCCCAGCGTCTTGGGAGACCGGGAGAAGCATTGGCAGCACAAAGGCCGATTTGCCTGATCTGCCAGGGATGGCCAGTCCACTCCAGTTTGGAGATTGGATTCACCTCTGCGGCCTGGTCATGCGAGACCTCAGCATGGCCAGCAGATGGTGGGACCAGTGACCAGACAAGCTCAGGTGCACTATGCGGACTGGAAGCAGGCGGCACCTTTGCAGAGGGTTCAGATAGACCCACGGGTGCCTGACGAGCTCAACGACCGATGCTATGGGCGCACCGAGCAACCTGGTGTTCACCTACTATGGTGCTCCTATAGAGTTATAACTCGATTATAACCTATAGTTATAACTAAGTTACTAAGTCATAACTTCTTAGCTAACTTTTCGTAACTTTTTTTTGCTATAAACAAAAGTTTCTTTAAAATTGATCAAATTTTGATCTTTTTGACGATCTTGAGTGTTTGCTGTTTGAAGCGGTTTCAACTGCTGTAAAAAATGCTAAATGGAGCGGTTTTCAAACCGCTAAAAGCTGTTTTTGTTTGAACTGCCGTTTTCAGCAGACTTGCAGCATTTTTTCTTTACTTTGCCCTGGAGAAAGGGTTTAGCATTGAAGCGGTTTCAACCGCTACATTGAAGCGGTTTTAACCGCTACATTAATTGAAGCGGTTTTAACCGCTACACTGAAACCTATCAACCGCCATCAACAAACATATAGCCAGAGTTTTGTGATGCCCTTACCCAAGTATAAACCAAAAAGACAAATTACAGACACTAAATGTATTTGATTTTATTTTGGGCCTCTTTTTTCTTGCTCTTGACTATGAAGTGCACACCGTTGTGACAAACTGAAATGCATTACAAGCTGAAAAACAAAAACAGAATTCTCGTAGATCTCAGTGCTGTCGGGTTTTAATTGAAATGCATTTCAGACTGAACACAAGAAGAAACAGATTCATTGAACTCTCATAGATCTCAGTGCTGTCAGCTTTAAATTGAAATGCACTTCAGACTGAACAATGCAATGCAATGCAATGCAATGCAATCTTCAGACTAAACACAAGAAAAAAAAAGATTCATTGAACTCTCATAGATCTCAGTGCTGTCAGCTTTAAATTGAAATGCGCTTCAGACTGAACAATGCAATGCAACGCAATGCAATGCAAAGCAATCTTGAGACTGAAATTGAAAAAGTTTCATTGCACCACCATGTGAAAACAAAATCGCTGATCCAAACCTGTAAAGGCCTTTGTGGTATACTGGTGGTATACTCACCGTATACCATGGTATACTGGTGGTATACTGGTGGTATACTGGTGGTATACTGATGGTATACTGGTGGTATACTGGTGGTATACTGATGGTATACTGGTGGTATACTTTATTCATCAACTGCCTTTTTTTTCCCTCTCCATCTTTAGATTTATCAGACTATAACTTCAAAATCAATTTGGCAAAATTGCGGTTTTAACATTTTAAAACCAGTTGCACATTCCCTCATTTGGAGTTGAGGTGATCTGTCAAGTTTAGAAACCTAATCTATGAGAACCTGATTGAATCCAAAACGTTTTGCGATATAATTTTGCAAGGTATTAGTTTGTGAAGCCTGCTGGACTTCAACTCTGTTTGAACTTTGTAAGTCCTGGGGTTGGGACTTACTTTGAAAGAATGAGATTTCACAAAATCATTGACTTACAGATCTCAATGAATTCACAGTTGCGACAACATGACTTAGATAATACAGCGTCCAAAAATTGTAGCATTGTAAACTCAACTATTTCATCAGACTATTATGATATGCAGCTTCCACCATCTCTGCAATCACAAACAATCTCAAAAGATTGAAACTTGAAAACATCTAAAGAAAAAATACGACGTCAAGATATCCAAAAACCCGTGAATTTGCAAAACAAATCCCATTGGCAATTCATGGCTATGAAAAAAAACAAACACACTCAAAAGTCAGCCCAACACTGGCAAAGAAGCACAAAAATGTAGCGGTTTCAACCGCTGCATGGCTGCTAGGGGTATGCATGCTCCATGAACTGTAGCGATTTCAACCTCTCCAAATGGTATTCTACCACTTGTAGCGGTTTAAACCGCTTCAATCAGTGTAAAGTGAAATAACATATGATGTAACACTTACCCATGGAAGCGGTGAAAACCGCGCATTTTTCAAAAAAAAAACTTCGAAGCGGCTCAACCGCTGTAATTAGAAAAAATATTGTTTTCGATACAATAAAAACAAATGTTTTTTCAGTTTTTCTAAATTATAAAAATGTGACAAAATAGTTGATATTTGCTTCACTTCATAACTTTTCATAACTTTTTGTATAACTAAAGTTATAACTACTTATAACTCTATAGGAGCACCATAGTACTTCTCAAAGCGGTGTCGCAGGAAGTGCAACAGATGCTGGTGACGGATCGTCGAAGCCTGGCTTGAACGCTCTTGGAATTGTCGCCCTTGAACAGTGGAAGCGGCATTTCCTCAATGATAATCTTCCAGCTCGACGAGATTGCTCGCATTGCGTTCGGGCACAGAGACGCAGCAAACCACATCGACGAGTTCAGCATCCTGAAGCATATACGCTCAGCATTGACCTCTCTGGCAAGACGACTGCAGGAGGGGACCAAAATGCTGCTGGTGTCAAGTACCTGATGGTTGGATGCTACACCATACCGGTGACTCGCGATGGTGCTTTGTTGCTACCTGTTCCAGGACAAGAACATGCTGAAGAAGATCAACAGCTGCAGGGCTTGGAGGAGGAAGTTGAAGGCATGGATGCAATGGCTGCAGGTGAAGGTGATGAACAACCTCTGCCGGAGGAAGATGAGCCCATGGAAGAGGGCGATGACAAGAACGTCAAGCAAGCCAAGTCGATGTACGACACATGGCATCGATTGGTGGACGAGGCACAGAATGTGGCCGTCAAACAGATCACCTGCGTTGAACCGGTCAAGTCTCGGGCAGACAAGCATGTGCTCCCAGCATTAGCTCGGGCGTACTGCAGACTACGAAGCTTGGGATTGCCCTTGTACCGCATTCACTCAGACCGCGCAAAAGAGTTTTGCTCAGAGCAGGTCAAAACTTGGGCCACGGAGCGAGACGTGATCACTACGATGACCTCTGGAAGCTCTTTTAAGGCCAACGGCCGCGTTGAAGGTGAGATGAATGCGGTCAAAAAGTCCATCAGAACGCTCATCTCAGCTGGAGTGAGCACGTTGCAGCAGTGGCCTTTGGCAGCGCGCCACATTGGCGAAAAACGTCTTCGAGCTCAACTGCAACTTCTGGGCTAACCGGTGGGAAGACTTCTACGTTTTGGGGCCAAAGCCTACGCACTGCGATAGTCCTGGCAAGCCAGGTATGCGCCTTGAGAGGTCAGGGAGGATGTACCCGACATGAACTCCTCGCTGACCAACACGGGCTACTTTGTTGAATCCAAGACTACAGGTCGCCGATTCTACACGGACGACATTGTGATCCCTGAGGTGCAGCAACCATCTGTGGAAAATCAAGTTCTCTACCTTCCTGAGCGCCCTGAAGCGATGCCTCTGAGACGCCAACGGTCCAAAGCAAGGACTCCAGCAATTTCAATGTTGGACATTGAGGGGGCGAGGGTGATCACTCAAAGGTTTCCCGACATGTTCGAACCAGATCCTTCCTATGTGGACGCAGGTGACAGCTGGACTCTGGACACGGATCAACAATCATCTGCATCAAGCTCATCAAGAATGCCTGAAGATCCGGAGGAGGATTGGTGGCATGGTGGAGGGGATGTGGAGGGGGTGCCTAATACCTCACGCCCAGGAACCCCAAGTCAAAGCTCCAGAGCACCAACGTTGCGACGGTTGCATTGCAATGTAACGAGCTACATCAAGGAGGAGCTGAACCTGGTGGACGCAGCGAGCTTGGATCAAACACTGTGGATGCCAACTCTGAATCAAGCTATGCTGAGCCGAGTGGCCTTGGCAGACCAGCTATGTGCTTTGGAGGAGGTAACTGCAGTGGAGAACAAGGTGGCGGAGGAGTTCCTGGTGACTAAGACCATCAGCAACAAGGAAGTCTGGGAGTCCTTACCGGACTGGGAGCCATCAATCAAAGCGGAATACCAGCTGGTGAACCAGAAGAAAGCGGTGATCCAGATGACGCAACAGCAGCTGAGAGACAAAGCAGCTGCCGCTGGGGTTGAGATTGAGCTCCTGCCAGGCAAGATAGTCCACACCAGAAAGGCACAAACGGGCGCCTACAGAAGCCGAGCTGTCATCTGCGGAAACTATGCATCGGCCACAGAACTAGATGTGTATGCAGGTGGCACGGACAGTACTCAAGTTCGAGTGGCATTGAAGACAGCGGCGATGATGCATTGGAAAGTGATGGGAACGGACATCAGGACAGCTTTCCTGAATGCAAAGCGCCGAGATGAGACAAAGTTTTTGGCGATGTCGATTCCATCTGTTTTCAGAGCCCTGGGCTTGGCCAAAGAAGATGAAGTCTGGTTGGTGGAGATGGCTTTGTATGGCCTCACAACAAGCCCAAGAGATTGGCTTTGGAGGCTGATCGAACAAGGCCCAGATCATCAAGTTCGCTGGTGCGGCCTACTATGTGTTTATGTGGATGATCTACTTTTCTGCGGTGAAGAAGGAGCAGCAAAGCGCGGGCATCAGAATCCTGTCAGAATCCAAAGCCTTGAAGTTCTGTGGGATGGAGATCACTGTGGATAAGAACGGCAATGGCTTGCACTTGGCCCAAAGCGGGTATGAAAAAGAAATCTTGGAGAGGTGGCATGTGGAACAGCGATCTGAGTTCCCCAACTTCAAGATTGGTGAGACCGACTTTTAGGCGGTGGAGCACATAGCCCCTGACGTCCTGAAGGAGGCCCAAGCCCTTGCAGGGGGATTACTTTGGCTGGCCAGACATCTCATTTGGAGTGGCTACCATGAGCCGACTGATCTCCAGAAACCCTGAAAAGGCCTGGCCGGTTGGATATGCCCTGTTGAGCTACATCAAGGCCAATCCAGGGGATTTACACTACTTCAAAGACATTCCCAACGATGGATGGGGCGAGCGGCATCAACTGAAGCTTCAACGAAGCCAGCGCAGCCTCGAGATCTTCTCCGACATAGCCTACGCTGCAGGCAATGGTTACCGCAGTATCCAAGGCATTGCGGTCTTCTCGGGAGGCAGCCCTGTTGGAGCCTTTGCCACGCATAGCACAGCGGAATCAGAACTGGTGGCCTACTGCGAAAGCCTGCTGATTGGACAGAAGCAGAGTGCCATGTGGGGGGAGCCGCTGAAGTCAAACCTCTTCAGCCGCGTCATCTACGGTGACAACCTGGCGGCGATTGGGCTGGCAAATGGCACTACGTGCTCTTCTTGGAGTGGACTGACCAAACAGCTCAACGGTCAGGCATTCTTCAGGTTTGTGGAGGACTTGGGCATGAAAAGATCCACCCCGGTGAAGCCTGATGTATCCCAAGCTGGCAACGAAAGAGCTCATGCTGGAGGAGGAGACGGTCAAAAGGCCATGAGGGCTATCATGGTGGGTAGCTTGCTGGTGTCTTCTGCGAAAGCGAGGGATGTGGAGGGCACTGAATCTAGCGAGCTGACACCTATTTTGGTGACTGGCGCGATTCTGATGATGCTGGGTGCAGTCTATGCTGGGCAACTTTTGTGCGAAGTCACTCAGTGCTGCCTGAAGAGACTCCGGATGTCAACAGAAGAAGAAGTGCGTCAAGAGCTGGCGGCTAGAAGAAATCATCGCACGAAGTGATCAAGAGGTGACAGTAGTGTCAGAGGCATCGGAGAAGGAGAACGAACCTGCAGATGAGCCCGAGGAGGAGTGCACTGGAGCACGGCATAGATGATGTGACGAGACGAAGGTCGTCATCTCACAAAAATCTCTGAGATTGACAAGGCATTCGGGCTCTAGCACCATGGCTGTGAGCGCTTCTTCAAATGGGAGCAGGACACAATCGGGCTCTAGCAGCGCAGCGGGCTCTCTACCACGGTGTATGCCTTCACGATCGGGCACTGCAGAGACCTCTTTGGGCACACCATTGCCTTTGACATCACGATCGGGCTCGCATGGAGCAGTGGTGGATGATGCTGCTGCTGGCCGATCTTCGCGACCTGATGCTGCTGCCGATCCAACGACATTGCCTATGACGGCACGCTAGCGCTTGCATGGAGCATCAGCGGCTGCTGGGAACAGCTCAGCCACTAGGGTTGTAGATCCTGGTATCACCAATCCCTGGAACCTGTTTTCAACATCAAAACAGGAACCGAGGCCTGACTTCGAGCGTGATGGCCGTGCTGTATAGAAATCAGAAGTCAAAAGGCCATGACAAATAGAATGCCTTGAGCCTAGTGTTTTGGAGGGCACAAATTGCGAAGAGTGCCACGGTTTTCAGACCTCCGAAAAGGAGGAGTCTGTTGCCACATTGAAATCTACAGGCATTTTATGTCTCGAGAGAAGGATAAAGGCCCGGGTGTTTTTCTAGACTGTAAAAGCTTCTGCGTGTAAAGGCTATTTTGTGTCACAAGAAGCCGTGTGTAAAAGGGTGTGAAAGCATTCCTCTGTAGCAGCATCGCTGTGTGAAGGCATCTGCGTGTAGAAGTACCCGAGCGTCTGTCTGTAAAAGCATCCCTGTGTAAAAACACTTGTGCGTGAAGGTATTAGCGTGTAAAAACAATTTGTGGAGACATGCATGTGTATGTGTAAACATCTGTGTAAAAACATGTCTTTGTGAAAGCACCTCTGTTTTGCTTTTAGAAACTCTAAGCTGCGTAGTATTTGCCGCACTTTGCAGCATTTTGCAGCTAGCACCTGTACACTGCCTGGTATGATGCAACATCAGTTCATTGCACGGAGCTGTGCCATCGGGCAATATTTCGCAGCAGTGCGAAGCTAACATCGGCAAATTGCATGATATTTGCAAGATTTGGAATCATATCTGACAACTGCGTTGTGATTTCACGGCGCTCTGAAGCAAAAAATCTGTACACTGCAGTATGCTTGCAGCATTTAGAACCAAAAACTATTACTCGCACAGTATGTGTGGCATACTGGGGCAAATTTTAATGCATCGCATAGTCTTTGCAATATGTTGCAATTATCACTGGTAAACCGCATGGCACGCGCAGCATTCTGAAGTTGACGCCTTTAAATTGGATGCTATTTTTGCGACTTTCTGAAGCTCAAACCTGCAAGTGGATGGTATTCGCAACATCTTGAAGTTATCACTTGCACATTGCACATAGTGGCATGGTGTTTGCAGCGTGTTGCGGCTAAAATCCGTAAACTGCACGGTCCTTGCCACCTTTTGAAACCAACATGCACGCAGCATTTTGGAGCTAGGCCTTCCTTCCCTCCCTCCCTCCCTCCTTTTTTCCCTTCCTCCTGTAGAGATTATCTCCTTCTTTCCTGTTGGTTTTTTATTCTAGTACCTTTTTCCTCTGAAAAATTCGCGCCAAGGTTTCGGTGCAAGTGTAGCAGCTACAGTGTAGCATGCAGCAGGTATGTCAACTCCTCTGGCGAGGTGAGCAGCCCACTGCCCTGGTTGCTGCGTGGCATGAAGGAATGTTCGCAGTTGCTTCGGTAGAAGCATCATACGCAGTCATTAAGTATGTTACTTCCTAACATAGGTCAACATCCATCCCTCCCCCCGCTTCAACCCAAACCTGCAAACAGGGTCGTTGTCATCGCTACCATCGTCGTCATCGTCATCGATATCATCGTCATCGTCATCGTCATCATCATCATCATCACCATCATCATCATCACCATCATCATCATCATCATCATCCATGCCACCAACTCCATCATCATCACCATCATCCTCTTCCTAATTATCACCGTCATCTTCAGCAATCATTCTGGTCAGAATGACGGCAACATGCAACCGTTGAAGACTACCTGCTGCATGGCGCGACCAATCGAGAAAACACACTCAAGATCTGAGCGACGCGCAGGGAAACACCACAGAGACACAACCAAGGACCACCAACACAACCGCCCCGACACCACCAACACGACGCCACCAAGATACGACCAAGAAACAGTGAACACCTTATGTCAGCATGGAAGCCGTTGAAACACCACCAAGACACCACCGAGGCACTGCCTCGACACCATGAAGGCAACGAGACACCATCAAAAGAGCACAACGCAATGCAGACACCTTTCAGACGCCACCGAGAGACTACCAAGATATCACAGAGACACCACCGAGACACTACAGAGACACCACCGAGACATCGCCAAGACATCAGCGACACACCACAAGAGACAACTCAGACACCACCAAGACAACCACCGAGACCAGCGACACCACCGAGACATCAGCGAGACACCGCCAAGAGACACCAGCGAACCACCAAGAGACAACCAAGACACCACCAAGACACCACCGAGACACCACCGACACACCAACTAGAGACACCAACTAGAAACAACCGAGACAACACTGAGAGACAACCGAGACACCACCAACACACCACCAGATAACATCGAGACACCACCGAGACATCACCGAGACACCACGGACACCGAGACACCATCGAGACACCACCGAGACCACTACCGAGACCACTACCGAGACACCACCGAGACACCACCGAGACACCGCCCAGGCCGGCAGCCGGGAACCCGATGGCGCCCATCCGCCTTTAGAGTTAACAACCCCAAGCTATCGCTATTGGGGAACAAGAGCCAATAGTCAGAATCCCAGGAAGACACGAAGGCAAATATCTATTTTATAAAAATTATATATATATATATATCCACACACATATACTACGCATGTGTATGTATGTATATATATATATATACACACACACGTACGTATGCATATGTATATATATATATACACATACGTATGCATAGGTATATACGGTATATATGACAAAAGCCAAGAAGTCAGCCAAAAGCCAAGAAGCTACGAAATCCGCAAGAGACACAAAAGCCAGCTGCAAACACCCTGCAATTGGGATTTGTTTGGCTCCAAAATCCAGCAAATAGCATGGAAACCAGACCGGAAAGCAAGCAAAACTCAAGAAATGCCAATCAAAAAAGTGAACCCTCTTTCATCCGTAAAAGACTAGCCTTTTCCGGCTTACACTTTCTTCACTCAAGGGCTTAGCGCAAGGGCTTAGCACAGCATGTGAAACACTGCGGGTGAAGGGTTCAAAAACCTGGGTCTCAGCTCCGAGCACAGGCCATGGGTCCAAGGGCAACGGGAAACGCCGTGTGGTTCAAGCTGAGTGGTTCAAGTCGAACCAAGCTGAGTTTCTGAATTGGTGGTGCAACGCAATACAGAGATTGACATGAAACTTAACGTGGCTCTCATAGCCCTCCCAACGTTTGTGTGATGAGATATCAGAATGGACGGACCATGCACATATAACCTGTCTGGCATAGAAGCATAAGAGTGTCATGTCGTGTGAGGAAAGCAAAGTCGCAAACCACTAGATTTTGGCCTTTCAATCATCCAAATTTTCAACATCGTCCATTGAAGTTGCAAACCTCCCAGATCATTGCCACAGTGATATGCCATCCATGCCAGACCCAGCTCCAATCCAAATATTGCAGTCAGAATCAAGGTAAATTCAAAAGGTCGTCACAGAGGAAGATAGAGAAAGAGGAAAAAAAACTTCTGCAGCTGTAAGAATATGTAAGAATACAATCGTAACATACCAAAACCGTCTTGATTGAATGGACAGAGACTGCGCCACATCCTATAGTACTTCATCATGTAGGACATTGCCATTGACCTCGGTGCATCTCAGGTTTCCATGAAAATACTTGTGTTTGAAATTAAGTGCTCCATTTGGGGCGTGGTGCGCATTGGACTGCCAGCGCTGGCTTTCAATTCCGATTCAAACATTTCAAATGATTTGAGTTCACCGCCCTTTGTTTGTTAACAAAATGACATCATGTGACACCGAGACAGTGGAATACAACCTCTGTGTGCAACTCGAATCGACCAACTCTATTTCAGATCCCAAGTGCAGGGCACACTACGAGAAACACCCTGCTGGCAATGGATGAGCACAGATCCGTCCTGCCACGGCTCCCAACAGAGTGCTTGGAACACCGGAAGTCTGGGAAACCTCGCCATGTTTTTTGCTCTTCCAAGTATTTTCTTGTCAAACAGCGACCAAATTGGATTTGCTGGAGGAATCGGGGGAATTACAGCAAATCCTATCCACCTGGATGCCCACACCTCACGAATACGGGCTTTTTCCAAGAAGGCCCAACTTGCCTTGACCAGCTCAGCTCGGCTGATTTCGACCACATTTCAAGCTATAAAACAAAATCTCAGCACCCTATCCCTCAATAAACCCCCCTACCAGAAAGCAACTCCTCTTCCTATTGCAGATGTTCAACAATCAGCTGTAGCTGAAGTTCCGTGGGTTAGGTCTCTCCCAGTGGTGTCCGTTGCAATATGATATCAAATTTCCATTACGGCAAAATCCGAACCAATCCCACTCCCTAATCTAAAGGCGAAAGCATCTGGTCAGCAATTGCAATACTCTCTAGTGACAACCACACCTCGAAACGTGACTGCAAGGTTTCTGTTGCGTTGTCACCCATGGAGACTCTGCAGTATTCCATCCGCATGGTGGCGTCCTGCCACGATCTAGCTTTCAGGGGTTGGACAGTTCGGGATGAGACTGCAATTCTTCCTGACAGAAAGCAGTTGCTTTGGTGCTAGGATCTGCTCAGTAGGGATGATTGAAGAACAAAGAATCCATTCACTAAATCCTGTGCATCTGTGGCTACCGAGTACTGTTGCCAGTTGCCACCGTGTATGTTCTTTTGAACCTGTTCCTTTGTGTTGCACTGATAATTTCCTTCCCCTGCTATGGACCACGACATCACAACCAACGTTGCTTCCCCTGGCCCCTGACTGTCTTTTTCATAGAAGTTTGCCACGCCACCGTTGGAACGAACAGGTGTGCAGTTAAGAACATACCTCCAGTGATGCAAAACTTCAATCAGCATTTGATCTGGTCTTTCAAAGCCGTTTGGTAGGTCCCCACAGCGATTCAAGATTCAGATAGCGTCTTTTAAGGGACATGTCCAGATCGTTTGGGCCTCAAACATCTCTCTGTCTAGTATCTGCAAAAGAAATGCGGTGATTGACAGAATCTTCCATCTCTGCCAATCGCACAGAATCCCGCCAAGCCCACAGAGGTGCACCGAATCTTAGCTTTCTCCAATGCTTCTCTATCTCTAGCATCCTTGGAGGAGAAGGGCTTGCAGGTCCTCCCCGATCAAGATAATGGAATAATCTTGAATCGTACCTTATTGTACCTTATTGGTAAACTTGAATGCGCCCTCTCTTGTGAATGCAAGGTCGAGGCATTCACCCTAGACTAGACTAGTCGTTCCCAAGCCGCTGCTTTCAAGTGGCGTCCGCGCCACCAATCCAAATCCAGTCTAAGTCCTCGAACTGCCAGACGTAACCCGTTGCAGATTTTGGAACTCAGCGCTGGCACAAATGGTCTTTAAGGGATCGTTGCGCCAGAAATATAGGCTAGAGTAGCTACGCTTTCCAATGACAAAGGAGTGCCGTTTCCTCATCCTTTACTTGGCCCATCTTTTCGTCTTTGACGACTTTGGCCTTTCTCTCCTTTGGGAATATTCAACGTGCTCGGAATGGGAGAGTTGAAAGTGCATCTAGAGAATCCTTAGGGCAAGCTGACTTCTGTCTCGCAGTCTCACCCTTCACTCTCAATTCCTTGAGTGCCAGCAACTTGCCCCTAAACTGTATATACAGTGTGGGACTTATCCTTTGAGATGACAAAAAAATGTTGTTGATACATGGTTGTTTGACGCCAGCACCTTTTTCTCCTTCTTTTTCTTTTTCCCATCTTCACCTGTGCACGGTGAGACCACTGGATATAAGCATGTGTTGTTCCTCAAGGATCTGTAAAGACTTTTCTACCAAAATATCCATGGCTTTTAGGGAAGACGCAGAGCCGACAGGCAAAATTGCTGATAAGAACAAAAGTGCAAATGTTCACAAACTCCGTCTTCCTGGCTGCTAAAGCCAAAAGAATATGAACAAATTTTTAAATGTTAAAAGAACATCTGCAAAGTTCTCATTTGCGCAACCCCGGCATTGACCCGACTGGCCTTCCTTTGCATCACCCTCCTTGTCTTCCTCCTGATTATCTTCGCCTGGAAAGTTCGAGTCAGCGATCAATCCATTACTCTGAAAATCAGACCGAACGCCACAGCCTAGTTCCACGACTCGATCTAGCACAATGTTCTCGTCATTCCCATTGGCAAAATCCAATTTCGCAAAAGTGAATTTGCATAGAGGAACCTTCTTCTACCTCATTTTCAGCAATTCCTGCAGGGACAAGTATGTCAAGGTGTACGGTACACTGTATATTCCAATATTTTGCGCAATACCTAGTGGGAAAGGGCGCCATGGTCACAACAAGAGCACAATCACAACCTTATGTTTATCTATGGCTAAGAACCCAGAGTATGATTTCTCAATGTTTGCTGGTGATGTCCATGACACCATGGACCATGACACTTTAATTTCCAGCGACGCTGGCAAACTCTGGATCAAATGGGTCCAAAACCTTGTTTGCGCACGGAACCGTTTGATTCTTCCCGGTACATGTACGACTGCCGCCAAGTCCTAGAATTTTCGGTTCTGCTAGTTCTTGCCCGGACACCTGCTCACATCAGTGCGCAGTTGCGCAACTGTGAAATACACCCATCCTTTTACTAGAACATCGACCCCAAACAACAAGAGTTCAAGTCCTTGGTTTGTCAGTAATGAAATTTTGGTGGAATTTTACAATAAATCAATACTAACAAATTTTCCTACCACCCTCCGCCCTGCCAAATGGAGAGTCAAACAGGGTGGAATCAACCGTGAGACACACGTTCATGTACATATGCGATTACAAAATTAGACGGGAAACAAAATTATCACATGATAAATCCGAGGTACGGACACAAAGTGAGAAACAAGTTCAATTCGGGACAAGATCCCACAGGAAAACACAAAGTAGAGCACAATTTGAGAAAGATGGGCTGACCAAAAAGTTGATATTACTGTTCACACAGGAAGTCCACAGGTATGAAACCTTTAGAATTTCTTCGCTTCACACAGAAAACACAGGTACGACGCATTTAGGGTTTCTTTGCTTCACACAGCAAGTACACAGGTACGACGCCTTTAGGGTTTCTTCGCTTCACACAGGAAGTACACAGGTACAAAGCCTTTAGGATTTCTTTCCTCCGGACAAAAAGTACACAGGTACGACACCTCTAGGGTTTCTGTGCTCCACACAGGAAGTACTGCAAAGAGCGAAGCGCGCAAACGATAGGCACTTTTTTGATCCAATCGCTCAAGGCCTGCGGTAATCGAAAGTGAGACCTCTGCTAAGTGCCACAAATGTCCCATGCGGCCATGCTCCCATGACTGATGTCCTCGTGACCAATTGGCTATTTGGAAACTTGACGTTCCTCAAAGTTTTTGTTGGTTGATGAGGTCTCAGTCCACTTGTCCTGGGCTTTCCGGTGGCTTTTCGAAATGGATCAGGCTGATAAGTCTTTGAAGGCTTCTAGCACGTTCGTCATCTCCTTCAGACACAGCTTCATCCCTTCCAGCTATCAGATGTTGCATCATTGCATCATCGTCCATGTCAGGGTTGCTTGCCCTCAAAACATCCGACATTGAAAGTTCATTCTGATAATCATCAATTGGCTCGTTCTCGGAGTATTCATCTTCATCAGGACTGGAAGTTGGTGTACCAGCCAGGTTGTATCTATGAAATCTCCTTCTCAGATTTGAAGCTCTTGCTTCTGAACCCATACTTGATGTTGGAAGGTCATTGCCGATGACTATCCTTCTCACTCCTCTATAGATTGCATAAGCTCTCGCATGCAGTGCATCCAAAGAACGATAGTTCATGCCATGCACTGTCTCGATCATGTCGTGGAGAGGTCTTTCATTTGTTGCTATTCCATCCACGGCATATGTGAGGTTGTGCTGAAAATCACCCATCGCATGATTGAGATAAACACGAACACCTTCAAACCGACTCTCAAGTCGGATTCTGTTGTTCCGATCCAGTTCTGTAACCACTTCAGTCAAGGTTTTCATTTCAGCGGCAACTTGTTGGAGAATGCCCCCGCTGCTCATGTTGAAAAGCCTGCATCATTGCCAGAAACATCTTATCAACACAACCCTTCGTGAAATAGCACCCGATGCAAGTAGGAATAATGTACATTGCAAACTCCCAGCCCTTGGTTTGAACTCCTCCAAATAGGTCACCACACGCAAAAGCCAGAATTGTACAAAACCACATTGCAAATGAGATAAAGCACCATTGCTCGAATTTCTCGAGCACTCGCAGCGTCACCACTTTCAACACCCGCTTGTGCACCCGGTAGCTCAGCAAAATGCCAGCACACAAAATCGCGGCCGTCACTGCCACAATCATTAACCAGTTGGTTGGGAATACGCGATGCTCTTCACCTGCACTTCCTTCAACCTCTGTGAAACAAGTTGCTATCGTGGTCACCAAAAGTGTGCTTGAGGCCATTCCACTGCGGCTTTTGGAATAATTGCTGTTGACTGCTGCTTGGCTTTCGGCTCTTCTCGAAGTCTCTCACGCTTGATGACAACTCGGGGATCAGGACCGAGCATCCAGGGAACTTTCTGAACATAGCCAAGTCCTTTCTTTCCCAAAGTCTTTGTTAAACAATCCGCCAGTTGTCGCTCTGTCGAAACACAGTGAATCCCTATGTTCTCCTGCAGTGATTGTCTGATGATAGCTGCTTCCAAACTCAGTCTCTTGTCCGAGAGCAAAGTCCGCTCGGGATGCAAGCAATCATATAGACTTCTGCAGTCTGTGACACAAACACCAGGAATTGTATGGAGCTTGTTGGCATACTCCTTAGGAACTTGTTGCGGCTGCAACATTTCACACAACGTCCCACGCAGAAAATTCAATGAATCCAAATCTTCGGAACATGAATAAGCTTCAGCTGGGAGAGTGCTTCGCACTACACGTTGTATTTTTCCAGAGTGCCATTGTAACATGTGCATGCGATGCAGCTCGGTCTTGTCATGTAGCATCTCTTTGTTTGCAAGTGCTATCCAATGGCCTTTCTGAGGCTTATGGCCTTCAGTATTTGCAAAGCTTGCATCATGCACCGCAATCACTTCTATCTCACCAATTTTGAATTGAGTCCAGGACGAAAAACCATCTTGCGACCCTTGCGCTCCTGTTGGATCACACGACCCAGCTTTGCAGCTTCGGCTAAATCACCAATTGTCGGACCTTTCAGCTGACTAGCCAACTGGCTAACTGCAAATTGTAAATCGTATCCAGCTATTCGTGCATTCCATTGGAGTTGACCCAAAATTCCTCTGAAAGAACGAAGTTCATCTGGTGAAAGAGCAGGGTCTCTTGGTTTCAGTTTTTCACGACTCACTCGATATGGTGACATGAAGTTCACGTAGTCATCCACATCGATTTCAATGGTGTGGTCGGCTAATTGACGACAGCTCCTTCCACAAAATTTCACACGCTCATCCACGCATGCTTGCCAGCTTCCCCATTCCACAGAAGATCTCAAATCAGCTTCAAGCTTCTCGCATTCTTCAGGGAATGTTTCAGCATCCATCGCCAGCAAAACATCATCCACGTGTAAAGCCATGATTGCACGAGGAACCTTGTCACGAAAAATAAAACCTGCATTTTCGAAAGTCAGAGGTTCCCATCCGAGTTGCATGGGGATGGCACGGAAAGATTGATACCATTGCCTTGCAGCATCATTCACACCATAGATGCTCTTCTTTAGCTTCAGCAAAGAACCAGGCTCAATGTTCTGAGTGACTGCTTTGCCCAAGTTGGAAGGCAATTCAAAGTACAGCTCTCTCTCTCTCTCTATCTTCAAACCTTGAAGAAAAGCACCTCTAACATCTGCCGCTGTCAGTTTCATGCCACGGCTTGCAGCAATTGAACAAATAAGGTTCACCAGCAACTGAGAACATGTAGGGCTGTCTCTTCGGAGATGTTCATCAAATTGTTCTTGGAAACCACGCCCCACAATGCGACATTCCATTTCCAGCTTGCCATCTTCTGAATCCATCTTTGTCCAAACGCAACGTGAGCTAATCACCTTGTCCTTCTCCTTTCTGCGGATCTCCCCGGCTTGAGATGGAGGAATCACTTCTATGGCTTCAAACTTCAAACTTGTCCCTCGTTGAAAACTCTTTGTCAAGGCCACGTTGCATAGCATCATCTATGACCTCTTTGGAGAACTCTTTCAACTGCTCATAGACACGTATGTGGTTGTATTCCACATGCCTGTTGCGCTTCTCGTGGTGGTCAAACAACCTTTCAGTAAGAAAAACCATGAAGTCTGTTTCCGCCTCATCATCGGCATCATGATGTTTCGATTCACCAGCATCATGTTCTTCTTCATGACTGGCCAGTTTGGATGGATCATCATCACCGCCATCTCTCCGCAAGGATAAAGGAACATCATCCAAGGCTTTTCTCTTTCAATCTTCAGAAGTTGATTGTTCCTCAAAGTTTTGTTGGCTTTGAGGTTCTTCAGGTTGAGTGGCATCCATCAACTTCTGTTTCCTCCGCCTTTTCCGTCTCCTTAAAGATCTTGAAAGACTTTTCGGCCGTCTCTCTTCCAGCTTGTCATCATAAAACACATTGGGAGGTTCATCATCATCCACTGGAGGTGTCCTGGAAGCATCGAGACGATTGAAAACTGCGATCATCTTCTCACACGGCTGCTCAAGGGATCGCTCTGGATTACCCAAGGTTTTCCACTCAATCATGTCCTCAGATTTAAACCATCCATCGAACAGTTTGAGCCATGTGGTCCGAAGTTCCGATTCAGGAAAAATAGTTGGGACCACACAAAGTTCTTGGGATTGCTCTTGAGGAGAGTGGGACCATATCCAGCACGAACTTGCCAGCCATCACTTTTGTTCTCAATCATCTGCAAATCTTCAGGAAGACGCTGAGGGTTGAGCAAGTCCTCAGCTTCATACTCTTCCTCTTGAGGATCATATGGAACATCCGGTGGCTCAAAGCTTTGGTCTGGTGGTTGATCTGGATGACTCATCGGAAGTCCACCTCCAAAACGTGAGCGGGGTTCGAGATCCTCCAAGCTTTCATTTGGGTTGTCAGGGATCTCTTTGGTAAGGTCGAGGAACCCGCGCTGACCTCCAGGTTTTGGATAATCATCTGGAACATCATCATCATCATCATCATCATCATCAACATCTTCATCATCATCATTATCATCATCATCCACTGCATGGGGCTGCACCAGGATTGCTGTACATCTCAGATTCAATGGCATGCCGCATGCTGCTGGCATGTGCAAGGACTGGCATGCCACGGTGAATCAACCAATAGCCATTCACATCCTTGCCAATGACACGTGCAGGGCCATGCCATGTATGGTGCATAGCATGTTTTGCCATCTTTCTCTTTTACATCACCATGCAATGGAGCTCGAAGGGACCAGGCTGTCTCCTCACCTGTGAAAGCAAGACACGCCTCAAGGCGCTGTTGTGACTCGCCTTGCAAGACTTTCTTCACAAAGTTGTTGAAGGTGAAAACGACGCTCCATCAGGAAGTCATTCCTCTGCATGGCTGGGCGCAGTCGGCTCCCAGTAATCACCCAAGAACACATTAAGCTGGAGAGAAACCTTGATTGTTGGCCAACTGGCTCATGGTGTGGGCACATTGGGTCATCACCACACGCATGAGCAAAGGGCCTTTTGCTTCAAACTCCTGCGCCACTTTTGCAATAATTTCCTTCAACATCAAAGTTCTTATCTCCACCAAACCATGGCTCCAATGAGCATCTCTCGCTACGAGGATATCTTCAATGCCAAAGGTATCCAGTGTTGCTTTGAAAATTCCACGACAGCAACTGTCCTGATCAATTTGGCCCTTGCCAGGACCTCCCAGTAATTCACACCAATCCAGAAGAGTTTTTCCCCACATTGACGTGTGGGGTTTTTGTTTTTAGTTCTGTATCCGCTCCTTCTTCCCGCCCTCCTCCCTCATCACTACTCACTCATCTCACACACACACACCCACTCATCACACTCACTCACTCACTCACTCACTCACTCACACACACACACACTCAGCCTCACACTCACCCTCACACTCACCCTGGGGGTCGGATGCACGCCCTGGGGTTGGTCTCCGTCGCTTTTGCGTGGCAGGCGTGGGACAATGTGCACTGCCAAGGGGTCGGATGTACGCCCTGCGTCCCTTGGGTCTCCGTCTCTTTTGCGTGGCAGGCGTGGGACAATGTGCATTGCCAAGGGGTCGGATGCACGCCCTGGCGTCCCTTGGGTCTCCGCCTCTTTTGCGTGGCAAACATGGAAAAAAAAGTGCATTGCCAAGGGGTCGGATGTACGCCCTGGCGTCCCTTGGGTCTCCGCCTCTTTTGCGTGGCAGGCGTGGGACAATGTGCATTGCCAAGGGGTCGGATGTACGCCCTGGCGTCCCTTGGGTCTCCGCCTCTTTTGCCTGGCAGGCGTGGGACAATGTGCATTGCCAAGGGGTCGGATGAAAGCCCTGGCGTCCCTTGGGTCTCTGCCTCTTTTGCGTGGCAGGCGTGGGACAATGTGCATTGCCAAGGGGTCGGATGTACGCCCTGGCGTCCCTTGGGTCTCCGCCTCTTTTGCGTGGCAGGCGTGGGACAATGTGCATTGCCAAGGGGTCGGATGCACGCCCTGGCGTCCCTTGGGTCTCCGCCTCTTTTGCGTGGCAAACATGGAAAAAAATGTGCATTGCCAAGGGGTCGGATGTACGCCCTGGCGTCCCTTGGGTCTCCGCCTCTTTTGCCTGGCAGGCGTGGGACAATGTGCATTGCCAAGGGGTCGGATGAAAGCCCTGGCGTCCCTTGGGTCTCTGCCTCTTTTGCGTGGCAGGCGTGGGACAATGTGCATTGCAGGGGTCGGATGAACGCCCTGGCGTCCCTTGGGTCTCTGCCTCTTTTGCGTGGCAGGCGTGGACAATGTGCATTGCCAAGGGGTCGGATGTACGCCCTGGCGTCCCTTTGGTCTCCGCCTCTTTTGCGTGGCAAACATGGAAAAAAAAGTGCATTGCCAAGGGGTCGGATGTACGCCCTGGCGTCCCTTGGGCTCCGCCTCTTTTGCGTGGCAGGCGTGGGACAATGCTCTTTTTGTGTGGCACTCACTCACTCACTCACTCACTGACTCACTCACTCACTCACTCACTCACCTGTGCATGCACATACATACATACATACATACATACACACACACACAAACTCACCCACCGTCACTCCTCCGTAACATGTGGGGTTATCAAGTCTTATAATTTGGGCTTGATCCGATGTTGGCTTGCATGTATAGCCAGGATTTTCGCCTGAGCACAAGTAAGATGCAATGGTGAAATGTGTGGCCATGTCCACCACGACCAAAAGTGCATGTAAGCAATCACCAGTGAAAGGAACAAATGCAACATCCGTCGCAATGCACTCACCAAACCTCTCATACTTGGGGACAGCAGCAACAGGTCGAGAAAGATTCCGGACCTCTCTTTCACAAACTTCGCAAGAAAAGAGCTTTGCTGCCTTGATTGCGGTCTGGGAAGCACCACCAAGTCTAAGGTGCCGAACCAACTCATCACCCCTCAAGCTGTGGGAATACTGCCGGTGCACTTTGAATATGGCTGACCTCAAAAGTGACGGCACATCTGACCACCTCTCAAAACAAGCTTCCTCTTCCGCTTCACGGAAAACTACAGCTGCACTCCGCCTTAGGCGGTCGCGGTCATGAACAAAAACCCCAGCAGGCTCATGCAAGTGAAACCCTTCTGGCACATCCTCCATGTCGTAAACAGGGAAACCGAGGTTCACATCGTATTGATGCTGTGACAAAATGCCCCTCAAAATGGTCTGCCCCATCTGCGGCGTCCATTCAGCCAGCGAAGACGACATGCCTTGGCCACGCCATTGAACTTCAGCATGAACATGGTCACCTTTGCATCTAAGTGACATCCCTGCTGCTACCATCGGCGAACTTGGCACCAAACGTGTCGGTTTCATCACAAACTCACCATTGGGATCCTTCAGTCCAAGTTGACATTGATGCATGGTGGTGGTATGATGTGGAACATCTTGAAGCCAGGGCATGAACTTCCATGCTTGGGAGGCAACAGGTGAACTTCAGATGTCGAAGGGCCTCAGATTGCTCCCATTCCTTCAGACTCAAATTCTTGAAGTTTGACGACGAAGACCATAGAATCTTCTGCTGCTCCTTGGAACTCAAGAAATTGTCACCAAGGATCAAATCCTTTGGCCGTCCAACATTGACTCCAGCTTGTTTGGCTTCTGAAGTCACAGCTCCACCATCTCTGCAACTGTAGAGCTCCTTTACCAAAACTGCATCCTTTGACTTCTGTCCATCCCGAAGAACTTTCAGATTGCACGTCCATGGGCTTTTGATTCATCAGCCATCTTTTGAACCTTCTTGCGCTCCTTGGTTCTGAGCACACGCTTCTCAGACATTGTTGTCTCAGCTGTGACAACAGGGAAGACTTCTATGTGCTTGGTGTCCACGATGGTCTCTTTGCGTCTCTTTGATCTGCTCCAGTTTGAGATATCTGTCATCAAATGGCCAGTCTTGGAATATTTCAGCGGCACAGGGTCTTTGCTGACCTTTGTAAAAACCACTGAAGAACCATCCAGATTGAGCACCGCACCAAGAGCTCGAAGTTGAGGGAGCCCAAGCAAAATTGGAACTCTGCTGTTTTGCAACCTATGCAAAGCAACACGAGCTTCGCGTCCTGCTAATCCAGCTTGCAATTGCTGCACCTAACAGGAAACAATCGGTGCTGCACTGTTGAAACCACGGAAAGTCCGTGTCTCCTCAATCCGAACATCGTCCACATCGAAGGCTTTGACAAACTGATCCAAAGCATTGTCACCAACGCATCCTAAAAGTGCTGCCGTATCGATCACAGCATAGCCAGGCGGTACCAACTCATCATTGCTATGGTTGGAAAAAAAACCTGCACACTTCCAGGAATGTCCATCACAAACACATCGGCTTTGGTTGAGGGATCAAAAACATCATCCAGCAGAGCCGAGCCTGTTACGCCAGTAATGATCATTGCTGCTGCAACTCCGGCACGTTGAAGAAATCCACCACGACGACCATTCACAGCCTTGCCTTTGCCTTTTCCACTGCCTGATTTTGAGCACTCCTTGTCACCCTGCCAATGCCCAATTTGGCCACATGCATGGCAGCGAGTCTTGGCTTTGACCTGACTCAGTGTCCCCTGCAACTGCCCGCTCTTCAAAGTCAGCTTCCCATCCAAAGATACTGCTGTCGTATTGTGGGACAAAGCTCAAGGGTTGAGGCCACGATTGACCTTGCCCTTCTGCACCATGCGTCTCTTCTGAGCATAGTGACTTGCTGTTCGGGCCAGCTTTTGGCTCTCAGTTGCAAAGATCTCCAACTCCTCAGCCATCATCGATTCAACAAACAAAACTTCCAGCGACTGCTCGAACTCTTCCAAGTCATCATAGATTACATCATCGTCCAGACCATCTTCGGCTGCCCAGACATCATGCTGCTGTGAGTCATCATGGTATTCATCTCCAGCACAATAGGTTTCATCCAAATAGGCTTCCTCCTCAACACTGTAGGCCCAACCTTTCGAAGACAAAGGCTGACAACTGAAGCCTTTGCGGCTACCTCTGCCAGTCTCCAGCATGATCTCCATCCATTTGGATCATCATCGCTTCGACGATCTTGTCCCAGCCATACTCATTGCCAGCTTGTCCAAGGATTGCTTTCTGTTGTTGCGCATAGGCTCCACTATTCCGCAATAAAGCCTGAAGATCCAAGCTCAGCTTTGTATGGCCTTGTGACAGTGCTTGCATACGCCCGTACTCATTCTCTCTACGCTGCACGAAGTCTTGGATTGGTTCAGTTGGCCTGCCACGCTCGAAGAAAAAGTCCTCGAAGGCCTGGTTTTCAAAAGAGGTGCAACTCTTTCACATGCTGTCCTCACCGTGCGAACAACCAGTTTGACAGCTGCTTCAGGACCTTGGCCTTCTGCTGTGCTCTTTGAAATGTCCAGAAGTTTCTGTGCTGAAATCTCTGTCTTCCGATGGCACAACGTCCAAGCTCGTCCATGAAGTGCATTCTTCAGCTTCGCAGCAAATCCAACACGGTCTGCAGAGGTAAGCGTCTGAAATCCCAGTACAACACGTTCCTCATATTCTTCAGCCAGCCTAGGGGACCCATCATAGTGAACCACGCTGTTCTTGTCAACATACCGACTGTCCTCATCCGTAGCATAGTTGCTCGCCATTCGGGAAAGACTGCTGCCACCTTTGTACGACATGCCAGAAAATTTCCGATGCCTGCTGTTGTAAATTCCAAACTGCAAAGTAAAAGAATTCCGGTTGCCCGAAGGCGTCGGGGAGAAAACCTCACCCTATCCAGTGAGCTCCCGTAGGCCAGTCACAAATTTGAATGTCGAAGGTCTGGAAAGGTTGCTGCCAGAACGCACAGCCAGAAAAATTGTCGCCGCACAAGACAAATCCAGGGGCAAACAAGCAAGCTATGGCTCGTGGAGCACGACGAAGGTCCGCTACCAACGCAAAGAGCGAAGTGCACAGACGGTAGGCACTTTTTTGATCCAATCGCTCAAGGCCTGGGGCATGCGGTAATCGAAAATGAGACCTATGCTAAGTGCCACAAATGTCCCATGTGGCTATGCTCCCATGACTGATGTCCTCGTGACCAACTGGCTATTTGGAAACTTGACAGTACAAAGGCACGACACCTTTAGGGTTGCTTTGCTTCTCAGGACACCTTTAGGGTTTCTTTTCTTCACACAAGAAGTACACAGGTACGATACCTTCAGGGTTTCTTTGCTTCACACAGGAAGTACACAGGTATGACACCTTTAGGGTTTCTTCACTGCACTCAGGAAGTACACAGGTACTACACCTTTAGGGCCTCTTTGCTTCACACATGAAGTACACAGGCACGACACCTTTGGGGTTCCTTTGCTTCAGACAGCAAGTACACAGGTGCAATGCCTTTAGGGTTTCTTTGCTCCGGACAGGAAGTACACAGGTACGACACCTTTAGGGTTTCACGCAGGAAGTACACAGGCACGACACCTTTAGGGTTTCTTTGCTTCACACAGGAAGAACACAGGCACGACACCTTTAGGGTTTCTTTGCTTCACACAGATGTTGGCAACAGGTTTTTTTGTGCGTCATGTCAGCTCTAGGTTCTGCCTGCTTTGATGGTGAGGGTCGTGATGAGGACGGTGATGAACATGATGATGACTTTGATGATGGTATGATTTACTAGATTTTGAAGTTTTTGATGTCAATGATGCTGATCATGAAGAGGAAAACAAAGGTCATGATAATGAATTTGATGATGGCATGATTTGCTAGATACTTAGGTTGATGATGCCAATGATGCTGATGATGAAGAAGGAAAAGAAACTTGTGAAGTCCATGACGTTGGTGATGTTGTTGTTGATGATGATGATGATGATGATTGTTATGATTTGGTGGTGCTAAAGATTGTTTGGTCATGAGCATGTTGGTGATGAGCATGATAGTGATTGCGATGATGGTGTTGTTGATGTTGATGTTGACGTTGTTGTTGATGATGGTGATGATGATGATGTTGATGATGGTGATGATGGTGATTTTTATGATTTTTATGATTTTTATGATTTTTATGATTTTGGTAATGCTAATGGTTTTGGTGAAGAGCATGTTGGTGCAGCATGGTAGTGATTTTCATGGTGATGACAATGATGATGATGTTGATGATGATGATTACGATGATGACAATGGCAATGATGACTTGGAAAATGATCATTAGATTTGATCCTGACCCAGAGCCATGATGCCAGTGCAAGTGATACAAATCACACGGGTGTAAGCGCTTTTTGCAATGTGTTTTAGCTGCCTTGGTTTTTTCCGGTAAAGATAGGAGCTATCATGATGCTAATTCGGGATCACGGTGGTGATGAGTATGAGTAGGATGAGGGTGGTGATGGCGGTGAGATGGTGGCGGCGACGACGACGACGACGATGATGATGATGATGATGGTGACGGTGGTGGTGGTGGTGGTGGTGATGGTGATGATGATGGTGATGGTGATGATGATGATGATGATGATGACTGATGATGGTGGTGATGATGATGGTGATGATGGTGGTGATGATGATGAATGCGATGGTGGTCATGATGACGATGATGATGATGTTGGTGATGATGATAATGATGATGATGACGAAGATGATGACGACGACGACGACGAGGATGATGATGATGATGATGATGATCATGATTGATGATGGTGATGATTCTGATGATGGTGATGATGGTGATGATGGTGATGGTGATGATGATGATGATGATGCTGATGATGACGATGACGATGATGATGATGATGATGATGATGATGATGACGATGATGATGATGATGACGATGATGAAGACGACGACGACAATGATGATGATGATGATGATGATGATGATGATTGATGATTGATGATGGTGGTGGTGATGATGATGATGATGGTGGTGATGGTGATGGTGATGATGGTGATGATGATGATGATGATGATGATGATGATGATGAGTTTGGCGATTGTGATCATGGTGTTGGTTCTGATTATAGCGGTGGTGATGATGAAAAAACAAAGAAACAAAATAACAGAAAATTGCCAGCATTGGCGGGCGAAAGCACTTGGAAGGAAAGCAAGAAACAAGGCGGCCCACAGAAACATAAGTGGCAGGGAGATGGAACAAGCGGTAGGCAAATGAAAATCATCTATCCCAAGGACAGCACAAAGGCAGAAGCAGAAGACAATTGAGAGCGAGTGGTTGCTAAGATTAAAGACATTTTTCCGACACAATTCCAGCGCAAACAAGAGGAGAAGTGGGGAAGAAGTGGGAGACAAATCAGTACCAAGAAAATGCTCCATCGCAGCACAGGAAAAGAAGTGATGTGCAAATCAGACACACATGCGAGAAAAGGAAAGCAAGAAAATTCTTGCATCGGCCTACCCGAAAACAAGAGCGAGACAAGCGGCGACAAGTGCCAAAATCACGCGCTCCAAGGCACCCAAGTATGCAATGACAAGTTCAAACGCGCGTGGCCCAAGATGCCCGCAGCCCACTGAAGGAAACATGTGGGAAACGAAAAGGGGACAAGATATAGAATATAGAATCATGCGGCCCACAGCAGGCAAGTGGGAAGGAGGCAAATGCACATCCATGTGGCCCAGCATGCCCACAGCATACTGGGAGATATGTGGCAGACATGTGGAGACAAGTCGGAGACAAGTGGGAAAGGAGTCTGGAATCATGCGCACACAGAGCATACTGGGAGACGAGTAGGAAACACAGACAGTGGGACAGAAGTGGCAGACAAGTGGGAAAGCATGGGAGACAAGTAGGAGACAAACAAGTGTAGAACTACGTGGCCCAGAATGGGAGAGACAAGTGTAGGGTTCAGAACTATGCGGCCCAAAGCACCCAGATCGTACAATGGGAGACAAGTCAAAGACAACTGGGACACAAGCGTAAAATCATAGCATGGCAGACAAGTGGGGGACAAGTGTAGAATCATACAGCACAAAAAAGGGGCTGGTGAAAAGGACACGGGCCTAGTAAGCTTGAAGCATCTTGGGGGTAGATTGGCAACCTACAGGTCTCAATGTGGCCTGTTGGACCGAGCTTGGTGCATCTTTTTGAGGCTGGCAACCTACAAGTCTTATGGGCCTGTTGGACTTGGGGCATCTTGGGGCTGTATGTTGGCAACTTACGAATCGAAGGGGGTGGGGCAGGCTTCGGCAGTCCAGTGATTGGAGGAAGACCCGGCCACAAGTGCCAAATGACTTGGGAGACAAAATGTGTCTCACGAGAAAACCACATCAGGCAGCAAAGTGGGAGGCTGAGGAAAACCAGAGGTGGGGAGACAAAGTGGGAGACAAATTCATCCCGTGATGAAATTGATAGCAACGGCAAATGATTCAACGGAAATGTCACCTGCAAATGGTGAATGCAATCGGTCAACTCAAGACCGCAATGAACGCTTTTGTTCGGCTTGAGCGCTCAGATCCCACCCTGCGGTGGCACAGATTCCTGCACATGCTATGTGACATGAGACATCGATGAATCCACTGTTTCATATGGTTCATATGGCATGACAATGTTGAATGGGTCTTCCAAACTCACATCCCATATACTTCTGGATTCATTCGTGTCTTCCCATGGCCACTGGTTTCTTTGCGCCATGGTTTTGACAGCTCCTACAAAAAGTTCTTGCATCTCGCGAGTTGCCTGCTCTAACTCGCGCTTCCTAATCTTTCGTCCTGCAATGAACTTTTCATCATGAACTACGCTCCATTTCTGTCCATTTGCCAGAAATTTCAGAAACACCTTGCGCTCATTCGGTTTCGTCAAGCAGTCTCCAAGTTGTGCCGAGCCATTCACCCATCGAAGCTTGGTCTGGATCTTCACTGCCTGGTTGACTGCCAATGTCAACTCGTAACCAGCTCTGCTTGATCTCAACCCGTGCAATGATGAAACATTTCTGGTCATTGCGTCATAGATGCCTCTCGTGTCCATGACAAGAGCTCCACCAACTCCATCTCGCACTTTGTCATAAAGTGTGGAGCGGGTGAACTCCACTCCATGCATCTCCGACCACATCGCTCGAAGCTTAAACGTGTGATCTTCTCCTTCTGTGATCGCTTGGGATTCTGCACCGTTTGAACCCAAGCACTGCCTCGGAGTCTTGCTTGACTTCCAGTTGATAATTGCCACAGGCACCTCTTCGCCTTCAAGGATTGACTTCGGTGCCAATCCCGATATGTAGCCCAGTGTGGACGACTTGTCCGGACGGTTTTGTTGTCCAGCGTCGCACCAGGTGATGACAATGAGGTCGTTCCATGGGCAGTCCCAACAGGGAAAGATCAAACTCTGGTGAGCTTCGCGTTTGATTTCTCTAATCAGCTTGTTCGTCTTGTGGATTGTCTGGACGTTGGCATAGGGTATCTCGGACAGAAGCATTCCAGCATCAGCCTGGAAGTGAGGTCCAGTCTGTGAAGACTTCCAAGCAATGGAGCCGATCGCTCCTCGCAGCATTGACTTCTCCTTGTCGGTGAGTGGAGATTTCAGCTGCTTCTGTCGATCTTTTGGCAGACAGATTTCTTCCAGCCACTTGTCAACGTAAGACTTCTGGTGAACCTGCAAGCTACCATTGGAGAGCTGTGTGATGGTGCAGCCGGCAAATTCAATCTCGCCAGTCTGCCATTTGCCCCACTTGTAGGTGTTCATAAGCTCCTGTTCAGCCTTGATGAACTTGGGGTGAGTTTCGTCACCACAAATCAACAAATCATCAACATGTAGCCCTGCAGCTCCAATGATGCGGCCATCCACGTCGTCATAGAGGATGAAAATGCATCGATCTGCCAAAATGCCTTTCCAACCCTGCTTCTTCATCTTGGAGGAAATGTCGTTAAACCAGCATCGTGGAGCTTGAACCAAACCATAAAATGCCTTTGTGACTCGTAGAGGTAAAACTGGGTTCTTTGGGTCAGCGCCGAACAACACGGCTAGTTCAGCAGGCGCCCAAACGTTCATCTCCTCAGACTCTAGCGACTCATCGGCTTGTAAGAAGGCTGCTGTCACATCGCCGCCTTTCAACCTGAACTTGTTGTTAGAGCATATGGCCAGCAAAAGGTTGCGAGAAACTCTCGCCATGGTTGGTGCAGCTGTCTGCACTTCCGTGATGTTGGACATCTGGAATCCCAACACCACCAGTCTGGCCTTGGAGGTTCCATCGCTCTTGGTCGTGAGGACCCATCTCATAGAGGCAACGGACTTGTAGTCCAAGTTCTGCATCTCCTGCGACGTAAGGCATCGGAGGGCTTTTGAGCTCATCACATTTGAAAGCTCTTTCGCTTGCGCCACATCAAAGTCTTTCTTTTGGTCTAGCGTCAGCTGGGTCCATCTTTTCTCTTTACTTTTCTCCATCATTTTTCTGCTCATCCAAACATCAAACTTATCAGTGTTCTTGGCAAGGAACTTGGTGTCTGACGGAAGGATGTCAATTTCCAAGGCGTAGAAAAATTCCTTGGAGGGCTCTGCAGGAAGTGGCTCTTGTGGTTGAGCATGTGCAAGAGTGTGGAGAGATTTCTCCGCAGGATGTTCTTCTTCAGGCAAAAGCTCTTCCGAACTTTCAGAGTCTATTGAAACCTGATCTCCATCGAGGTTGACTCTGCCTTGGTGTGAGTCCCATGTGAACTGGACTCCATCAGCATCTTCGTGTGGACCATGGTGTCCACCAGGTGAACAACACGCTGGCACTGAGCAGCGCATACTTGGCTCTTCGACTACTGCAGGAACTCCATCCACTGCGTTTGGCCCGAGGTTTCTCAAGGCTGTAGTCAGGGGGCTGATGCCCGGCACATGAGGTAAAAGAGCTCCTTTAGGAGGATCACCTTCGGGAGTTTCTGCAGGATCATGTTGCGCAGCTCCATGCAAAGTGCTTGAAGAAGCTGTTGCGCCATTTCCAACTTGATCATCTTGTGTTCCATCGCCATCTTCAGGCGGTGCATCTCGCTGTCCCTTTGGTGGTGCCGGCAGGCTCGCATCGTCTGCCTTGCGCTTGTTATCAGCTTTGATCCTTCTGGTCTTTGAAGAAGGTCCTTGAGCAGCTTTGGTTTCTGGCTTGATCTCAAGCCACGTCTCACCAGTCCACCGATCTTGAAGTGAACGATGAGGATCATCAGAGGTCTTGTAGTCGTCATTGATGATGACTTCTTCGGCACCAGCAACCATGCCTTTGAGCTTGGTACGGCGGATGCCAGTGAGCTCGTTCTCATCAATGGGGCATGCACCAACTCGTTGTGGAGAAAACAAAGAAAGCCTTGGCATGTGATGCAGTCTGACCAGCCATCTCTTACCATTGTCTTGTTTGAAAGTCCACGTGTCTGGTCTGACGTTGACTGCAGGCTCTTGTTGAACTTCAGCACCTTGAATGTCTTCTTGTAGTTGATCTGGTGATGGTGTCTCTCCGGTGACATCGGAGAAGTGTCTTCCTGTGAAGTTTCTCAGGAGACTCTCCAAGGTGACGGGCATACGCAAGATCGCAGTGCCCTCAAGGTGCGATGCCACCTCTTCTCTTTTGGTGCATGCTCTCAGCTGGATAGTGCGAGCGCGTATCAGCGTCGCTCCAGTGGCTACCCAAACTGTGCCACCCTCTTGTAGTAGAACTCGTACAGGACCAATCCAAGAGCCAGCCATCTTGCCTGGCCTTGGGCGTTGTCTCCAAAGCATTGCAAGTTGGCCCATCTTGAAGACTTGGATGGGCTTTGGAGTGGTGTTGTTGAGCTTGGACAACCTGCCTCGAGCACTTTCAATCTCGAAGGCCACACGAGCTTTCTCCTTGAGCTTGAGCATTCCATCAAAGGCTCTTCTTGGACTCACTCCAACTGGAATGTTCTCAATGGGTGCTGAACTGCCTCGAACCCATTGAAAAGGTGAAAATCCACTTGGGCCTATGGCAAGCTGGTAGGCCATCTCGACATCAATGTCGGGCTCGTCCTTGAGAAGACGTGACACTGTCTTCCGGATGATGTTGATTGCCCCTTCTTCAGCGCCAAGCATATGGTGTGCTTCAGCTGGAGTGGTCAAAAGTCCAATACCACTTTGTCCAGCAAAGTCCATCATCCGTTGTGAGGTAAAGTAGGTGGCACTGTCAGTCAAAATCCATTTCGGGGCTGGATTGTGCATCATCCACTTGCTGAAGGACTTGATGACCACCTCAGTATTTGGTTCCCATGAAGCTTCTTGGTCTTGGCCACCATATTGTTTGAGAAAGTCCGCCATGACAAGTCCACTGGCGCGATCTCGAATCAAAATGAATTTGTATTTGAAAAGTCCATGTTCTGATTCGAAGATATCAGCTCCAATGATCTCCAAAAGTCCAGGGGAGTCATGGAGCGAGGCCACAGGCGCCGATGGTGGACGCTTGGACTCGATGCAGTCTGGACACTGCAAATGTCCTGCCAAGTCAATGGCCCATTGAGGAGCTTGTCGTGCTCGTAGAAGCTTCTGGAGGTTGCTCATGCTTGGGTGCCCAGCTGCTTTGTGAACACGCAGCATCTGGCTTTTGATCTGCTCCAGCTGTTTGCCCTTCGGCATCTCATCCGGATATCGCTTCCGGGCCAAGGCAAAAACATGTGGATCTTGTTCTCGGGCTTGTTGTTGCCATTGATGATTGGTGTACTCCTCAAATCCAATGGAGCCACCAGTCATGTTGTCAATGGTATTGATCTCATCCTTGGCATCAAGCAAGTGAAGTCCAAGATCTCTGCCAAGAGATGTTCCAGCCCGATCTTCTTGTCGATTCCATGAGGCAATAATGGATTTGGTGACTGCCTTGACCATGTCCTTGGGATAGTATGATGATGCCTGGGCAACTTGTCCTCTGCAGGGAATGTGGTCAGCATGACCAGGACAGCGCTTTTGGAGGGAGAGCCAAAGCTCTCGGCAAGTTGTGACAACTGTCCAACCTTTCATGACTGGGAAGCCCTTGAAAGAAAGTCCATAGGCACAGCCATGAAAGTGGCACCAGTAAAGGTGGCGGTGATGCCGATGTGCAAGTGCTTGGAGCCTGGCAATGGCTCGTGAGTTCCATCCTTTCTTCGCCCCAGTGGGCCATTCCCAACTCACATCATCACCGCAACTCAGAGGATCTTCCAAAGAAGATGCAATCTCCTCTGCACGCTTGAGATCGCGGCCTTGTCGCTTTTGAAAGGCTGCTTCTTCATGTTCATCTCGTTGTGTCAGATTGACCAGGCTTGACAATCTGGTGCATGGCAAGCTCACCCACGTGTGCCGTGGTTTCTTCTCTTTCATGAAAGCACCAACTTTTTGGGTTCCAGACTTCCGGTCTAGATCATAGCCCTCTTTGAAGTTGATGCGCTGGATGTTGTAGCCCATCTCTTCCATGCTTGCTGACAGTGATGACGTGGGAGCGCACGCGATCTCAGCAAAGTCCACATCGCTTGACATCTGGCTCATGAGTGAGCGGAAGGGTGTCATCACCATGGCACTGAGGATTGCCACATTTGTGGCAAGCTTCTTGGCAGTGTGAGGCTGAACTCCACGTTTCTTTCCACCTCCAGGTCCAGGTGTAGGAAGCTGGCTTTCGATGCTGCTGGTCTGATCTTTTGGAAGGCCGCCTTGAAATCCAGTGGCGCCTTGGTGTTGTCCTTGAGCTTGATGTCCACCTTGAAAGTTGTGGCCGACTCCAAGCTGTAGGGGAAGTCCATGTTGATCAGCCATGCTCTGTCTGCCCTTAAATCCATAGGCGCCAGAGCTGTTGTCACCATTGTCTGGTGGCTGAGAACCTTGGTGACTGATGGTTCCAGCCATCTTCATCTTCTGTCGCAGCATCTTCAGTGAGCCCCAGAGAGCTCCGAAGCTTCCGACTTGTCCTCCTTCTTGACTGTCACACTGTTCCATCCAAGTTCCTCCTCCGCATCCGATGCGATGGTGATCACATCCATGGGCTTTGACTTCTTGTTGGCATCCAGCTGATTGCGTGCCATTTGAATCTCCTCCAGCGTCTTGCCAGTTGCAAATTCCATCACATGCTTTTGGAACTCCTCGGGATCCAAGTTGTTCAGGCCCTTGGCAAGGAGATAGTTCTCGGCCGCCATCATGATCAGCTCCGTCTGGCTGACATCTCGGCCCTTCGATTTGCCCTTGCCCGTGGTCGTGTTGTTGGCATTTTCCTGAACGTCCTTGGAGGCCTGCAGATAGCCCATGCGCTTGAGGTAGTCGCTCAGACTCATGTTGATGCACATGGTTTCTGTGAGGCCCTTCTGCAACTGGATTCCCTTCAGCTCCATCAGCTTTCCGTTTACAACCTTCTCCGTGACCTGGCTGGCATCCATCTCTTTCTGGATCTCCATCAGAGCCAGACGGGTCTGATTTGGGTGAGGCCCCATGTGGCGGTAAGATCCGTCCTGCCCCTTGTTGGTCTGATACGACAGACGCAGTCCACACGTTGCGCATGTCGTCCAAACAGCATGCTGGTTCTTTCTCTGTTTTGGATGGTGAGTTCCATGACAAGGGAAGCCACTCATCCTGGGGTCGTCCTCCGCGCATGGCTGTTGGCGACTTGACATTCTCAACCTTCGAACGTAGGCCTTGAAGTCTTTGAGCCAGGGTGCTGAGACGCTGAGATCTTGATGTCAAATCACTCGAAAATGGCACTGCAGAGAGCATAAAAATACCAGATGATTCCTTCGGTTCTTGAACTTCAGCTTGAGAAACATGAGAATCTGAACCTTGTATACCTTCACCTCCATGCAAAAACCACATGCCAGGATCTTTCATTGGGATTGCAGGCTCCATCAAATCGATTGAAACGTGATGTGAAGAATGTGAGTGCATCTTGACAGCAAACCATGGTGACTGGGGGCCCTGACGTTGGTACAAAAGGAGGTTGTTCTGATAGGCCATGACGGCGTTGATCTCTCGCAGGGTCTTGCCTCCCATCAATGGTGGAGTCAAACATGCTTCTTCTCCCAAAACGTAAAATGAAACCATTCCCAATGAAGTGTCTTGTAAATCTACTCTGCTGGCAGCTTGCAATTGTTGACCATTTCCAAAACGAAAAATCGGCTTGTCATTCACATCAACTGCATACTTGACATTGGATGAAGAGATCAATCTGCTCAAAGATTCCATGCCGACCGCATTTTCAGAAGCGCCGGTGTCGAGGATCACACGATTGTTCTGTGCAGTCTCTGCCAAATAGATGCCAGGCGAGGAAACAAAACTCAAATCATGAAACTGGACTGATTTGAAAGGACCCTTCTTCCCTTTGGAATTCCCTTTCTTCCCCTTTGGGGATCCTTTTCCTTTTCCAAAACCAAAACGACCCTTACCTTTGGCAAAACGGTCGGGGCATTGGTTATATGAGTGGCCATGCATGCCACAAATGAAACAAGGTCCAAAGAAATTGCCCTTTCCACGTCCAAGAGTCTTGCCCTTAGAACTGCCAGAACCAGTTGGTGACCATGAAGTGCGCCCTGAAGATGGCGATCCAGCTATGCCCTTGCCGCTAGCAGACTCTGGAGCGAAGTACCCACGTGCCTGACGCACCTTTTTGACTGCGTCTCTTGCCTCAGCCAGTGTGCGCTGAGCTTCATTTGCCAGAACACATGCTTCCTTGTACTGCAACTCCATAGGGTCAGTGCTAGACTCATCCATCGGCAAGTCATTCTCAACATCCTCATAGTTCCATTCAGATTCATCCCAACCATCATAGTACATGTTCCATGAAGTCCAATCACCGCCAGAATTCCAGTCATTGTCGGTACTCCAGTCAGTTGATTGAGCTATGCCATCATCTTCATACCACCATGCATAGGTCCCTGAATCTTCAATTCCATCATGCCACTCATCGCCGCCCCAATCACCAGAAACATCTTGGTTCCACCAGACGCGTTGCTTCCGTCTCCAGCTATCATCATCATCTGCAAACAACGTACGCAATGCCCTTCTAACAGACATGTAGCTTGTTGTATTGTTTGTTTGAACCAAAATGTTCTGCTTCTCAGAGTTTGTCAAACCAGCTCCTTTCAGAACACGGTACCCACGCAGCTCATCTTCAAAGAAGTCCTTCACTACAGACTGCTGTGGCTCCTGAGAAGCACGTTGTGATGCACCAACAGGTCGTGATGCTGCACCTGTTGGACTCTGCGATGGGGTCGACGGTGGCCCACGCTGCTCCGTCACCGGGACTGAACCCGACACTAGTTGTGAAGCCTTGGTGTTCTCGTGCCTCGCTCTTTTCAAGGCATCTTGCACCTGAGTAAACACATCTTCTTCACGAACTAGATATTGTGGAATTGTCTCGTTGCCATGTCTTTTCAGCATATGCCACTGATCCAACCTCTTGAACAAATCCGGCACTGGAAGCTGTTGCAAGGGTGAATTGCGGAGAACCTCAACCAGTTTTGTCAAACCCTCTTCACTCTCGTATTCATCTGGGTTCAGGTGTTTGACAACGGCTTTTGCAGGTCCTTGTAACCTAGCCCATACCTTTGAGGCTGCAGATTTCTTCTCGGTCTCCTTCAGGCTCTTTTCAAACCAGCGACATGCTGTTGCAAACGATTCAAATTCCACCGGATCTCCGTTCCATGTCGGAACATCCAATCCACCAGTCGACGAAGCCATCAGAGCGACCAGGAAGGTGCTCCGCCTACCATGAAATTGATAGCAACGGCAAATGATTCAACGGAAATGTCACCTGCAAATGGTGAATGCAATCGGTCAACTCAAGACCGCAATGAACGCTTTTGTTCGGCTTGAGCGCTCAGATCCCACACTGCGGTGGCACAGATTCCTGCACATGCTATGTGACATGAGACATCGATGAATCCACTGTTTCATATGGTTCATATGGCATGACAATGTTGAATGGGTCTTCCAAACTCACACGTGACAAGATCCCACATTGAGAGGAGACACAAAGTAGAAAACGAAGTGAAAGAAAGAGTCATGTCATGAAAAGAATCCAAATGAACAGACAAAGCGGTAGGCAAAAAGCGACAAAATCACACATTGGAAGACCAAGTGAAAGACAAACTATCTAGGGAATAGGGAACAAGTCTTGAAACAAATGTGTAAGGTCCTATTATATGAGGAGATAAAGTGGGAGAGAAAAGTGATACTAAATGCATCTCATGACAACAAAGATTCCAGATGGGGAAAACAAATTAGCGCACTATATCATCTCCCTCGTGAAAAGATCCTTTCGAAGTGGGACAAAGCCTGTCTGTCAGAGGAGCAAATCAGCTGGTGACAATGACCACGTCTTGACAGCAAACAGAAACCAAAAAGCAGAGCTCTTTGGCTGGAAAAAATGGCATCACTTCTGTCAGAAATGTATTAAGTTGCATCCGCACTGGCATCGACATCCGCATTATCATCAACTTCACATCAATTTCAAATCGCCTACCATGCCATACAGTACATTGCCTGTGAGTGTAAGGCGATTTCATTTCTGGCAACTCCTGCCATGAGTTGCTTCTTACGTACAGCGCCTCTTCACTTTCACCATCTCCTTCTGGCATGTTCAGATCCTTAGAAACGGAGAGAGACGAAGCCGTGATTGGTGGAACAGCAAAGTGTTGGGTGCATGCCTGGGTGGTCCACTATGGAAAAGTGCCCCAAAACAATGCAATGACATTGAAGATGTTTGGAGCATTTTTCAAATGCATATGGAACTTGCAGCTGGATGATTCACATTGCGTACCAGATATATATCTATTTCAAAACTGCTTGGACTAGTGCTAGGTCACAAGTCACGCAACACAAATGTTTGGGGTTGACATCAGAATGGCATGCCATCACAAGGATGGTTCGAGTTTGGTCTCTCCGTCGTGAAAACCTGCAAGATTCTTGGTTGGTTTTGGCTGAGGTGTACCACATGGACACGCACTCAATGCGATGCGGACCAAACCAACCCATGGTGGAAGCCCAAAAACTGCCATATCCTCCAAGGTAGCTCATACTTAGCTCATATATGACCAATGACCAGAATGGACTAATGGAACAGCACTTTGCAAACCTCTCAGGTAATGCAAAACCTGACACTGGGCCACTCTTTCATGCGACTGCTCACATATCTTCCTAATGTCCTGATCATCCTGCCAAGATCAGAAACATGATTGCCTGTTTGCATCTGAGAACGGAGCTCCTGCTACTGCACAACACAAGCTGGAGGATTGAGCCAAAGATTGAAGGACGTCACAACGGCCAAATCTTTCAACTGGCTGACATTGATGCTTCCTTTCCTTGCACGCCGTACCGTACCTGAATAAAAACAAAAAAAGACTACGCTACTAAGATGGTCACCGCTATGACTCGTAAATCGAACAACTTTGTCTTTGTGCATCAAGTTCAAACTCTCAGAAAAGATGACGAGACATGCCTATATAGCCCAGATAGATTCCTCCTGCCAGGTAACCCACCATGCAGCGAAGAGCATTTTGCACAAAAATTTCAAAGTTCCCGTTTTCGACGCTTGGAGGATCCAGTGAGGGCTCCAAAAACCTGCCACCAAGTGCTGAACTCCACATGAATCAAACTCTAAGCAAACAAGTTTCGAAATGCTCAATTGTTTTTTGAGTACAAGTAATTGCAGGATATAGCAACCTTTGGCCTTTTCTTGGGTGATTTTATCATTTCCATCATGCAGAATCTCGATCGACAAAGAAATAGAGAGGCATCCTAAACATTCAAATCCTTGAAAATGCACCACAATTTTCACCACTGAGCACGCCTTCTGCAAACAGGTTGTGATGCAGAAATTTTGCTCTGCTTCGGAAACACTCAGCCAGAACACTTCCAAATGACTGGTGTGACTCAATGGCCGAGCTGTAACGTAGCCCCGAAAGATATGCATCACATGTCGCTCGTGGGAGAAAATATGTTCCAATGGAACTTCAAACGGATCCAAAACCACACCATTGAGACTGAAATCATTGACCATGGATTGCCACAATCTGTGCATGACATCATCTTTGGTCGCGTTGTCCAGAGTTTTGACCAGATTGTTCTCCTCCTTTTCAAGTTTGATTTCCACGGATGGAAACTCCAACTGCCCCGCAAGAAGACCATTTGGAGGTCTGCGCACCAACATCCATGCAGAGCCATCAGTAACAGCAGCCACAGCAAAGGATCTTTCACGACGTTTCTTTTGAACGGGTCTTGCAGGAAAATGTGTGACGTTTGGCACCAAAGCTTTTCGGAGCAGTTCATGAGCTTTGCAGGCGAATCGTATTGGGCAAACATCACACAGTGGGCTGGTAGGGGTGCAAACCGTTGCGCCCAACTCCATAAGACTTTGATTAAATGTTCCTGGATCACTTGGATCTACTAATTGGTGTGCCAGTTTCCAACTAAGTTTGAACAACACCGTAGATTTTGCTGGAAAATTCATGGCGCAAAGTCTGCTGAAAACCCGTGCCACATTTCCATCCACGAGTGCTGCTGGTTGCCCAAACGCGATTGAAGAAATGGCTCCCGCAGTGTATGGACCTATGCCCGGGATCCGCTGCAAAGTTTCAACAGATGATGGCAAAACCCCACCATGTCGAGCAAGTACATATTGGGCACCTTCATGCAAGCGCTTGGCACGGGCATAAAACCCCAAACCAGCCCAAAGCAAATTCACTTCCTGAGTCGATGCTGATGCCAAAATTTCAATGGTGGGAAAACGTTTCATCCACCGAGTCCAAAAGGGGATAACCACCTCAACTTGGGTTTGTTGCAGCATAACTTCAGAAACCCACACGCCATAAGCAGAAAGTGGAAATATTTCTTCAGGTTTGCTGATGTCAATGAAGTCATTATCCAGGTCAATAACAATTGGTCTGTGTCCAGTTGATGGACGCAAATTCTTGAAGAACCTCTCTGACGATGGTTGTTCATCACGTCCTTGAATATTTGCGCAATTCGATTGGTGTTTTGTTTTCCTTTCACTCCAAGGTGGTGGATCCCCCCTCCAAGGCAATTGTCGACGTTGGGCACGATACCACCTCAACAATGCTGAGCGAATATCTGTTTCGCGTCCTGCAAAGTCCTGAAAATATTGGCCTGCCTCTTCGATGTCACCATGTTTCATGTCAGGGAAGTATCACATGCAAACTAATGATTTGTTCAGTTTTACTGTTTTACGTTCGAAAAAAAAAACGGTTTCACACAATTGCAAACCATTTTGATATTGCGTCATGTGTGCGCCACCTAAATGTAACAATGGTGCATCAACAAAACCTAATGTGCCACGTGCCATGTTCATGCAAAACAATTCAAAATATGTGTGAACCCTCACACAATGATGTCTCTTCCGTTTGTGTCACAGTTACACATTTGAGCACTTGTTTGGAAGATTCACGCCATCATAACAATTCGGTTCATCTGATTATTATTTGAACCAATTTTGCACCAATTTTGCCTTGTAAAAAATTGCGACAACCCGCAGTTGATGCACAAGAATTGTTTTAATTCCCAAAATTGCGGTTTTATGGTGGAGATCCACCAGTTTCACAAACATGCACATGCATCAAAAAAACACAATGGCCCCAGCAAGACACCCAACAACGACCAACCGTTCATTCTTCACGCTTTGCCATGGAAAACTGTTGCAACATTTGTTTGTAGTTTGTAGTAATTTTGTTTTGGGGTGCGCACTTCAGTCTGGCCCGCACCTTTGCAATACATGCATGCTAACGCAAAATCAAAATGGGAACATGAATTTCCAATCAGTGAAACGGGCGGTTTTATTCCCAAGACTGTGTCTTTGGGGAAATAAAATTAAAATTTCAACATGCACGCATACGCTGCGAATGGATATGTGCGGATTTTCCTTGAGTTGAAAGCGCCTCCAAAGTCTCACCATGTTACACTGCTCGATTTTGCAGTGTCAAGTGACAAAACATGACTGCTATGGCATGTACATGTACTGATGCAAGGTGCGTAACATTTCTGCACCCCGCCTCAGACTGTATTTCCAATACTAGTCTGCACACCCCTTAGGACTGTGCTTAGTCCGTCGAATCTCTTCTGTTGGGGTTTTCTGCGCTCTAAAAAAACTGTGCACTGGATCCCACAAATGGCTTTTGGCCTAACCATTCATGGAACCGCTTCTGTGGTGCTGTTCTATCCACGCTCAGGATCTTTTCAGAATTCCATTACACCGTCTCCACTCACGTCCATGGCATCATCTTCATTATCTTTTTCCTCTCCATCCTCTGGTGCTCCATATTGATTGTGGCCCAGAGGTCTGGGTCTGACACCTCACACTGTTCTGAATCTCGATACCTTTGCAATCTATCTTCATGGGTCTCCATCATGGCTTCGTCTGAGGAGGTCTCAGGATTAGGGGGCGTCCTCAGTGAACTTCCAATCCCACGGACCAATTCCACCACGCTCTCGAACCTCTCGAGCTCAAGCAGCTTCACCACCAATTGGAAGACCTGTCCATGGGTTGCAGATAACAATTCACGTTCCACCACCCCATAGCCATAGGTTCAAGAACCATTTTCCTCGTCCAACTCGTTGTCACCCGTGAGAGAGGCTCGAATGCGCTCACGGTCAGTTGGACTGGCATTTCGAAGCTCTGCAAAACGTCTTTGAAGCCAATTCCGTGATTCAGTATACTTTCTGATTCTTCCCAAATTGTTGTCTCGACTTGCCCTTGCAAGCCTGCCCAATACACGGGCGTATGTCCATGTCAACAGCCCTTCCAACGTGTTGGTATCATGTGTGACCACCGGCCCAACTGCAAGTTCAGTTGGCATGGGAGGTGGCATTGGCACTAAACGAAGAAATGGGCTGCGCAACATCCACCATGTATATGCTGCAAGCAACAACGTCCACAAGGTCAGGACCATGAATGAGAACTGGCTGCTCCCACTGTTGTTCTGAGCAGTCTCATCCATGTCAGCTCCAAGACATCCCACATGGTCATGCTTCCCTGCAAAGAAATCATGGCAGCATGTGCTGTGGTGAGCCTCTTCTTCTTTGACTCCCAAGGCTCATCTGTTGCACGTGTAGGGCTCGCCTCGTCTGATGAAAGATCCGACACCGTGTTCGACATGTCTGTTGCCTCCTGTCTTGCGGTGTCCCCAGAGCCCATAACATGATCCAACAGATCCACCAACAGCATCATGCGCTGTGTATACGCAAGTGCTCTGGAACTGTTTCCGTTGGAAAATTGAATCTTCACGTCGACGGTAGCACCTCTCGAACAGCCATGAAATCAAAGCTTCAGGGCTAAAAGCAGGAAAGTCTGGAAGACCTTCACAACTGAATCTGTCTCAGTTTCGCTGCAGGACATCTCCACAGAAGTCAAACCATCATCATCACTGCTGGCCAAAACTTCATATAACTTCATTGTGAACCGGCTGATCATTGCGCATCCATAAGAACACCATGTACAAAGTCAGCAAGGTGATCTAGCTGGTGACAATGGTTGCCTGCATAGTTGATCCTTGAAAATTGCTGTCCATGGCTCCACTTGGCACGTCCGACCCGCAACCCTGAAGAAGCAAGCTCACGGCGCCAATCAACATGTTGATCTGATATCTGGAAGCGCTGCTCTGCTGAGGTTGAAGAACATTTCTGAAAATTCGACCTGGGTCATGTGGTCCCACAAGGCTGTTGTTTGCACTATCCCAGATACCAAACAAATACAACAGTGATTCCAACCTGCTGATGCTGAGTCTCTTGGTGGCTATGTCGGATGGATTGATTGCTCCTAAGACTGCTTTGACCACCAACAGTTTCTCACCAACCAAGTTTTGAAGCCAAAGGACTCGACAATTGAGATGACGCAAACGACCAACTCCACGTCTTGATAGAATTCCACGTGCCGCTGATGAGTCAATGTACAAACACATGAGAATTGTTCACTGAAGCACCCATGAAATTATGGCTCTAATGAGGATTGCATCCATCACTGCGCTGGCGGCTGCATACGTTTCTGACTCTGCGCTGGGAAGTGACACAATCTTCTGTGTTCGACTGGAGGAGTAAACCAGACAACCTCCAAAGAAATGGCAGCTCCTGACACTGAACGTCGAGTGTCACGGTCTGATGCCCAATCTGCATCACTAAACACTTCCAGCACCGGCTCATCACACTCATAGTCTTTGAGTAATCCAGAGTGAATTCCCTTCCATCTGAGAGAAACATGTTGGTCTGCATGACCAGCCAGATATCCCACCAAGTGCTTCAGCACAATCATCGTTTTCTGCGTTGGCTTTGAAGAGAACGTCGAAAGGTATCTCATCACATACTGACATTGTGGAAGGTCAGGTGAAAGATAAAGCAAAATCCCCACGAATGAACGATAAACTGGTCCTTATTCCTCCATAAACCAGGTCCAGGTTTAAACTAAACAGATCTTGGTGGTGGAAGTTTCCAAGTAGAATACTGTAAAGGTTGATGAGGTTAATGTATCGACATCTATACAAACGTATACAAACTAACAAAAGAAATACGCGCCACGTGATTCCGCATTCTCCTTCGTCTTGCTTCGTTAAACATTCCCACCAAAGTGGGTACTCGAAAATTTCCCTTATAAAAAGGGGTCCCTTCCTCCCACCACTTGATGGGTAATGCACCAGCAGAAAATTAATATTAACATGACCACCACTGACGTGTGTTTCAGTGTTGATTGTTCGTTTAGAAAACAGAAGCGGTCAAGAATTGTTTGTTGTTTTATTCTACACTCCACAAAGGCGCGTCGTTCTTTCCAAACAAATAAGTTTTCGGATGACTATAAACGAAACGCATAAAAGTGTAAACATCAAAAACATGAAATGTCTGACAAACGCTGTGCAGCAAACGGTGGCACACCTTTTTTAAACACTGGGGATGGCTTCAGCACCTTCCGCCCTTCAGGGCTTAGGGTGTGGCCTTTTTCATGTGAAAAGACCTTAAAAAGCAAGGAAATTATTTCGAGGGTGGGAAAACAAAAGAAAAAGGGAAGGAAAGACGAAAAAATTCCGTCAAAAAGAGGGCAAGTTCCCCCACCCAACCCTTGATGGAAAAAACGTTTCGGAGGAAACATATAATCATCCGTTTCAAAAAACACATGTTTGGAAATCACTGTAAACGCGCACGAGCAAAACCAGAGTTTGACAAAAAGAAGTTCTTTAAAAATTGGTCAAACAGAGATTGTTCTCACAAAAAGGTTTTGCCCATGAAATTTGTTGCGTGTGCAAATAAGTTAAAGTTTCTCAAGAGAAACTCGCCACTTATTCTACACTCCACAAAGGCGCGTCGTTCTTTCCAAACAAATAAGTTTTCGGATGACTATAAACGAAACGCATAAAAGTGTAAACATCAAAAACATGAAATGTCTGACAAACGCTGTGCAGCAAACGGTGGCACACCTTTTTTAAACACTGGGGATGGCTTCAGCACCTTCCGCCCTTCGCCCCATGTCACACCTCAAGGTGCTTCATCACCAGCTCCCAGTTGATACTGGTTTTGGTGGCACCGAGCTCTAGCACTTCTTTGAAGTCTAACCTGCTGGGCCCATCGGCTGGGTTGCTGTAGCTAGGCACCCTCCCAAACCAAACTCTATGCTGCATGGCTGACTCCTGCTGAACAAACGCATGGATCATTTGAGCAGCTCTTTGAGTTTCGCCGTCACCTCTGATGTAAGCCATCAGAGACGACTCATTGTCGATGTAATATACCACCTGCGCTTCAGCATAGGTTTGTCCCCATAGTTCAGCTGCTATCAGAACCGGCAGGACTTCCAGTTCGTGAATCGGGTTCTGCGACCTCTCGAGTAGGTCATCCATGACCCTGTCGGGAACTCGCTCCCCAAAAAATTGTAGGCAGTTTCCATTGGGGTCATATATGACTCCACCGACTGATCCTTCACGAGCTGCAGGGTCGCATGCTCCGTCTGTAAATACCAACCAGGTCTGATTGAGTGAACCCTGGATTTTTAAAGGTCGCCCTTGCAGGACTCGTTGCTGCAGAAACTCCAGAGTGGTGCGCATGGAGGCGCTGAACTTGGAAACAGGCTCAGGACTATTGCAAAGGCGTCCCAAAGCCTTAACCGCAGAATTGGCCACACGGCCGAAAGCATATCCTTCGAAAAAGATCATCCTGCCCCTCATTCGCTCTGCGTCCTTGGAAGTCATTGTGTTGGCTTCCAAGGCAGCTGCCAGCTGACCATGCAACTCCTCCCTGCGGCTTTCGGTGTGTCCAACAAGCACGAAGCCCTGCTGGAAGGATCCAGTGTTGACCTCCAATCCAAGCGTCTTGAATTTGTCATCGAAAGGTTTGCATTTGTGGCCTTCTGTCGCGTAGGCCAGTCCAAGCAGATTGAACAAGGCTTCGCACGCCCAGCTGCTGCTGCTTTCCAACTCGCACCGAGAGAGCAAGGTATAGTCATCATAGAAAGCACTCCAAAGCAGCCCTAGGCCAAAGTATCCCAAGAACCAAACTGCTTGGCTGACACGCAAAAAACCCTGCCACTGAACCCACCGCCCCGAAAGGCAAAGAATTGAAACCAATGATTGCACACTGCTCTCTGCCGGGCACATTGACGCCCATACGTAGAGCAGCACGATCGTCGGGGTGCACTGCAAATTGCTTGTAGGCAGAGCGCAAGTCATACGTCCTGCCTCCCAGCTTTGGTCGCCCATCTGACGGGCAAAACTTCAAAGCAAAGCCCACCATAGCTGCCAGAAAATCAACTGAATGCAATTTGAACTTTTCGTGAAGTCCTACTGTCAAGTTGAGGCCACAGCACGTGCAGTCATCAATGACTCGTATCTTCGACCCCTGCTTGATGCCGAATCGCCGGCCCACAAATTTGCCTCCAGTGTCATTGCTCTCATCAAGAAAAACCCAGCCTTTCTCCAGCTCAACCTGTGTTTCCTTCCAGGTCGACTCTTCCAGTTCAGGGTCCTGGCGCTTGCCAAGAGCTGCAAGGTTCTTGGAGTTAAAGGACTTTCCAAGCTTCCTGAGGGTCTCCATAGTCATTGCAGGCCTCTTTGACCTGGCTCTGAAAACGTTGGACTTCCTCATGTATCCACTCAGCCTGAACCCACTTGCTATGTCACTAGTGAGCTTGTCATCAGGATAGCCAAGCTCCTCCAGCATCTCGCCCATCAAAAGCAAACGTTTCTGCCCCACCACGTCTCTGACATGCTCAGGCATCTTGTCCCTTAGCTGTTGTTCCTGCACAGCAAGCTCCTTTGCTCTCGCCGTCCATTTTTTCATGTATTGCACCCTCTTTTTGGCCAACATGTATGGAGGGTCTACAAGGTTCTGTTTTACCACCTCTTGCATTGCATCGTCCACGTGAACATCGAGTCCTCGTGGGTGGCCTGCCTGTCTGGCTCTTTCAACAAATTGGCGAGGGGTGCTAGGTATTCCAATCCAGCACAACTCAACCATGTCATCCTCTTGGATGTCATCAGAACCAGCCAAAAAAGTGTACCCCTCCTGCACGACCCGCAACTCACCCCTTTTCCGCACCTGTCGTGAAGTGATTTTTGAACCCTTCGGAAGTGAAGAAATGAAGGTTTCCACCGCGGTTGTTTGTTGTAGAGGTGCTACGGCTGCAACAAAGCCCCCAAACTCAGCCACGAGAGGGCGAACTTTGGTCCCTCTCGGGAGTGCTCCCAAGGCAATGCGACCGGCAGCGTCCGCATCAGGGTGTTGCATCTGTTCTGCAAGCGTTGTAGAAACTAAGGCTCCCATTTGGAGAACTTTTTGCTTCACGCATTCTACAATGCGCTGACACAACACAAACGGATAAGCAGCCTCTTCAGAGGTGGGGAAGTGGATCGCATTTTTGTTTACTGTCACCTTCCAGGATTTGTGACTGTGAGAATTGTCACATCTCGCCTCCAATGCGTCCAACCAGTCGTCATTGACCCAAACTGAGGTTAGTTTGTCACGTGACCCACCGTGACTGCAGTTGTGAAAAGTAACAAACTTATCACCAAACTCTTGCATGATGCTTTGCATCGGTGTTGTCCCCCAGTAATGGCTGTTGCCAGGGTTTTCAATGCCAGTGAAAATGTTTGCCCTGCAGGTTGTGCGAGTGATCTGCTCCACCGCATTGTAAAGCATGTTAGCCTTCTCAACTTTGAGTTTGTCAGTGTCTGCAAGGCCATCTATTTGGTCCGGTTGTTCATTGGACCGCAAAGGAATGGGCACTTGTATGCCCAGTCGCGCCAATTGTGGTAGGCGCCTCTCACGCGCCTTACTAGCTGTGCCACATGAAGGAGCGATCCAAACTGCAGCAATGTTTTCCGCCTCCGCCTCCAGGAAAGCACAAAGGTCATTGACCTGCTCTTGATCTTCCAGTTCAAAAATGCAAATATCAATGCCGCAAGTCCTCTTGTCTGTGTGGTCCACGGCAATTCCATTGAACCCAGCTTCCCTGGCAGTTCGGGTCAGCCTGGCACTGCCTGCACAAATTTCCACAAAAATAAGATCACCCAGCAGTTTGCCTGAAAATTTGCTGCCATATGGCATTGTAAATTCTGAGGACCGTATACCCTTAGGGTGGTCACCTGGCACCACGTCTTGTGGCTTGGGCCGTGTAGGCAAGTTGTTGTCTTGGACAAAAGTGCCCTTGCCACCACATCTTCTTTTGCGCCCGTCATCGTTGTTCGAGTTGGGCTGTAGTGAAACCAACTTCCGTTTCCCACCTGACTCCAAAAGGGGGTCAGTGGGACTGACATGTCAAGCAGCGTCTTTTGAGAGCCCCCTGCAAACCACCACCGAATGCCCAGGTTTGTGGCAGTTTGCACACACGTGATAGCCTTTTGCGCACCTGGACGGTTTGCCCGTTGTAGAGTTCTTGCAGCCAGACTTCATGTTGTATGCCCAACACACTGGCCCATGATCACACTTCAAATTGAACTTCCGCAACTCCTCAGGGCAACTTTTCTCGGCTCTGGTTTTTCTGCGCTTGTTCGTGCTCTTGGCTGCTGCTTGAACTGGTGCTCCTTGTGGATTATTTTTGACCGGTCCTTCCTTGTCAGCCGCTCTTGCCGCTGCAGTTGTAGGAAGAAGGAACATGGTGATCCTCGGGTCATGGCACAGCCTTGGCACCAAAGTGTCAAGAGGTATGGCCCCATTGGCTGCCGGCTTGAGGCTTCCTTTCACCTCTTGAGCTAGCAGCGTCCACAATTCTCTGTCTGCTCTGATCAGTTGCTCCACCTTCACCTGCTGAAATCCAGGTGGTGCAGTCTGGCTCATAGTGCGGAACAGCTGATGCACCCAGGCGTCATGCACCTCCCAAGACAAAAGTCTGCACTGATCCATTGCTAATCCACGCCTCTGCCAACACCATTGCAACTTGATCTCACTGCCATGGTCTGCTCGGAACTCCTCCGACACCTGTGCCACTTTAAGTTGTTGGTTTTCCACCTGCACGGCAGAAGGCCGATCTTTGATTGCAAGCTGTACTTCGTCAGCCCTTTTGGTGCATCGACTAGGTGCAATCCACACCAATGACCCTGTCTCCAGAATGCTATTGGTCAGGTCCAACAGCTGGTGGCTCGGCTCCAACTCGCCACTGATGTTTACACCTGTGAGTCTGCGCTCCTGCTGCTCCAACCTGTATCGCTTTTCAGCTATCGGAATTCTCTTGACTGCATCGGCCTTGTCTGCTGCTTCACCATCTACTCTTTGTTTGACGGAAGCTATCATAAGAGTGGTCGCTTCGAAGTGCATCCTTCTCAGCATGGACGTCTGTCCCAAGGTGACGCCAGGGCCGAAAACGGCCTGTCCCAACGTGTTGAACTGCTGTTCTGTCGGAGCTGTCTGCGGAGTGCCCAGCGAAAAAGCCATTGCACTGAATGTAGAAATGTTCTGTGTCCCCAGCGCATTCCCAAAGTTGCCAGTTGGGTCGATCTCGTTGCATCGTTGTGTGAAAGCTGCATTGCTCTCGACCAGTGCCATCTTTGCAAACGACGCTGGAAATCCTATGAAACAAAACTTGTTTATCCATGTCTTGTGCTCAAAAACAACCTAAGCCTTTTTGCCTGTTCGCATTTCCTGACATGAACTGAGAGATCTGTCAAGTTGCATGTGAAGTGAAATCAACGTTTCACTTGCTCCATGTCATCCTTGCACAGCATGACGTGTTCGGCTCACCACATTTAGCATTGCCTATGTAGCTGGGCCTCTCCACGCATCATGACAAAAATTCAAGCATCAGCATGGCAACCCTGGGCACGGCCCCGATGCACACTGAACGCTCAATGAGTTGACAACTGATCTACATGTGAACCCAACTCTCGGCACGTCTGGTCTGTCAGCCATGAGCGGCCCTTTTTGACTCCCACAAAGTCTGAGAGGGTGCACATGCATGCTCCTGCACAGCGAGTTGTCATGACCCCTTGTGCTCTCACTAACATCAGTGCATACTGTTTGATGCGAAATCGCAATTTGAAAATGCAAAAGAAAACAGAGAAGCACGATGACAGATCATCGTCACCAGCAAATGCACTGACCTCCAAGTGGAGCCTATGTGGTCAAAGTAGACTCCCGTGCAGCGCTCGCCAATTCGGTCTGGCAGACATGTCAAACTCTCCATGAATGAAAGTGACAAGAGGTTTCACACGAGTGAACAAATTGAAACTGGAAGTGCAACATGCTCTTGCCAATGCCGTCTTATGAGACTCAATTTGGGTGAAAAGGAACTGACATGTGAAACTGGGTGACGCATCGTTGTGGCACTGTGAGACCACCAAGTGGTAAATTTCCTGTTGGTTTCGGCCGGGGCCAGGAATCCCCAAAAAAACCGAGATGTTGAAAAACTCGGTCTTTTTCAAATTTGAATTTTCCACTGAATTTTGGTGACCCGACCCCAGCAGGACATTTAGAACCACCAAGGTCCAGACGCGCGATTGCATACCCTGCATTTTCCTCTATTCACTCTGTCGCTGTAAGTTCCTATTATCACCCTGTTGTGCATCACATGGATACTAAATACAAGTGGACAAAAATTCACAATGTTAAACATGCGGTTTCACGAGTGATTTGGAGTTGTCATGCACAGCAACGGATATTCTGAGGTCCCAACTGCAAGCTGACACAACTCACACAATCAATCTGAAAGAAATTGAAACATACATGACAAACTGAACCTACCTGCAAGAAACAACTGTTGTTTGATATCGTGACAGTTGCATGTGACACTGAACCCAAAACGGGTCTCGCACTCTGCCTGCCATGAAACTCTAAGTGGCCTGCTGTTCATTCCCGCGCGCGGCCTTGTTAAAACAGGCCCAACACACTGGTGAATCGAACCTTGGGTCCTGAGTGATTCGATGGTGGAAGCTGCCTACAGGTCGTCCACAAACGAAGACCCGGAAGTAACCCGGCTCAGTCAAATGAACTGTCTTCAGTTTTGCATGCTGCCAACTCTGAAAACCCTCTGGAGGCTTGGGCGGAGCAAAGACCTTATTCAGTCCATGATTCTCTGGGATGCCACCTGACGATGAATCAGAGCTTGAAGTGCTATCAGAACTGGAACTCTTCTGCAATTCATCACCATGTTCCTCGTCTGATGACACTACAACTTCAACTTTGACTTCCGCACTCTGAGGAACATGCTCTTCCACTGGAGATTCAACAACCCTGCCACTGCGAGTGTTGTCAGGCTGGAACTTCCCTCTGGCAATCTCGTCAATGAGACGCTCAAGTAAAATCAGGCTTGCTGCTGCACCATCACGTGAGTATACCATGGCCATGTGCATCTGTGAAGCATGATACCCTAGCATCAACCTATCAGGCACTGACAGTCCTCTCTTTGCCGCAAATGACAACATGGTGCTTTTGAGGCTGTGGCTGCTGACCCTGCGGCTCGAATCAGATCCAGCCGCAACATCTAAGCCCAACAATCTCCTGAGCCATTTGCCGCATTCACCAGACTCCAGCGGCCTCGGCGACACCTGGCCATCCTTGTCTGGTGCAGGCATAACCAGTCCCTGAGGTGGAAATTCTAGGCCAAGCTTGAACCTCTGCTGCATCCACGGTGTGGCCCAATCACCTCCGTGAACTCCCATCACCGGCGCAACCATTGGAAGGAACTGATGGCGGTGCATCTGTGAGCTCATAGTCTTGTGCCGTCCAACCCTGGTCTCAACATATGCAGGTTTGCCTTCCGCATCGTTGTCGATGAAAGTTGATTCGCTCCTCATCAAGTCTCCCCAACGTCCTCTGCAGTAGCAACAAAGAAGAGCAGCTCCTGCAAAAACCGAGTCCCAAGGATCTGACCCATCGTCCACCACTTCATGCAGCTTTCTCAACTCAAGCACCGTGAGAGGACTGGCTTGGCGTCGCTCCTTGGGACAGGTTTCAGTCGCCACACCGCTGCATCTCTTGCTATCCAAAATGCACTGCAGCTCACCTACGTCCAGCACATGTTTGCAGAATGCAACGGCTTGCAGAAAACCTTTGAGTCTACTTGCAGGTGCACCCATGGATGCCTCGTGACAAAGAAACCTGTAAAATGTGATCTCTTGCATGGGGAAGGCCTCCAACATGTTGGTCTCCAAGTAATCACAAATGCGAAGCACTGCTGCTCCACGTTTCCGCACTGTGACAGGTGCACGCCCACTGAAGACGTGTGCAAACATGTTGAAGACCTCTTCTTCTGTCCTCATTTCTCTGAGCTTGTGTGCCATGGAGCACTCGTCATGCCACCTGCTGGTGACCGCAATCCACAACTTTATGCCACGTTGTAAATCTGCTTCCCTCTGTTCTTGCCACGGCACATCAGGTTTGAACGACACCACATCCAGAAAGTTGAATGTAGGCTCATGGCAACGTTTGTTTGGACACTTCACATCTGCCTCCAAAATCCGACTATCCACGCCCCAAGCTGTAAGAGCAGGTCTGGTCACCGGCGGCCCCCAAACATCAAAGTCCAGAGGAGTATCATCATCTCCAAAGATGTGTTTCCAAATGCCAGTCTCCCATATCTGTTTGGGTTGTTCAGCGTTTGCAGAATTGAAGGCAACATTGAGTGATGCATCAAAGTTGAACCCAGTGTGAGAAACAACCTGTTGAAACGACTCCTGTTCTCCTACACTGTCATGTTTTTTCAACTGCTGGTTTGCAACATCATCGTCAGCCAAAGTCGTCGGACTAAACAGAGAAAACTTGTCTGCTTCCACCGGTTCTGTACCACCAAACAAATCACCTGTGTCCGGTCTTTCACCAGTGTTGTCTCTGTCACCATTCACCTCTTCGAGGTACTCCAGATCCCTTGCAAAGCTGAAAAATGGAGTTGTGTCCAGAGAAACATCCAAAACAGCAGGTTTGTTTCCAACTGATAAATCCTCAAATGACTCGGCCATGGAACTACCAGCACACGTTCGCCCCCTATGAAAGACGAAAAATTTCCGTCAAAAAGAGGGCAAGTCCCTCCCACCCAACCCTTGATGGAAAAAACGTTTCGGAGGAAACATATAATCATCCATTTCAAAAAACACATGTTTGAAAATCACCGTAAACGCGCACGAGCAAAACCAGAGTTTGACAAAAAGAAGTTCTTTAAAAATTGGTCAAACCGAGATTGTTCTCACAAAAAGGTTTTGCCCATGAAATTTGTTGCGTGTGCAAATAAGTTAAAGTTTCTCAAGAGAAACTCGCCACAAACTTGAGTGCAACAACAATGTTTCAGTTGTTGTTTGCAGAAGAGATTCTTTCACCACAAGACAGTTTGAAGTCGAGGACCTTATTTGCGATACCTCACAATTTTTTTTGAGGAATAATGCTTTCATCTTTTTTCAAAAGAGTGACACCTTATTCCTCCATAAACCAGGTCCAGGTTTAAACTAAACAGATCTTGGTGGTGGAAGTTTCCAAGTAGAATACTGTAAAGGTTGATGAGGTTAATGTATCGACATCTATACAAACGTATACAAACTAACAAAAGAAATACGCGCCACGTGATTCCGCATTCTCCTTCGTCTTGCTTCGTTAAACATTCCCAAACTGAAAATGATGAAAAGGTTTCGATCCGTTTCGAGAAAATTCGGACATGAATGCAAACGAGCGGTGCAGCAGCTGCGATCCAGAGCGTCCTTTTTTATCTTCCAGGTTTGCACTGTCGGGGAAGTTTCGAGATGCTGGCCTTGATTCCAGCTTCAAATGAGTGGTGCCGGATAGGTTCATGCTGCCTATCCATGTTTGAACTTCGACTCAGTGAGTCATGTTTCTCCAAAGTCAGTGCACCCGTTGATTCCCCACTGCGACAAGTGCGCTGGCAGGACAAGTTCAAACGTTTCTGCATCACGTAGACAGATCGGAGAAAATCTAAGCGGAATGGTTGATCTGCTGGGTTGCTGCGGCTGGCAACTCTGCAAACCGATAAGAAAAAATGCCTTTGTATTCAAGTCTACATAATCCGCAACCAGAGTGGTACTCAGGGATGTCGAAGCACTTGCACGAATGGAGGTCGATCTCGCTGCATCGTTGTCCAAATAATAGGATACCAAATTTTCCCATGATAAATTTCGACCACGCTCTGAGCGCAACGACCACTGGAAAAGTTTCGAGTTCAAATATTGTGTGTCTTTGCTCTTCAAGAAAAACGTCCAGCAGGGATCCCAAAATGTAAGATCCGAAATATGAAACCACATTGCCAGCTGGGTTTAGCAGCATGCCACCGATGCTCACAGGTCGAGTGTTCGTTGGTTCAGAAGTCCCGTCGGCAAAAATTATCCAACTTTAGCTCAATCTCTGTTGATGGACACCGTGGTGCTCTTCATCAAGTGGTTTTTCAAGTCCATTAGCGCCCCCTTGAGTTGATTTTCCAAAGCAATTCTCGGGAAAGGCTTCCTCGAAAACCAGGACACTCCACTGAGAAGAGCAATGTTGTTGCATAAAATTGTAAACGAAAATGTAGGAAGCCGTAGTCCAAAGCGCGGTCCAATTGCAATTGTAACGGCCAATGAATCAACAACCCGAAGTCAAAGCAATGCAGGCCATGAGAATTCCGAGGGAACGCCCGCCAAAAGTGCGCCCTCCTAACTGCAATTGGTCAAAGGCAACCGGCCCAAATCTTATCCAGGTAATCGGGAAGGCTGCTACGAGGCAGTTTTCTCATCAAGCTTTAAGGCACACTCTGGGTTCTACAACCCAGTGCAAAAACTGTTTCCCCTCGTTGGAGAGCTGTTGAATTCGACGATCTTGTTCAAGCCTGTCCGTCTGGCCACTCCCGGAAAAACCGCGGGGAAATAAGCCTGAGGAAGAAGAAATTTCTACTTCCGGGCACTTCATGAAATTGTAAATTGTAAATGAAAATTCTGAAAGCCGTCGTTTCCTGAGCGTGGCATAGCTATGAATCTCGACGGCCAAGGGATCAGCCACCCGAAGTCACAGCAGTGCGGGGCAAGCGCATTTCTAAGCAGAGCCGAAGAAAAAGATGCCCTTCAATCCCCGACTGCTCCCAGGGGCCGGTCCAACTCCTGGCCAAACAATTCTGGCAGGTGACTGTGAGGTAGCTCCCTCATCGAGTGCCTTGGGCCCGCTCCAAGTTCTCCAATCTAGTGCGAAGACTGTTCACCTCGTCGGAGAGCTGTTGAATTCGACGATCTTGTTGAGCGCGGTCTGTCTCACAACCGTCGAAAAATTCCCACGAAGAAATATGCCTGATGAAGAGGACTTTGTAATCCTTGGCATCGTCCTTGTCGGCGCTCTTCACATGGCAGGATTTCAAGCCGTCTTCGATGGCTTTGGCCAAATCTTCTGACCAAATTTGTATTGACATCTTCAAAGGAAGGTCGCCCATCTTTGTGGTCATTGGGAGTGGCTTTCTTGATTGAAAGGAGTAGACTCGGATCTCGCTTGACCTCTTATATCCTGGTGAGGAACTGCGATAGCTGAAGGCCGTCCTCGGCAACGACTCTGAAACCCGAGTTCCTGTGGGGTGCTGGTTCCGAATCTTCGCTGTCGACATCCAGGTTCTCCCTGGGCGTCAGCATGGTGAAATGACTTACCTCGAGACTGGTCCGGATATTCACAATGCCTAGAGCTGCGAGCCAACATTTTAATAGAAAAGGAACTGGGTGCTAATATAGCAATACACCGCAACAAAGTCATTCCGAATTGCAGATGTGTTATGGTGTGCCAGCTTGTGTAGTCTAGTCTATTCATCTGAAAGCGGCCGAATACACAACCAGGCAACATAACATGGAATTTCTACCGGCAGAGACTAATCTCCTCATTCCATAGGGTTCTACCGAACCTAGTATCCTTGCAAGTTGTAAACCGAACCTTTGCAAACATGGCTATGAGTTCCTTTAGTGAGAAGTATATTTCCCCTCGAGGATTCAACCAGATGAAAAACGATCGTGTCCGATGTCTAACATCCGAACGATCCAAACGGATGATTTGAATAGCACAAACGTTCACAATCTGAAGCCCTCGAGGATCCAAGATCCAAAAAATAAAAGGCGCTAGACATGAATCCAACGGTTTCTTGAAATGCTTGGAATGCTTTCAGGATCCAAGATCCAAAATGAAAGGCGCCCGACACTGAATCCAACGGTTGCCTGAAATGCTTGAAATGCCTTCAGGCGTCCCGACTGACCCCCGAACAAATTGACGGTTGAAGGCAAACTTTCTCTGGACCCCATGATTGTCCTGCTTTGACGTTTGTAACTGCCTGAGTGCTACATGGTGATTGTCACGGCCCGAAAAAATGGCGTATGTCAAGGAAAGCCAAAAGTTGGCCAGTAAATTGTGAAAACCTGGAAATTGTACCATGAATTGTCGGTTCATAGCGAAGCACGAACAAAACTTCCCGAATCAACCCTGACTCGCCAGATCTGTGGATACGCACAAGGAAATTTAAAATGTCCACCTCCCATCGAGTTCAATGTCCGCCGATAGATGAGATGCGTCCAGGGCCGCATCATCTAGGAGGGTGATTTGTAAAGCCTGGCACACCAGGTAGACCTGCGATTTTTCGCCTTCCAGAATGATCATCTTGTTGAGCTCCTGCAGTTGGTCCAGTACATTCGATATGAAAAGCTTGTGCTTCCAGATTGAACTTGATTCTGTTCCTCGTTCAATCAAAAGTTTGTCCGTAGCTGCCAGGTAAACAACAGTGGTGGCTACTTCGGCATAACCTGGAAATGCAAAAATCCGATGACCTTCAAGAATCACTGCTCCTGTACTGAATTCTTCGTTCGTGGTGACAGATAATACAGATTGCCCCATCCGATGCCACGCTGGCTCATCCTCATTCCAAAACGAATCTGTGCAGTATATCCAAAGGGAGAAATAAGGCCTCTTGTTTCGCGCAAAAAACCAGAAATTTCTGCTCGTAGTCTTTGTATGTGTCAAACCCAAGGTCTTTGCTAGGTGAACTGCTAGGCTGGATTTGCCGACATTGGGGGCACCTGATATCACGATGACCGACTCAGCAAGTTTGTCCAATAGCAAAGGGTACCAATCGGCGGACGTCACTTTGCCAGTAAGCTCTTCCACTGTCTTGACGTGGCTCTGCCAGTAGCAAAGGTCTCTCAAAATTCCCCGCAAATTGCTGTTGTCGATAGTGTCACATATGGACTCCTCTGGTGCGGAAAGGGCATTGTCACTGGCCTTTCCTTTGCCTTTGTGCCCAGGTGGCGTCAAAGCAGGAGGTTTACCCCAGTACTTGCCGCTTGGGTGAGTCGATAAAGGTGGCGGTCTCCCTGCAAACCTACGACTCATGGCAAACAAATGTCGCGGGTCCCAAGAATCCTCAAACTTATGTGGTTGTTGCAAAAAACCAACATATCAATTCCTGACTGTATGATGGTCAGAAGTTGTGACTTGAAAAGAAAATGGGCTTCAAATTCCTGACAGCATGATTGTCGGAAACGTCAGCCTGAACTGAAAACTATGCGGTTGCTGCCACTTCAGAACGTCCCATTCCTGACTGCATGATTGTCAGAAGGTTGAATTTGAAAGAAAATCGAACGTCCACTTCCTGACTGCATGATTGTCAGAAACTTGAACCTGAATGAAAACTGAACACCAAATTCCCGACCGCATGCTTGTCCGGAACCTGGTTCTAGCATGGAACTGAAGTAGCATTTCATGACTGGGCATTCATGAAAAAACTCCGGGGCCTACTGAATACCTCGTGACGACTTGGTTTCATCCAGCATGCTTGGAATCACTGAGAGTCATGAGATGTATGATATGTCAAACAGATAATAGGCATCTGTTGCCCGGATTCCAACTCTCGACCGACGCAATCGAAATTAATGTCATTAGACTCTGACACTTAAAATTCAAAATACTTCAGCTTCATAACAAAACCGGACTCTTCCAACCGTTCACTCTGGTCAATGTATTGTCGTCCAACAGGATCACAGTGTGCTTTGACCGCGTCCTTCAATACTTCTGAGGTTCAGTGTGTTGAAGCCACACTACGAAACCTGATAGCCAAAGCTAGATAGTAGTTGGCTCGAGCTTCATCTTCTCCACGTAGCCCATCCGACAAGCTCTCAATGTGGTCCCCCAGATATGTCAGATATGTAAATAGGCGAACCTGGTCTTGCTGATTCAGAAGCCTATCTTGATGGGAAACATCAATGAAGAATAGGAGCGCCTGCTGAAAAAGGCGCGCTCGGGCAAAATCTTCCATCACCAGGCAGTTGTACAATTCTGTTTGTAATTTGTTTCGTGCGATTGCCCAAAGGTCATCCAGAGGCAATGATGATCCGTCCCCTACATCATTGAATTCAATGTGAAGCCGGGTGTCTGCAGTTGCCTCCTCCCTGGGGTAATCCAAAATTTCACCAACACCTCCAACTACATTGAAGTCGCTTTGCAGACCCAACAACCTGTCTTGGTGAAGAACCGTTGACATAAACCTGTCTGGACCCATAGCGCGGTATGCCATCATGTTCCGTCTCTCACGGGCAAAAACCTGCTGTCTTTGTTGGATTGATAAGCTCTGATAGGGATTGAAACCTCCAAGGCGTACCATTCCAGCGTGCTGCCATCCAACTCGTTCAGATAGACGGTCGTGATCTGCTGTAAGTCCATCGAGGTCCTCCCGGAGTCTTCCCACGACGGAGAATAATTCCGAAAGCTCACAGTTTAGGGAGCTCACTTCTTGTCTCAAACAATTGTTCTCACTGTTGATGCGGTCAAATGCTGACCCGAGTGCGGCATAATCAACTCCCTCCATGGTAGCCGCTGGTGGCAAAAATTCCAACCACTTTCGAACCACCCAAGTTGCAAATAAACTGATCACTGGGCAAGAACTGGCAGCAACCATGACATCGAAGTGCCGTTATCTGCACATGAATTTCCTCCAGGTCCAAGGCACTCGTCCGTACTCCCGAGGTAGTCCGGTCCAGGGTTTGCTCCATCTGCTAACTGGAAGTTCATGATGCATAAACACGCCAAGGGCTGTAAGCTGGAGCACGGTGCGGCCAGTTGTTGTATCGAAGTGTAACAGCGGCGAAAAACACAGTCAATGTAGATAACTTTGTCCACAATACTGTCTAAAGTAGAAGAAAAAGGTGAAATAGGACCCGCTAAGAGACCCAATATTGGTAGAGAAATTCCACGTCGGAGTTGCAACTGGGCCAGAAATCTCCCTGAGTTGCGACGTACGAACTGCCAGCATGTCGAGTGAAGAAGGAACGAGGACCTTGGGAGGACGACGCAGCAAGATGTTCCCCACTCGTAGACAGTCCTGTAGAGACCCACAATCGCGATACTCCCCGAGCTAGCTGGCTGATGTGAGATGCTATTGATACCCAGTTTCCTCGATGTTTGGCTCCACGGGAAAATTACACATCCCGGCTGCAGCGTGCGAGAAGTGTGATAGTTCCCAAAAGCGGAAAACCAATTATGTAGGACGTGAACCACACCTGAACTCCGAGGCTCTCCACAAACTTGCAAAACCACCGGCTGAAAAATGAAGTCTGCGACCCAACAGGAATACTGCTGAAAATTCGCCTCCATTAAACGATAAATGGCCAAAAGGGAGCAAGTTGCCGTGCAAAAATAGGTCATCGCCCAGACATCAGTAAAAGGTTCAGCATTTGGCCAAAATTGTTCGATTGCACGTGGTTCAAAATTCAACCAGGGACAAATAAGAAGATTTGCAAATAGACATACCCGAACGATCCCCCGTGAAATGTAGTATGTCCAAAACAGGAAAATAGCTGCAAAGCGAAGTCGACCGCGGGTTCCAACTGAGAAAATGATTCCAGAAAATGTAGAAAAATGCACACAGGTCGACATGGCAGATTTTCCTAATCTACCAAAAATCGTCATCACTGCTTTCACTTTCATTTTCTGGTTGCATTGCGTCATTGCCGCCTGTGATTCTGATCTTCTCGAGGAGTTGATCCAGATGAAACTGATTACTGCATCTCACCTTGAGTGCCTTGTTGTGTCGAATGCGGTACAACACTTTCTGATCAATTCTCTGGAGCGCTTCCTGCTCAATCTGATGGGCAATGGCACTCGGTGACATTCCTACCCATCGTGGCCGCCAAAGTTCAAAATCTGGCCACTCGAGGATTTCAGAGGAGTCGTCGTCGGATCCGTGATTCCATGGCACATCTGGATCAACTTCTTGATCAGAGTCTTCCATGGCTACTCGAAAATTTCCCTTATAAAAAGGGGTCCCTCCCTCCCACCACTTGATGGGTAATGCACCAGCAGAAAACTAATATTAACATGACCACCACTGACGTGTGTTTCAGTGTTGATTGTTCGTTTAGAAAACAGAAGCGGTCAAGAATTGTTTGTTGTTAAACTTGAGTGCAACAACAATGTTTCAGTTGTTGTTTGCAGAAGAGATTCTTTCACCACAAGACAGTTTGAAGTCGAGGACCTTATTTGCGATACCTCAAAATTTTTTTTGAGGAATAATGCTTTCATCTTTTTTCAAAAGAGTGACACCATCATGAGCACTCAACTCCTCTGACTCGTCAGGAATTTCAATCTCAGAGTGTCCAGGTGAATTCTTGTTCTGCAAGCGCTTTGAGAGTTGCAACAGTGCAAAGTTGATCCAAATGTTTCCCATGGATCTTCACCACCATGCGCCCAGATTCCAAAAGCTGGTGGGTGCGCTTGAGAAAGGTCAACTCGTCACCGACATTGGACATGATCTCGATGGAAACTTCATACCTTGACTGCAGTTGTGGGATCAGCTCTTCTGTGACTGCTTTGCGTGACCCAATGACCAAAAGGTCATCCACGTGAATCATCAACAAGCAATCACCAAGTTTGGAACGTAGGATGGACGGATAGGCCTCAAACTCTTCCATCCCAAGGCTGCTTTCACCAACAAACTTTAAGTCTCGATGCCACAAAAGACTGCCATCACGCTGACCTGGAAGGACACGGCCCAAACTGTATGAGACACTTCTCCCAGAGGCATCTGTGCAACGTACACGAGTTGGCTGTTCTTGCTTGACTGTCAAGAAAGCGTCTTTGACATCAATGGCCAACATCATCATGTCTTGGTGCTCTCGAGGGGCCAAAAAGCAAATAGGCAAAATGCGGCTGGCAATGTTCGAAGTAGCCGGTGAGACAAGAGCTTCTCTGCCAGGCTGCAACCATGTGTACTCCCTTGCAACCAAACGACTGGGACGCAACCAGATAGCATTGCCTTGCTTGTCTTTCTTCTCTCTCCAGGTGCGTACAAAGCGTGTGCTCAAGCTTTTGGCATCGTGAGGCAAGTTGTCCTCCTGCAAAACTTGGAGACCAGATAGCCTTTCAACCTCCACTTGATCTGCAATGCTATCCAAGCGCTGAAGTTCATCTGCACTGAGCTCTGGCTCTTGAGGGCTGTATGGAAAACTGAGCTCATCCACATTGGGTCCCACATCATCCATAGTCTCATAGGGATCCTCGTTGAGATTCAATTCATGTTGGATCATCGTGTCAACTTCATCCATTTCAAGGCCGACGTCAGGTTCAATGTCCAAGTGCTCAATCTTCAAAATCTGCCCCAAGAGTCCAAGATGTCCAGTGTCATCACGCTTGGCAACTTTGTTGACAGGCTGCATACTTTCGAAAGAAGCATCATCCAAAACTTCGACTGGTGCCTCTGACTGTGGCGTTTGTGGAACGACGTCTCCATGCCCCGAAGAAGCTTCAACTGCTGTTGCATGAAAAAGCTTTGAATCACCACCGGTCACATCATGTTGTGTGTTGTGCTTGCCAGAAGGTTGAGAAGAAGTTTCAGCATAGACGGGGGTCTGAGGCACGTCCACATTCATAGACTGGGCCCTTGAAGCACGCTTTGCTGCTGCTACGGCCTCTTCCAGGCCCTCATCATTGAAAATGGGTTCTTGCTCACCATCCTGCGGCTGCTCAGCTTGTCCCAGCAGCCCCGCCTCGGCAAAAATCGCAGTTTCGTCAACATCCTCAAAAGGGTGTGCTCTGGCATAATCTTGAACAGCCTTTGCATCCTTGTCTGGCAACCGAAGGCTGCTGTCAAATGCAACTGCAGGTGGTGGAACAACACGTTTTGCGTGGACAAGTCTGTGCCCCAAACTTGCACATCCATAGTTCCAGGGTGAAGCTGTAAGTTCTCCAAGCAAGTCCAAATCAAAGGAAGTTGGCAATCTTATAATACTGCGTGTAAGAAAGATTCCAGTTGGCGTTCCAATGATATGAGAATCATTCGAAATGGCCTTGCTAAGCCACACACCGCGCGTCCATTGAGGAAGTCCTTTCAAACTGGTGCGTAGAAATCTCATCACAGCCTCCCCAAACATTGCAATCTTCCCACTGTAAAACGCCAATGACTACAGAACCTACAGAGGGTACCCCGGATACCGGTGTGCTACCTTCTAGTGCCGAAGACCCTCCAACCATAGATGAGCAAAATAAACAGAGAGAGGCGCGGGAATCACCATCACCAATGGTTCAGCTTTCAGTCGGAGCGTCACCACCGCAATCGCCTGCCAAGTCACCAGATACCCTAGCGTCCGACACAGTCATAGCCAGCAGCCCTGAACCGGGTCATCATGAAGATTATAAGAGCATGGATCTCGAGACACTCCAGGAAGAACAGTTCACTGCCCTTGAGACCGTCCAGGAGCTGACCGTCAAGCTGGTTCAAGCCCAGTCCCAGCTGGTTCAAGCCCAGTCCCATGCATGGAATATTGCCAACCACATCAAGACAATGCGGGAGAACCCTGGAGGGGTACTGCCCCCTATTGAGACCAGACATAGCATGGCAATGCAACGAATAGACTGACCAAACCGTTTCAGTCTTGCCGGCACTCAAGAGGTACGAAGACTCCATCTTCCTGCAGTTCGCCTTGGATTTCGCCCGAAGCGGTGAGCAAGAACAAAACAACTCGCGCGGCATGGCACTGCGGCTCATTGTCTTTTTTTTCGTGTCAGGGGTCTGGTTATTAGGTAGTATTGTTCAGTCAACCTTCCATGTCATTCAGATTATGGGCTAACGAGACGGTTTTGTGTTTGTTGCGTATTTGATCATTCCAACATGGGTACACTTTTCGGTCTTGTGGTCGTTCGGTAGTCGAAGCCTATTCACAGATTGTGCCCTGCATCCGATTGATCTCCATGGTCTGTCCATCTTTCTCTCCTGCAGCTTTTTGCGGCTCACTAGTTTTTCTAGGTTAGCCACTTAGCGATTTCATCTCACTCCTATTGTGGGATTGGCAATCAGGGATCACACCTTTCTGTTTGAGGTACTTTTTTTAATCAGAGCGACTGGGCCCGATTGGAGTTGCCGACGCCGGATTCCGGCTGTTCGGTCTCTCCTGGGCCTTTAGGCGCAGTGTGACCCTTACTCAATTTGCCCTTTTTTGGACCAGTGCCCCTTTCATCCACGCATCTTCTGACACCGGATACCGGCTGTTCAGAAGCCTTCCGAATCAGGCATGTTCCAGCAGCTAATGGTGAGCAATAGATTTGTCTCCTTGGCTCCGGATGACCTTGACAATTCGGACACGGACACTGACCAAACTGAACCAGACACCACTGGCAAACCCCCTGATGAAACATCGGCTGCCAGTGAAGACACCCTTTACTACGATGCCAATGATGACACTCCCTACTTCCTAGCAGGAACGAAAATGATAGGCACGGGTGGAGCCCAACAGCCGGCCACCAGTCGAGTAGACTACACCGCCCTTTACCGATGGATCCTAGGTAACCTAGCATGGCTCTCCCAGTACGACACGGCCTATGTCTTTGTTGACAACCGTGAACTACCTAGCCAGAACCATCCGGATTACTGGCCCTATTTTGCTCCTTGGATAAAGAGCAGCTGATAGGTCCATACAAGGAGAAAACCACTGCCATCTATGTACCGATTTGCCCAGATACGGGGCTGCATCAGGTACACTTCACATGGGCAGGTGCTTTCGTCCTTGAAGCCCTATGCCTAGTGCACCCGACTGTAAACTTTGCACTCATTGACTCGGATTGTCTCCCCACCACGCTTTTTGTAGCGGAACTGGCCAGCCTCATGACAGATCAGACAAGCCGGTCAGAAGCAATGCAACACCACACAATGGCCTGCACAAGCAGCTGCCCACCAGCCGTTCTCCTCATGACAGAGTCTAAAGCAGAACTGAACGCGGGTCTCATCATGGTCACGGGTCACACACAAGCGCGGTCTGATGATGCCGACATGGCCCAAGTGCCGACAGTGCCTGAACACGCGCAAGGCGCAGACATGTCATCCAACGCAAACAGCGACGTCACCATGTCGGAAGCTAGCCACTCCCGTGCTCACAAGTCAAGACGCATCGACAACTCCCGTGACAATAGATCCCCTGACGACTGGGTTGCTGAACTCCGCGCCAGCAGAGCGAGTTTCCTTGCCACTACCGCAGTACCGGAAGACCCAGCTAGGACCTGGATGACGCCTATTGCCTCCCACCAGTCGTACACGCCTTGGGCAAAAAGCTTCAAAAATTGCAACAACAAGGACCCTACCCGCTAGCAGTAGCCCTGCTCGGCATTGACCAACTACCCCCGCTATGGGCTCGGGCTCACCCCACCGGCAGTATCTTTGTCCAAGGGAGCAAGTTTGTTGCCAGACCCCACGTTGCGGAGCAACGAAAACTTACCCACATTCAAGTACTACTGCTCCAGAGCCTTTGGACGCCGGAAGCAATGCCCCATCGATACAATGACCATACACCATGGCCCCAAGACTGCCAATCCATGCAAGTCTGCTGCGGACAAAATGCTAGCTTGCAACTTCCCACCAACGAGGTTAGCCCCCTCCTGGAAATGCTCCAGAAGAAATTGAAGTTGGAGACCGGAAACCCCGAACTGACCATCAATGAGATTCTTGCTAGTCATTCAGACCCAAAATACAGCGAGTGGAAAGCTGTAGTTTTTGAAAGCACCGCCGTATGGCAGCTTAATCCCACTGACACAGGATACCTGGATGCTCAGTGCACTGGATTAGGCGGAGGGCAAGTCAGATGATGATTGGGATGTCCTTTTGGCCTGTAGGAAAGAAGCACATGTGTATGGGCCGTCGTTGAGCAAACAAGATGATTGGAATACCAAATCTGGCACCATCGCAGGCACAGCTCCCACGCAGGAGTATCTCCTCCTCCATTTGGCCATGTTCCCAATCGGACTCCATGCATGGAGTAATGTGATAGGAATGCCCACGGCCCACCAGCTGCAAGCACAGATCATCTACAGGGCCAAGAAGGTGCTCGAATTTGGCCCCGTCACCCCGGCCCATCGAAAACCACCGTGGCCAGGATATGAGCAAGGCCTGCGTTTCTTCACCAAGCTGCTCTCCGAACATCCCCTAGTAGGAATCTGCCGCCCCCCTAATCCCCTTCCAGCCGAAACCCTCAAAGCTTCGGGATACAGGGGGGTTCAATATACATTCGAGGTCATAGCGCAGGCTCCTATGCAGGAATGGTGTGGGAAACGATCTTGGCTGAATTCCCCAACATTGAAAGAAGAACAGTACTTACAGCCATAGCATTTCCACCCGCTCTTCTCACAAGATCAGCGCTCTCGTACAATAGGCAAGTACACCTCATCCACCACGCAGATGATCGCTTGTGCATTTGGAACCCTTCCCGGCATGACATGAGGTTGCTTCAACAACAGAGGTTCAAGATCACGCACGTCACAGGATGGCGTGCGTATTTGGGAAATTCACAGCACAATTATGCACACTGGACGCGGGTCAGGTTACCTGAAGGCTGCCATGACTTAGCCAACCTGGAGAGGATGCCAGGAGTACTCCCCTTCGATGTATATGCACAAGCCCCCCTCAGGCTCCTCTCATGGTGCAGTTTTGAACTCAACCATGTCGCCCAACGGCTCCTACGGGACCTTGCGATCATGTGCGAAGATCCAACCACCACAACCGAAAATTTGGTAGACAGAATAGCACGACAAAATGCCAAGGTCCAAGATGCACAACACGCTACCCAGTATCTTGCTTCCCTGGCCACTGTGCAGATAGCATCCAGAGCTCAGATGCCGAACTACACCACAATGGTCCAACACTTCCTGGGGACTCTGCAACTGCCCATTGCAATTTACATGCTAGACTACTACCTTCCAATGCTTAGCCCCAACGAAGGATACAACGAAACAGGCCTCACCATGCAAAGCGCAGGCCCAGTGCGAGAGCCCTGGCAGTCAATTCAGTTCGAGTTTTTATTCAAAGGTAGTGAATTTGGCCATTGGAAAGTTCGAGGAGGACACAATGCATTCGCTTTCCGGCACCCTAGCCTGGCACAGATGGATGTTTACCAGCTATTAGAGAGCGAAGCACACCATCACAAGATAAGCCCTGTCGGTACGGGCCAACTCATCGCAATGGTAGGAACTACTGACCCAAACCACCAGGATTCCACAAACTTGCAGGTCCTGTTTGGGTTAGTGTTAACCATTACACCTCGCACAACCAAGAATAAAAACGAGCTACCGGCGGCCCGTATATACAGGCAGTGCAACCCTAAAGCAGTCGAAGTATAGCCTTCCTCTCAGTCCCAGCCATTGAATTCTTCGCAGATGAACAGCTCCAAGTGCTACATGAACGGTACCTAAGGGAGGGTCAAGGACTAGAACCAGTCGACGCAACCGTGAAGGACGACAAAGGCCCTTTGCCCCCCACCTTTTTCCTGCAGGACATCTGGATGTTCGGCTGCACAAAACCCACCAGTGAGGTGACAGTGGTGGCGCAAACCCCATTATGCAGATATCAACTCGGGCTCGGAATCTACAATGTACAAACGGCTGTCGATGGTATGGAAGGAGGCAAAAGATCCCACATCCTTTCCCTTTGTGGACAATTGCTACGCCTCGTACTCATTCCTTGCCACATTCAAGGTGAACCGTACAGCTGGATCAGAAGTACAGCCATCTCCTATGCAGCTGAACTTGACGGACATGTTCTGAGCACGCTATGTGCAGTCACGATGGCACTTCTGACCAACAGACTCGACCTCTGCATTCAGGGACTCTTTGGTGCGGGCAAATCCAAATCGATGGCAATCCTGATACTAGCGCTCCTGGAGCTAGACGACAGCAAAAAACTCAGGATCCTATTTCTGTGCAAGGAAAATTCAGGAACGAAATCTTTCGCTGACCTGCTCCTATGGCTCGACCCCCCATCGGGGGTGCTTGGGCGCATAGGCAGGCTAGTTGGAGATCAAGAGCGTAACAAGAGCAGTTACGCGCATACCAAATTCGACATCAACCCCAGGGAAAGAAGACAGATGCTTAGCAAGTGCCAACTTGTTCTGGCCACGGGAGGCACAGTGGCTCAAGACCTCACCATGCAATGGTCGACATTAAGTGGATTTATGCAAGACCTCACGTTGATGGTTATTGATGAAGGACAGCAATACGGCACGGACCGTGAAATTGCAACCATTAGCCTACTGAAGCAACAACTCCTTATCCTTTGGACAGGGGACGCGCAGCAAACACCGGGCGGAATTGCCCGAACGGCCCCAAATGCCAAGAGGTCACGTCAGCTCCTGCTTGCCAAAAAACACGGGCTTCGGAGCGACAGAAACTACTATATGCCTTCCAACCTTGCTGAAGCGATGATCAGACTGCTCGATGACTCGTCTAATAAAGGCTTACACCTGCTGAACCAAACGTTACGGAACAGCGAACATGTCTTGGGTAGAGTATGGACTGAGCAACTGTCACCAGACGACGAGAAAGACCTCCGAGCGGTCCACCAAGTCCTTCCAGGCCTCAACTCACACTTCCGCACAGCACTCCCAGGCGAGCAGGCGCAGCTCCCAACAAAGGTAGATGCCACGCTCCTCGAAGGCACTACCATAAATTTCTCTCGATCCCTCATTCGCCTCGCCTGGATGCTAAAACCCTCCTACCTATGGCCGGAGAAATTCAAGCGGAGCTTAACTCCCACACAGCCGGAGTTAGCGACATCCGTGCGTGGGGGCTCATGCTACCCTCTAGTTCACGAGTTAGCCCGGTGACATATCACTCAGTTGTTGCGGTTAGGTACCCAGATCTCTGTAAATTTATGCATAGCCGCTGGGAGTTAGGTAGTTTTGCCTCTGGAGGAATCAGCAGCAAACCCCCTGGATACCAGTTCATCCTATGGGACACTAATGCTAAAATTAATGGTCTAGTTGCGACGGATCTGGAGACGCTCGTATCACAAGTGCTCTCCGAATTCCCCTCCAACACAGGCTTTGCGGACGGGCTTTTCGTGATGACTACTGCCACGGACCATAAAAACAACCTCAACCGTTCCACGTTGAAGAAGGACTACGCCCGTACTTTACGAGTAGAGACCATTGCCAATTCGGCTGGTGGCACAGCAGCAGTTGCGATGGTAGCCCAGCCAAGCACAGGTTTCCTTAATGTAAGATATCAGCCAGATGGCTCCCCCACAGAGGATACTGAAGACTGCCTAGGGCGTATCACAGTGGGGCTTACAAGATCCAAATCGCTCACCCTGGTAGTCTCCCCGTTGGACATGATGGGTCTCATTGGCATGGCACAGGTACTTGCTGCACTGGCCTATGGAGTGCAAGGTCTTCGCCGAGGATTTACCACGTGGGACTGGCCCTCCTTCAATCCGAATCCAGCACAAGAAAACAACAGTCAAATGGCAAGATGGTCCCTCAATGAGGCACCGTCTTGGACTTGCCCCCCCCCCCTAGCCATTGCCAACCAATACCATGACCAACGAAACAGCCGTCCGCTGAACGTGAGATACCGGCTCATCCTAGTGAGAGCGTCCGACTTTGCCTGGCTACAGAAAGACCAGCAGTACTTGCGGCACTTGCATCAAGTCGCAGCAAATGGACACAACTGGATCCCCGCGCAGAACCTTCCATTCAACGAATTGATTTTGTTTGCATACACGGCTGACCGAACCCCCAGACCTACGTATGTATGCCTACCATCAGGATTGTATCATGCACGTACCGGAAGGGTCCTACCACAAACCGGCCCCTCCCAAGAAATCACACCTCTGCCAGGCATTTACTTCTTTGATGGGTGGCGTGCGCAGCCAACATTGGACATCCCAGTCAACCTGCCGAGCACCAAGGAGGCACCAGCATACGGCGGTGGAACAACAGTGCATACCCCGCGGGGAACGGAGCCAACCAGATCTCCTGAGGAGGAGGCGCGGGACATACTTGCCACTGCGGCCAAGAACCAAGCGGAAGACGGACCCGGCACTCACAGGGCTGCCATCCGCGCATGTAAATACCTTAGAGCAATGGTTAACCAACATGGCCCCCAGCTACAGACCGTATATGATGCCGCGAAGGAACATACACAACGCAGCAAAGGAAGCGCAACGAATGAAACGACCCCATATAGACCAAAGGAAAGTGAACTCCCAGTGGTAGCACCTAGAGTTGACATCGGAGTTGCTCCACTGCCTATCCACTCTGCCGGACCCATGGCCCCTTGCCAAGATCACAATCAACATGGATAGCGCCAGCCAGTGGGTCTCCAGAATGTGCCGCCTCTTTTTTGCTGACGATTACATCAGACATACAGAAGGCACACCCTCTGCTTCGCAAACGCCGAACATGGAATCAGCGTTCCAAGCGGTCCAAAACGCCCTCCCCAAGCTCGAGAATAGGGTCATAGAATTCCTTGCACAATGGCTGGTGGCACTCTTGGCGCCAGCAAGACATGTCCTGGAAACCAGATCGCCACACCTCTCATTCATGTTGCTCAAGGAATACTGGTTCAGAGAACTATACTTGAGCCTCAAGGTCACTGCCTCCTTTGACCGAACGGAGTCATACGTCCGGGTCATTGATGGACAGGTCCGATGCATCACACCGGACTTCAAGAACCAAGATCTCCATGTGGCATGGAATGTCCAATACGTTGTCATATTCGTCCCTGCTTGGATGATTCCCCCTATGTACCACAGCCTACGCCGGGAAAGCATCAAAAGCACGGACTCAAAGAGCGTAACAGGGGTCAAATCTGTTCGTCCCACCTGGTTCCAAGACACAACAGCTACAAGGGGACCTCCACCGAGCTCAGGACAAGGAATACCCGAACCCATGCATGGCCTTCGGCTCATGATCAAAGAAGAAGCGCTGATCATCAGCGACCAGCCTTCCTTCCCAGCGGTGGCAGAACTGGCCAAACGAGGTTTACTCTCCCCAGAAACATGGCAATGCAACCGACCACGCATCAGCCTTAAAACCTCAATTGACGTACCAATGCTGGGTGATATAATTGAACAAAATTGTGAAAAACGTAAACCCAAGTACACCTCGTGTGTACCCAAATCAACGCTTTCGTTAAAATCACTACGCCAGACGCAAACACCTACTGTGGTTGCGACTCCGCAGTTACTTACTTCTCCGCAATGTCAAATAAAGGAACTTGTTCCACCCCGACTCCTAAGTGCACGTCAGACTCCTTCTTTTCTCTCCAGACGCCACACACAACGGAACAGGTCAACAAGAACCAGGGCAGGCACACAGCCACAGCCCACAGACAAAGAAAGGAAGCAAGCTGTTCCAGTGTGGCTACTGTTTCAAGTGCCCTAGGTGACACTGCAGTTCAGTTCTCTTCGGAACACTCGACACCACTCCCTTGAGCCGATGTCTCAACTGGGAAACTCGATTCCAGGTTTCCAATACACAACCTTCCTTCAAAGGTTGTTGAAACAATTCCAAACTGCTATGATATACAAATCACCTAGTCACAAAAACGTCAGAAACATTTCCAAAAGTTCTCAAGTCAAACTGGTTCTCGTCCAAACGCAAATAACCAGCTAGCCGGTGTTACTAGTCTCTACCAAACGTCTAGACTAGTCACACGGCTAGTTAAGAACGAAATGTTCCATTCAAATTCCTATACAAAATCCTCTTGCCATACAGAACAACATGGGAACCTCATGTTCCATCTCCAAAACAATTCTCCACACAGAGATGTCTTCTCATAGCTTCAAACTACAGAGGAGAGTAGAATGTTCTGCTCGACTTCTCAGCTAATATCCAGTCATCAGCAGTCATAGCGCTAAAGTAGTTCGCTCACCACAAAAACCAAACGTCAGCAACAAGTCACAGGCATCAAGATCATAATGCAGCCCTCCAGATCAAGTATCCGGAGGTTGAATAAGATACGTAGGCATTGTCCTCACGATGCCGAAGTATCTCACATACTCAAATGATCTGCTTAACTTTCCAGCCAATGTCCAGTCATAACCAGTCATAGCGCTAAAGTAGTTCGCTTACTGTAATAACCAAACGTCAGCTGTAGGCCACAGATGCAAAGATCACAAAGTAGGCTTCCAGATCAAATATCCAGAGGCCAAGGAAGATACGTAGGCATTGTCCTCACAATACCGGAGTATCTCAAATAAGGTACGTAGGCATTGTCCTCACAATGCCGGAGTACCTCAAATAAGATACGTAGGCATTGTCCTCACAATGCCAAAGTATCTCAAATACTCGCAAGTGGCAACAAAACAGGCTTCATCAACATCTCAGATGTACGAAGCCATGTCAAGAATCGAGATGGATGATCCAAAAACATCTCAGTCGGATTCATACACCTCTAAGAGGTCAAAGAGCTTCCGAAATCGATGGAGTCATAACATCCCGACTCAACTGCATAGCGAATGCTTCTGGAAGCATTCGCTTCGAGTCATAAAGCCAAATAAGGCTTCACACTGTACACAAAGTGTCCTGAACTTCATGTAGATTCACTCAGATTCATAGACCGATATCTCGAACCAACTCCTGCAATCTCAAATACTACAAAGTAATATCGAAACCGCTCGAGTCGACTGTAGACATCTTTTCCATAGTCCAGCTTCACTACTAAATGCTTAATGAATGGCAGGTCGCACCAACCAAGCACCCTGTAAGGGACATAAACTTTCACACCCCCTTTCGACATGTCATTCATTCATCTCTGTACACATATCCAAAATAACTGTCTCTGAAAGTTCAATTGCTTCCAATCCACTTTCAGCTTGAACGCAAGATAGAATCAATCCAGTTCTGGATGATCCTCAAAACAAAGTTGTCCCTCCAATGCTTCACTCTTCACAACGAAATAGTCGATTCATATCCATAACCATCGCCATCACTGATTTCAGCAATACTCCAGGAGTATCTCCAGAAGCAAAACTTCCACCAATCTTCAGCCAGTCGGAAATCATCGGTTCAGAATCCATCCATCATCCCAGGTATCTCTTTGAAACGATTTCTATCTCCAAAACTAGATCATCAACTGATCGAAGAAACCATGGCGTCAATTCACGATCAACTACGGTGCTGTTTGTGGATCCCTAGAACAAACAACAAACCCCAACAACACACACACGAGATCCAAGACGGAGACAGACGAAGCACTGTCGGAGTCAACACAAAACCAAGGCCGACTGTTTCAGCTAATCCGCATCCTCCAATGGAAGATAAACGCCTCAGACAAGCAAAACTGTCATCAGCCTCAACTACTCACAGTCCAAAACCATATTCGTGGTATCAAAGTTTTGAACACGAATACATTGATGCACCAGGCAAACTCGGTCTCAGACAAGCTATAGACTAGATACACTAAGCTTGGAACACCTTAGATACCAAGCGTTCTAAGTTTCGGGCACGCTAGGCATGAGATGCACTAAGCTCAGGGCAAACTTCCAAGGCTGGACCTTGTCCCCCCTTTTGAGATAAAGTCCATCAACCTTCAAAAAACTCAAATGAATTCTGGCCATCATAAAAGTTGATCTATTGCATGTTCAAACAAAGAAAACAACTACCTAAGCAACTTCACAATCACTACCTACGAACATGTTCACAACGCCAGGGAAATCCATTCCACTGACATCAAGATGCGCAAACCTATCAAAAGCAATTTCAACAACACTGACATGTATCTCAAGCCAGGGATGTCCAATCCACTGATATCACAATCAAATCAATCACAAGACGCTCAAAATCAAAAACAAAACCTTCCAAGGGTTTCCATCAGACGTTTGGCCTGGACCTACTTTGATTCTCCTCAATTAAGAATCAGGTCTGGCCTTGTCATCATTTGGAAAACGGCGGCAGATAAACACAAACCACACTCAACAATGAATCAATCACAATGCACAAGTTCACAACAAATTCACAAACATGCTCAAGTTCACAAACATGCTCAAATTCACAAGCATGTCCAAGGACAACGCAAACATGACACCGTTCCAATCCAGAGCTGATTCATCCCAAGCAATATCAAACCTTGCAGGCTCACCCCCTTTTGCAGTGCAGGAGGTCTGAATCACAGACACAGTCATAGCAATGGTGCACCAGAGTGAACCTCGAGCTAGCCGATACTAGCTATTCTCTCTGCCGCAAAGAAAACTGCTAATCCTTCACAAAAAAATATTCAGGCCTCTCTCAGATGTCATCCCAGGGCGGCACCAGCATCTCTATTGATACACCCGACGACACTGTTGTTGCCCATCGCGCAACATGGCCAGGCCGCCTGGTGCCCAAAGCGATATGAGGGCATTCACTTGGGCGCCCTTGTATGGCGTAGGGGATAACGTGCGGACTTCACCGCTGGTTGCATCTTTCGACATGATAGCCCCTTGCCGTTGGCCTGGCGTAGTCAGCCCAGGATGCAAAGACATGGCCGGCCTCTGCTCCCCAGGGTTGATAGGGCAGAAGCCCACAAACAGGGACTCAGGCAGTGCAGCCGGTGTCATCAGTCCTGCTGGCATAGTCACTGATGGCGCTGCAGGAGGCGCCACCTGTGGTGGCTGCACATTAGTCGGCAGTCCATATGCCGAGGCTCCTGGGGCTCCATGCACTGGCACTCCGCCTGCAGAGGATCCATGTCCAGACGCCCCCTTCGGGGCATGTCCATGCACGGACGATGGAACCGTGTTCCCAGTCATTCCAGCCATACCAGGTGTGGCAGGAGTTCCCACCTGTCCAACTCCGCTTGGAACATTCTGAAGCGGGAAGGATGGGTAACCTTCCATCCTTTCAGGCATCGGCATCCCTGGGGCCTTCGAAGGATCTGGTTCACCCTTTTCTCCGATCACCCGGATGAGATCTCGAAGGAGGCCAGTCACCCCTCCAAGGCCTACCTTGATGGCCTGTTCTATTTTCTCCCCTCGATTTCCCACTTCTTCTTTCACAGAGCCAATGTTATCTTCAAGGGTATTGTTGCCTTTCAGCGACCATTTGGCTATGTGACTGAACTTGTCGAAAGCAGCGAGCAGCTTTTTCACCTCGTTGCTTTGATGAGCAACGGTACTACCCATCGCCGTTGCCCCATGTGCATGAAGAGCAAGCTGCTCTTTGATACTTCCCAGGCTTTTCACTAATTCCAGGCGTCCTTCATTGTACCCTTCCATGGCCTGGTTCAGCTCTTCCGAGATGGCTGCAATTCGGCGTGAGCATGCCAGGATACTCTGCGCCAAGGCCTTTGAAGCCATCATCATCGAAATCTCGGGATCCCCAATGGTATCCTCAATGACATCCTCAGGGTTTGGAGGAACCTCCACATCACGGCCTTCTGCAGCTGGCATTCCAGGGACTTCCAACGCGGCTCCAGGGGCTTCCAACGCGGCTCCAGGGGCTCCCAACGCGGCTCGAGCTGGTGATCTCGATCGGTCAGCTCGGTCTCCTTCCGCATCATAGTTCACCTTCCCCTGGCACACCATGAATGTGGGGTCCACCTTCACCTGCCATGCTGACTACCCTCTCGAGTCTACGATGCAAGGCTTGGACGACACGGGCAGACAATCCCTGTTGAATGTAGAGCCGCATTCTTCCATTTCCATCATACCAACATGAAAGACATGCCAAACAACACAAGTCACTAAACAACACAAATCATTCACAAGACTGTTTCCCAAAATTCTGGACGCCACCAGCATACCAGAATTTTGCGAACCAGTATCACAAGTTCCAACATGCAACACAATCTGGCCTCACTTCCAAAGCAGCAAAATCAGGGGAAAATCTGACTGTCCTTCTCTCTACAAACCACCAAAACAGTCACCATCCCTAAAACTAAAACAAGTTCTCGTGAGTTCACTGTGCAATCCCTATTGTATGCAGCACCAACTCAAAAAAATCGATTGACAGACATGCACATGTTCAGGAAATGAGGATGTCTCCGTGGTTTGATCAGAACCCTTCAACAAGCCATCTCCGCAAAAATTGCACTCGCCAACTGACAAACAAACAAAAATCTAACTGCAACAAAAACAAGGCGCATTGCACAAAACACTCAAAATTTGTTTGTGTTTCATTTGTTTGTTCCGTTTCGTTTAAAAACGAGATTCCACATGACGGCATTCCACACTCTTGCAACATGACTGCATCAAACAAGCAACTGAAATGTGCCAATCATCAATTGCACGCGCTCAAGCCGCACTTTCACCTATGTCTCTCACGCATACCAATACTGCCAGAAACTCTATTGACTACATCTGGCAACTTGATCACACAGAAATGGGTCACAGGTATTTCAACCTTGCAGTGACCTCTGATATCGGCTTGAGACGTTCGTAATTAGCTGTAGGGCGTGTTAAAAACATACCCGCCAAGAACCTGAGGCTTTTCAGCCTCCTGGCGCTATAATGGTTCCGTGTGTGTAAAAAAACAAAATTCCCAGGGAAGAACGGGAAGAACTCTGAGCAGCACCAAGCCACTAGCTTGCACATGGCTCATTGCACAATTCTTCGAGTAAGTGTTACTATTTGAATTCTGTATTGGCATATTTGAAGCCACGTAGCCCCAATGTGTGGGAAAAAAACATGAGGGAGCAAGCAAAAGGCCATTAACTACAATGCATCGATTATATCACTCTTTGGAATTCACACCCAAGCAACGCATCATAAACCCATTTTTCAAACCGTGTGCGCCACAAACTGCATCGTGCAGCGGCGTCCCTGGGCTATGCAACCATGGACCTCGGGATCAAAAGACTTCTGGGCATGACATCGCAGCATGGAATAAAGGAATCGCGTACTTAGATGGCCTGATGGTCGAATCTTTTGTGCATCGGCTTCTAGTAGTTTGGACATCGGTTTTCCAAGTTTGGAAAAATGAAAAGCTGGCTGTCCTGTTTTTCCCGCTCTCGCTCCCTTGGATGACACGCTGTCAGGGAACCCGGTCTCTTCCTAGGACAGTCCTGCTGTGCCCAGCACAGAGGTAGTTTTTTTTCTGCCAACCCCAGGCGATCAATATGATCAATCCGCCGGCCTGCCGGCGTGTATGATTGGAAGGTGTTGTTGTTCCTGTTTTGTTCTTGGCTTGTACACGTTCCTTTGTTCTCCTGCGACGCGTTTTTGCTTCGTCTGAATCAAGGTTCCCCCCCTCCCCCCCTTCCACCCACTAGTAGTAATAGTAGCACTGGTAATAGTAAAAGTAGAAGTGGCAGCGGTATACTACTACTACTACTACTGCTACTACTACTACTACTTCTACTACTACTACTACTACTACTACTACTACTTCTACTACTACTACTACTACTAATGCTACTGCTACTCCTACTCCTACTCCTACTACTACTGCTGCTACTACTACTACTACTACTTCTACTACTACTACTACTAATGCTACTGCTACTCCTACTCCTACTACTACTGCTGCTACTACTACTACTACTAGTACCAGTACTAGAGTACTAGTACTAGTAGTGCTGCTACTACTACTACTACTGCTACTACTACTACTACTACTACTAGTACTACTACTAGTACTACGACTAGTACTACTACTACTATTTTTAGGATTAAGACTACGACTACGACTCCTACTCCTACTCCTACTGCTACTGCCATTGCTGCTCCCGCTCCTACGGCTACGGCTACTGCCGCTCCTGCTATTCCTGCTACTCCTGCTGCTGCTGCTGCTACGCCCGCACTCCTGCTACTCCGGTCATCTGTGCTACTCCTGCTACTCACAGAGAAGCTTTTACACGCAGCAAGCGTTTACACACAGAAGCTTGTACACACAGCAAGCATTTACACAGCGAAGCTTTTACACACAGCAAGCGCCTACACACAGAAGCTTTTACACACAGCACACCTTTACACAGAGAAGCTTTTACACACAGCAGGCTTTCACACACAGCAAGCATTTACACACAGCAAGCATTTACGCCGCTTTTACACACAGCAAGCATTTACACACAGCAGGCTTTCACACCCAGAAAGCTTTTGCAGAGAGAAGCTTTTACAAACAGAAGCTTTCTCACACAGGAAGCCTTTACGCTGTCAAGCCAAAAGCTCATACATGGTACCTGCTGCGGGCAGTATTCATTTGGTATACGGTCAACCACCTAGAGTGCACATCAAGATCCCTTGGGGCCACCACTCGATGGCCGGCGGGCTTGCCGAAGGCAATGCAATTAAATATGAAATGATATTGTTTGTTTTGCGAAAGTATTTTAGGAGGACGAGCCTCACGGCTGTGAATTCACAAACAAACCACCCCTAGCTGAGCTGGCCTGTGCTGGACTGACACAACTCAGTAAGTCATCGTCTTGTCTTGATGTCTTCAAGCTTGCTGTTTTCAAGCTAAGTCTACCTATGGTAGTAGTCATGGGGCGCTCACTTGGCGCCGGGCCAGGAGTGCAACAAAACAAGAAAAAAAGACTTGGAACAGTAACAAAACCAGCAAGTTGCAGTCAATTCAGTTAGTACAAGCATGTCATGACACCATAATCATAATAAACCCTGGCGATTATCAGCACGGTGCTTGTCAGACACAATCTTGGCAATTGCAAGATTGACTCCCGTATGACACACGATTCAACGCAAGGAAAACACAGACCATTGGTCTTACTTCATCCTTCAACCCCTCTACCTCAGCAAATGCTTTGCATTCAAGAGGGCTTTGCGTTTCTCCTTCTCAACTTTGCGCTGTTCCTTTGTCATTGTCGGTAATGATGTCTGCATACCAGCAGTCTCCATATCCTTCTTTCGTGTAACAACAGCAAAACCATAGCCCATCCGCTGCTCTTGATCTGGGAAGGATGATGGCTCATGAGCAGGCGGTTCATCCTTCTTCTTGGGGGCGACATATTTGATCATTGGCATCTCCGATTCACTGCGCTGGATGGCAGCGGTCAGTGCACCGCTGATGGGAAGCATCCTGACATCAAGAGTCGAGTCCAGAACCAACAACAATAGCAAACATCAACGACTCAACGACTGATAAGAATATAATACGGTTAACGCCTTTTGAAAACGAACACCAACATGCCGGGTAACATGCCGGGAACATACCAACGAGAACTGATCAACATTAACATAGACACAGTCACATAGTCATAGCCTGTCACAGCTGACACAATACCACAGCAACAGTGAAAATCACAATGATTGATAAAGGTAACAGTCGTGCAATGCAATACTGAAACAATGACATCATAGTGGCTACGACACATATCAAAAAATGATGAACTGAAGCCACAGCTCATCTTCACCTCTACTGCGAAGAATGCATCATGATCTTTATTTGCTGTCGAAGCTTGACGAATTTCGAGATGTTTGGTCACTGCCTGGGCAAAAATAAAGCAACTTCTCTCCCCAGAGTTCATTAGTTCATTAGTTCATTCTCCGGTGCCGGTTGATTCAGTGAGACATGATTCGTTCTCGCCGTTGTCAAGAAGCAACAGCAGAGCCAACCCAACCAACGAAACAAATCGACCAAACCAAAACAGAACAATAAATTAAAGTTACTAATGCACAAGCTGGACACACAGTGCACAGTAACGACTTGTTCAGTAATCGTTGCCTGTGCAGCCTTGTTGGTCGTCTGAATGAGCCAACTTGGAATGACAATGGAACTTGTTGGACTTGGCGCGGCTGGAGGGACGAAGTAGAAAACGCATCCAAACAATTTGCAAAAGGGTATGGATGAAGCCGACTTGGTCGTGGACACATGTCCCAGAAAAGGGAAGCGAAGCTTGTCTTGGTGTTGAACTTCTTTCAACTCACTCAGGCGAATGATGTGCAATCTCTGTGTCTTCTTGTTCACTTTGTTGATCTTGGCAGTGCTCCCAGAAGAGAAAGCTTGTGCTTCTTCATCTGCATCGCCAAAGTTCCATTCAACAAAGGAGGATGTGTACTCCAGGCTGTCCAAGAAGTAGTCCTGCACTGCACTGCTCTGATCGTGGTCAGTCATTGCCATTGTGACTTGTGATAGTCATAGTGTCATCAACAAGTCATAGAAACTTCATAGAGTCAAGAGCTATAGTTAGAGAGCATAGGTTCAGCCAGTATTAAGTGGGTCTAAGTCTAGGTCCGTCATTGTAGTGCAACGTTGATATGGTTTGTCGATCAATGAATAAAGATCAAGTTCTGAGTTCTGAGTCCAAAAAGTAATTAAAAGCAAAAGTAAAGGGAGACCCGGTAGACCCAGTCCCACAGGAACAGTTCCAAGCGCAGCTCAAGGAGTTTGATGTCAAGTGCTGAAACGTTGGACTTGTCATCACCGAACAAGCGCTTGTATTCGGGAGAGTTCTCGACCAGGCTGCTCATGCCGCAAAGCGCTAATTGCTGCAAAGTCATCTTCGAACGAATGTTCTTTGTTGACCCATCTTCAGCCTCCTTGGACTCCTTGCCCTTGTCATCCTTCTCCTCATCACCATCACCAGCACCTGCAGCAGCCGCATCTGATGTTTCGGTCTCGGCCTTTTCCAAGTCAAATGCCACAGTACCATCCCTTGCAGAAGCAAAGACCTTCAGCCATGAATAAGCTCCCTCTGATGTTTTGGTGCTGAGCAGCGAGGTCCAATTCTTAGCCCACGTTTCGCTGCCTGTTGCACCGTTGTACTGGCAAACAAACAAACATATAACATTTTATGACATGTGGACATTTGAATTTGAAGGCATTTCCGTCGTAGGGGTTGCAGGTGGAAGACACATAAACAAACATAGCATCAAGTAAACACTGTTTAGCTTAGCATCCTAACAACAACAATTACAATAAGCAATGCACGACCACAGAACTAAGAAATGAGTAGTAAGTTAAATTGAGTGCCCTCAGACTCAGACTCAGAAGGTGCTGGACAGTACTGGACTGTACTGTAAAACAAAAGATATAAAACATTGCTGCTGGTCAAGTTCTAGTTGCTCTGAAGAGCATCAAACCCGGGAACCAATGCTGCAACCTTGTGCGGTTTGGGTCCACCCTGTGCATCTGCATCAAGACCACCACGTTCTTTCGCAAGAGAAAGCTTCAACGAGTTGTCCATGTCCACTTGCAGTGATGTGATCAGGAGGTTGACGTGGACGTCAAAGGATGTCTTCTTGAGCTGTGCCAAAGACCGCAACAGGGTCAAAGCATACAAAGAACGAATGGTGATGAATCTTTCAAGTATGCCCCTTTGACCGCGAAACAGCTCATGCGACCCACCCACGAAGCCCAAACGCACCGTGAGCATCTCAGACACGTCAACTGCCAAAGAAATCCATTCCTGTGGCAGGGCATCACGTAGGCCGTCATAGATCTTCTGGAGCACTGAAAACAGTGAGGAAGTTCCAGTGATTCCAGCGTCCATCGCAAGTGCCTGCTTTGCCTGATTTGGTGGGCCCCAACCGGACATCATAATGAATAATGTGACATCATAGAAGCATAGAACATAGTGGGGGTGCTCGCTCGGTGATAACTAAATTAGACTTAGTCAGAAATAAGATATGATATTAATTAGATTATTTCATGTCAGATAACTAATTTGATAATAGATAATAAAGCCGCTAATAGCTAGGTACTAGATAAGGATCTAAGATAACCTGACCAGGACCTAACCATGCCTCATATCCATGCCATGTCAGCGCATTTCAAACCTAAAATATTATTACATTGCATCACTCATTACAATATATGCATATAGTTCATGTAAAATGTAAAACATAAAATAACATATATTATAATATGGTCCGGTTCTGGGTCAAGAGGGATATGGATGTGACGTGCATGATACATGTTTTTACCAAACAGCCAAACAGCAACAAACCAGCAATCAGCCATCATAGGCAGAATGGCTCATAATATCTCATACGTCTCATACGGCTCATACGTCGTAAGTCCCATACTCATAGTCCACGATTCCACGATGAATAGACGCATAGCAACAATATAACAAGTAACAATAACAACTAATAACAACAACTACTATTTCAACTACCTACTACCTACCGTACTATGAACTGAACTGACAATTGACTCTGCGCTACTACCGTGCTACTTTGCTATCAGCTAGCAGCTATGCTATCATTATCAGCTAGCTATCTGTAAATAATATATATATATATAATATCTCAATCTGGCATCGAATCCAATCTTATCTTTGTTGATTTGTTGAGCAAGTGAATATTCATTTTCCCCAATTAGCCCAGTCACGCTGGTAAACTGCGCATGGAATTCCAAAGGCAGTGGAACCACTTCATGCAAAAACGTCTCCATTCCTGTCTTGATGACAATGGGCAGCGCGATCTTGATGCGGTTTGTGGTCTTGGCTTCATCTGGTTCATCTTTTGCATGACCCAAGGACAGCCCAGCCGTGTCACCGTCAATCATGTCTGAAATATGGGTGGCTAAAGACAAGGCTTTCTTGCCAGAAGCCAGCGCACATCCTGTTGAAACGAATGTGCTCATTTCATCTCTGAATGCGGTGTACGATTTCACAAACTTGCCATTGATGGCCACTGAGCCTGTGAAGCAGAACTCATAAAAGCAAGACATGGCGTGCCCGAAGAGGGTCATCACTGCGGAGTTGTACTGGTCACAAGCCTTCTCAGTGGATCCAAGTTTTTTCTCAAAGCCAGTGGAGATGTGCAGAAACTGGTGCATGAAATCATCAAGGGCTGTCTTGTGGCGACTGCCTGAGTCACCAACCCCGTCACACATGAGTGGGTATGCCATGGGGGACCATGCTTCCTTCGCCACACCCGTGTCCTCCAAATCACAATCCACTGCCTCACCCTCTTTCTCAGCACCCTTGCGACCTTTCCTGCCCCTCCCGCCGCCACCTGCTCCTTGACCACGACCACCAGCACCAGCACGACGCTTGATTGATGGCAAGGACTTGTCCTTGTCCTTGTCCGTGTCTCCGCTGCCATGATGCGTCGGAGCATCGAAGTTGTGCTCTTCCTCAAGCTTCTTGAACACTGCGCTAGTGGCCATTGGGGTAGTCAGGTAGGACATGATGGAAAGGGTCTCACCTCCTGGCTTTGTGAAAACCTGTGGAAGCAACCGCTCACCAGATCCAGCGTTTCGGGTTGGCACCTTAGTAAATCGGATTGGCAGGTTGGACTGAACGGACTAATACTACCAGTCAGTCACTCACTACAGCTGTGCTAAGCTATGCAAAGCTTTGCTATCAGAATTGACAAAGCCGATCTGTATCTATTGATAAAATTGCACAGCTAGCCGAGCCTGAGTCAGGTTGAGCAAGTAAGTGTGTTTTTCTTTCTGTATCTAGCCTCCTCTACTCTAGTGGTTTGTCAACACATCACGTCATAGTGTCAGTACCTCCTCCTAAGTATAAATAACATAATTATTATTATCGTTAATCATCATTAACTGTATAATTATAGGTAACATATTGTATTATATATTATATATTTGTCTCTCTCTCCCTCCCGTGTAAACCATTCCAAAACCAGTCGGACCCGTACTTAGTCTTAGCTTGTATTATCTTGTATTGATTGCCTGTAACCGTAGTCATAGTCCGGTAGCCGTAGCCTCAAACCCCAGCCAAAGCACACAAAACTTCACAGCTTCTTGGAGGGCAATTCCGATGAACTCTCGGCCATAGAAGCCTTTCATGGCATTGACCACTATCACGGTCAATTGATGCACCATCATGATCACGTCCCTGCAGGCACAGATTTGGTGGCAATAAAAATCACAATGACACCGGCCACAATGGTGTTTTTTCCCCACCTGCCAGGTGAGGGTTGTTAGATTTTATGTCAGTTGCCTCCTCCTGCCTCCTCCTGCCTCCTCCTGCCTCCTCCTGCCTCCTCCTGCCTCCTCCTGCCTCCTCCTGCCTCCTGCCTCGTCCTCCTCCTCCTCCTCCTCCTCTCCTCCTCTCCTCCTCGTCCTCCTTGTCATCCTTGTCGTCCTTGTCGTCCTCCTCGTCGTCCTCGTCGTCCTCGCCAACTGCGACCCGCGATCCACAGTGTTCTCTGCCGGACCTCAACCACGACCATCCACGCCCAGTGTTCCCTGCCGGACCTCAACCACGACCATCCACGCCCAGTGTTCCCTGCCGGACCTCAACCACGACCATCCACGCCCAGTGTTCCCTGCCGGACCTCAACCGCGACCATCCACGCCCAGTGTTCCCTGCCGGACCTCAGGTATCCAAGTGCCGGACCTCATGTAGGAGATGTCAGAAGATGCCAGAAGAATGCCAGATAGAATGCCAGAAGATAGAAGATATGCCAGATAGAATGCCAGATATGCCAGAAGATAGAATGCCAGATAGAATGCCAGAAGATTTGCCAGATAGAATGCCAGAAAATATGCCAGAAGATATGCCAGATAAGATATGCCAGAAGATATGCCAGAAGATATGCCAGAAGATAATATGTCAGAATATATGCCAGAAGATATGTCAGATAGAATGCCAGAAGATATGTCAATATATGCCAGAAGATATGCCAGAAGATGCCCAGAGTGAGAATGCCAGAAGATTTGCCAGATAAGATATGCCAGATAGAATGCCAGAAGATATGCCAGATAGAATGCCAGAAGATATGCCAGAAGATATGCCAGATCATATGCCAGAAGATATGCCAGATAGAATGCCAAATAGAATGTCAGAAGATATGTCAGATAGAATGCCAGAAGATTTGCCAGTAAGAAAATGTATAAATGTCATGGTGGGGATCACACGAAGTAAAGTAATTTTTTCGGAGCTGTTGATGCTACGGCTGCAGTTGTAGCTGGTACTGCTGTTACTGCTGTACTGTTGTGACTGTTGTGCTTATGCTTGTTGTCACCGGCACCCTAATAATTTTCATATCTTGAATGTCCTGAATCTTGACTTGAAAATCTTTCGGTGTGGTTGTTTAATCTACTCTACCCTGATGCCCTGACTATACCCGTCCTGTTGTTGAGCTTGAAATCCGAGAAGTTCATGTTGCTGTTGCACCATGAACGCACTGCTGATTTGATCTGATGACGGTTGAAATGGTTGTTGAGCACGGAGGTGATCTTGAAGAAATTCAGAGATCCGTTCCAAGGGGCTGTCACGCTCTGCTTGTCCTTGAAAAGGAAACGCTCCAGAATCTGCTCGTATTGGGAGTTCCGCGTGGTAAGACCAGCCGAAGTGGCTTTCTGCTCCCACTGAATCATGACGTCTTCGGCAACATCGAGCAGAGATGTCCATGTCTCTGCTGTCCCATCGTGGTACGCATTGTGCATTGCGCATAGAACTTCCCTGATTTGAACGGGAGTCTTGCTTGACAGAATCCGGACGTTCTCCAAGCCCGTTCTGAGACTCTTCAGAACGTAGGGATTCGACGGTTCCTTGGCAATGGCCCGATACATCGCTTCGGAGCGGTGATTGTAGGTGATGGCCTGCGCAGGCAAAGTACTTGTAGTTGACGCAGCTACCATCCATGCTCTTCCTGGCAGGGCAGTGGCTATTGCTACTGCTTTACCAGTCACTAGTCCACCCACAGTATATGGCATTCAAGATTCAAGGTTGGTTTTGCGGGAAGCAATACAACCTCAGAAAAGACAATGGTTTCATTATCAATTTCATTCAACATCAACATCAACAAATCAACATACACACAGTACGTCATTACATCATATTCTTATTTTTCAAATCATTTTGATTTTCCGTTCCGTTTTTAAAACCTTTGAACCACTACATTTTTTGAGAACCCCTGTCCGCTGCAATCAACATTGAGACCTGATGTCAATATCCTGTCCATGTATGCCTCAGCGAGGCTCTCCATCACTGGTCGATTGACGGGGTCTGGTTTGATGTTCCTCTCTTTGGTGTCTTCGTTGAGCCAAGGGATGGTTGAGACACCTTGTCCATACTTGTGGAAAATGGCATCAACCAACAACTGGCCCTTCAAACCGACAAACTCCGGTATGTCCTCAGTGAGGTCCACACGCTGCATCTTCGGCAACCCATCTGGAAGAGCAGTGTCCGATGCAGCTCTCTTCATGGGCTGGGGCAAACACAAAGATTTGCGATTTTCACAATTGGTCTATTCACCTCGATGCTTCGCTTCACTCCAACTTGAGAGAGGGGGCGATGCAGCCAGGCAGCTGTCAAAAAGATGATGCAAATGCAAGGTCTCCGTTTCGATTCGATGCTACGTGACTTTAGATGGATATTGTTAAGTTGTTAATTTGATGCCTAGCCTAACAAGTCCTGACAACTTGGCAACTGACAACGAGACTGTCGGCCATCAATGAATCAAACAGTTGCACCCTCTTCAAATCATATCTCATGCACTCATGCATGCATCAGGTCAGGTTAGTCATTGTGTCATTGCATCATTGCATCATCGTAATCGTACATCAAAGATCATCTGGGGGTCCGAACAAGTGATGGAGACAAAGCTCCAATGGGTTTGGTCCTGGCACAACATGGGGGGTCGGCAAATGGGACAAGTATCGATACCTAGGTACCTGAATCAATCTACTGCCTGTCAGGTTGAAGTTGATAAAGTAAAAGTGCTAACACTTGATGCAACGATGACTCCATGAGTCCCTCGATACAGCAGTGGAGGTGGAGGTGTCCTTTTCTTTCACTGCTTCATTGCTTGGTTGGCAATCGGTCGCGGTCTCAACTCAACTGATTTTGTCTAGGCCTATGCCCCAGGCTACTGTCCCAAACGTACTTTAAGTCATTCATTGCAGCTGGTTTGGTTCAACTTGCGCATGCTGTTAATCATAGTTAATCAAATGTAAATGACAAAAATGTATACGTGTACACACACATATATATATGTATATATATATATACATATGTTACATATGTGCATTCGTTTGCAAAACTCATGACTCATTCCACATTCGGGAACCGCACCCCAAGTATACCCAACTAAAATTTAACCCTCTATCCGCTATCCTCTAATCCTGAATCCTCTTTCGTTTCGTATCTGTACTATATAACTATATGTATATATACCCGCCAGGAATCGATTGGCAGCATTAGTAGTGGATGTGGATACCGATACCGTCTAGTCTTTGACTTAAAGCATCTACTGAATCTACTTCAGTTACCTCAGTACATTCGGACGTTCGGACACAAACAACGCACCACAACCCACAGGCTGTGCTACTGCACTGGATTCTAAGACAACGCCTGTCCTGTTTGTGCATTGACTCGAATCGACAGTGCAGTAGAAGCAAATTAACTATTGTACATTGTGATCAGCCGGGAGGATGCTCGGTGAATGGTCCAGTGATGGCAAAAGTCCAGGAATCCCCGCACTGGACTTGTTTGCCAAGTTTGAACACAACACCTTCACTATCAAGGATTATCACATCCCCTCCCCATCATACCATACCCATAGCATAAGGCCATCAGCCATCAAGACTCAACATTGGAAGTTGAAGATTCATGAAGAACGATGATGATTGAATCATGGAACCGAACCATTGCAGTTCACTGGGTCGCTCCATGATTTGCTCCAGCAACCCCGCCGCTACCGCTCGCACTGCTTGCCGCCCCAGAGAAGGATGAACAAGGCTCCGCAGAGATGCAAGGTACTGGAAAGACCCGAGTAAACATACGGCCTTGTGGTGGCTTGGATTGACCAGGCGATTTTCCACGAAGTCTTCTAGTGGGAACGTTGCTCTCATTCTCACCATCCATCTCACCATCGTCAAGGGCTCTCCGCTTCAATGTCTGCCGCATGTTGTGAATGCCACGAATCGGAAGGCTAGGAGTATTAACCTGCAACCAGGGCAAACCGCAGAGGGGACATTGCCCGATCGAGTTCATTACTGTGGGAAACCAAATTACAAACTGTAACTGTAACGTTGTAAAATTGTAAGCTGATAATTTAAACAAAACAATACAATATTGTAATAGTAAAATATAATACATGTACAACGTACATATATGTTAATATAATATAAGTCAGTATACATGATGTATGTAAAAATCAATGCACTGCAATGAATGTCATTTTTATGTTTGGGCCATGCTTCAGTCATGGTCTACATAAGTCTACATGTTTGTATGCTAACTGGCTGACTTTCTGAACTAAATGGATACCTTGCTTTGACTTGAGAGGTTCTTCAAATCAAATGAGTTGCAGTTCACTGGCAGTAATAGCAGAGGACACATTACTGCATTATTGAATATTTTTGATGCAGTTGCCACTGTCACTGGATCCCGATCATTGATACAAGTCCAACCGCAAGACCCTTGCCTTCACATAGAGCAGTAAATACAAGTACTGAACCGTCATGGCAAAGAGGTTCATACTGTTGCCAGCTTGTTGTCGCATCACACGGGATACACGTTGAAACAAAGGACCATCTTCGCTTTTGGCTGGCACATTGAAGCAACACAAACGCAAGCCTTTGTGTATCCCATGATGTACTGGAAAAGCCTGTGCAAGAAGAGCTTCCGTGCCAGTCAGCCAGCGCCCTTGGCGTTCATCACCATCATCGGCGCCACCGGAATTGTCACCTGCAAAAGGGGAATGATGATGAGTCATGAGGACAATGGATGGTGGTGATTCCGGTGATTCTGATGTTTCCGAATGAATCAATGGACACCGGGGGGGTGATGATTGAACTTTGGCCTTTTAGACCTTTGAAGGAGTTGCTGTGGCTGTTTCAAGTGCCAACAATTTACCAGAGTATTCAAGACTTGAGCAGCTTGATATATAGTTAATCAAATAATTCAAGAATACAAAGATTCAAAGGTTCAAGTTTCAAGCTACAACAAAATGATGACCAACCATTGGCCTGATGAAAGCACATCGCTCCAGACCAAACCAAGATTGCGGATCAAGGTGTGCATGCAATCCGGTGAGGAATGCATTGCAAACCCGGTGGCTCCATTTTGCGTCAAGGAGTATGCCATTCCTGGCCAATTTTGCCTGTAGGCCCGCAGTGACTTTCTCTCAAACTCAGTCAACGCTGCCTCATACGGGTTTTTGACTTCGTCATCCTTCTGAATGGCATCTGGCTCAGCAGGCTCAACAGGCTGAACGGCCGCAGCACGGTCACGAGCACGAACAACTGCTGGGCGAGATTGGCTCCACTGCAAATCCTCATTCATTTCTTCCTGCCAGGCTGGTACAATCACTGACTGTTGGTAGACGGTCCGTAGACAGTCAGTAGATGATTCACATTGACATTCAATTGCAATTTCATTCGAGATTCGATATTTCAAAATTCAAGGATTCAAGGATTCAATTCAAAACCATACCAGGATGATAGAAAGAAAGACGGGATTTAAGCTCCTTCGCATCTGAGTTGTCCATCAAGTGTTGCCAGTAGTACTCACACCAGTGCATTAGACTCTCTCGGTAAAAACGAGCATTGAAGTCTACGAACTTGGGCTTGCACAGATAGAAAGCCTTCTCACGATGCACAAACCTAGTCAGCTTTCTTTCTCGACGCACAACCCCGCCATAAACCAAAGCGTCAACATCAGTGTCATCAATGTGATAGATGTGCCCAAGCAGTCTATGCATGATGGATACTGGAAAACGCTTGCTGTTTTCGTGGAGCAGAATGGGCTCCTGTAGCTTGATTCGCAAACCTATCCATGCCAAGAATGGAAGGATGCTCAGATCACGCACTCCCTTCATATTTCCGTTTGGTGCATATGCTATGCAGCTGGTTCCTGCTGTGTGCACGATAGCCATCGTCCTGACATGGTGCAGTTTTGAAATGCCAGTTATCTAGAATCTAGACGAAGATTCGTTGACATTTCAATTGAGGACGGGCCGATGAATTAATGAATTACCAATCACCAGCATGATCTGACAACAAACTTTGTTTCATCACGTCAGTTCACACCAGCACCCAGCTTTCGACAACAACATTGCATGAAGTTGCAAGAGAATATAAGGGGCCAGGGGCAGACTCAACTTTCAACTTGATAATATATTTCAAAACTCCCAAAAGATATACAGCCACCGGAAACAGCCGAGGGTCACATAGCAAGTCTTCTTGTGCTTGTGGCAGTATGCATGTGTTTTCACGGCTTCGCCGCTCGCCACCATCTTAGCTAAGACCTCGAAAGCTAACTCCGGACGGGCTTTCAACTCCTTGATCGTGCCCTTGATCGAATCCACAAAGAACTCGCATAGGTCGCCGAAAACGCATGCATCAGAACCTCCTGGAATCTGATCATACTTGAAAAGTTCTGTTCTACAATTCTCATCGTACTCACACTGGAAGAGCACCTTCGGCATAGGAACACCTGGCCCGAACATGTCCTCTATGGTATGCCTCAACACGTGCATCGTAGCCTCAGGTGCACCTACGCCAGAGTATGCTGTCGACATGGTAAACTGTCCGAAACGGCTCTTCAGCTCATCTGGGCTAATGAAATCAACTGCCGGGTCAAGCTTGAATGAGGAACGATACTCTGATGAGACAGGCTCTCCAATTGTGCACACCTCTTCCACAGCCTGTCTGAAGAATTCAAAATTGTCATTCATAGTGCGCACTGTCTGTTTCTGGTGTGACAGACCCTTGACCCTCTGAAGTTCAGACAGTGTTGGAGAGGCAGCTGGCGTCGGCGGTGACGGTGTAGATGCAAATGCAACTTGTGTCCCTTCTGGGGAGTCATTCAAAGTGGTCCCGTCCATTGGTCCAAACAACGTTTCGCCGTCACCCACATTGCCATCTGAATGTGATGGAAAACTTGGGGCGGTCGCAGGATCAATGAGAGTAGGCGAGGTCAATTGCTGGGTCACATTCCCTTTGGTCATGTTGTGGTCTTCATGTCCCACACCACCGCCTGTTGGCTGCAGAGTCTGCCCATTGGCCTGGTAGGACTCCGGAGGCAAAGCCTGATTGGGTTGAGCAAGTGACGACGGTTGATCCTAAACTAAGCAGTTCTAACTTCTTCACTAAAGTCTTGTGTTTTTATAACTATATATCTGTATATCTATATTATTATTATTATCATTATTATTATTATGATTATTATTATTATATATATATATGTCATATGCTGTTATGTTATTATGTTATCTGTTTTTAATTCACTGAAAATTGAATCATCAGAATCGTCATATGATTAATCGGTGTTGGGTCAATGAGTAAGGCAAGTTACTAAGTACATGAAGTACATGTCTCATGTCTCTCTTTCCCCAATGTGCTTGGAAGGCAGACTGATTGATTGGCATGCAGAATGAAGCAAGATAAGATCCTATCAAATCGCAGTAAGGCTCCAGCTCAACAAATGGCAAGGGAAATCGGCATATACAATCATATGCCTTCATTTGCATGAATTGCAGTAAGTATTTTCAATCACCAATCGTCAAAGGACATTGAATGACATTGAACTTGACACCCCGGAATCCGGAATCCCTACCTTCTCATCCTCATCCAGATTCAATCGAAGCTTTGACAAGCGCGAGTCAGCAGCAGAAGTGCAATCAAACCCATTGGCTTCAGCTTGGACGCTCTCTGTGTCCAGTAGTTCAGGATACTCAACACTAATCAGCTCAGCCATGGCCTGTGAAAGTGTGTCAAAGTCTGCATTGCGCTTTGCGAAAGGATCACTCATTTGTTCAAGTCGGCCCTCTTGACGATGTACTTTGTGGACATGCTTCCCTTCAAAGACTTTCAACTCGTCTTTGGCAGTAGTGGTTTTCCAGAACTCCCCAACATCCGGTAGATTGAGAGATGTTGAGGCATGAGAAACCATAGCCTTCATCTCAGGGCTGTGGCTGTTGTCCCTCTTGTTCTTCTTCTTGACAAGTCCCTCGGTGCCCTTCATTGGAGGCAAGTCCGAACCGTTTGGCACATCCTGAATCTCAACCTCAGGTTTGGACTCGGACTTTGACTTAGACTCTGACTCAGCACCCTCCTTCTGACCTTCTTCACCTTTATCACCTTCAACCTCATTGGTCTTGTCGATCTTGTTTGTCTTGTCCATGGATTCTTTCCCCCCAGCAACTGGGCCGACGGAGTCTTCAGGCGGCACATTTGCCGGAAGCCCAGACTCTTTAGCCTCATTGGTTTCCTTAAGTTGCTTGGGCGTGGATGTAGTCTTTCGTGACTTCACCACACGGTCCGGTCGGTGAACGGCATCGATATCTGAGACAGCATCCTCCATCCGGAAACTCATCCAAATCTCCTACAGAATTAGTGATTGTGATTGATGATAAAATATGTATTATCCTCATAGGTCCATAGGTCCGTGGGCCCATGTGGAAAAGTAAGCAACCACTGCCACCACTACTACTGAGTACTATGTACTGTCAGTGTACTGCAGTAATACATCACAACCACAGAATCATACAATTAATATTTAATACACTAACGAACATATTCTGTATTTAAAAAATAATGTCACACAGCGCGACAGTTGGACAAAAAACAATAGCAAAATCTCAAAACCTCTCCTCTCCACGGCCAGGCTTGACAAACAAAGGAGTCTGCAGGATCTCCACCACTTTCATTGCCCACAAAACACATCCACCCTTATCAGACTGCCATTTTGATCTCACTTCTTCATACTCGGAAGCTGTACAACGGTGCTTGCTGTGATGGTGCTGGAAATCTTCGTGCTTCACAAAGGAGTTGCCACCAAACTCAGCACGAGCCACAATCCTGAACACACCATTGCCACCTGAGTCTTTGACACCTGATTCCACCAAATAGATGGGTGTGCCTTTCGATATCACTCGGCAATTGAAATTCCTAACCTCTGCCGTTTTCCTGCTCAACACCGGAGCAAGAAAGCGGGCAATGTGGGTCGATGAAATCAGCAAACCTCTGTGCTTGGTTGCCTCATGGCCCTGCTCCTCTCCTTGAACATGAACTCCATGATCATCATTCTCATCATTTGCACTGGGTCGTTTACGTACCATGCTCTTCACACGATCAGGCAATACTGTTGGGCAAAGACTGAGACTGGTGAAGGAGAACCAGGATCAGCGATCGATCGATTGGCGATCGAGGAATCGAGGATTGGTTATGGTATGGCTAATTGGCTAATTAGCTGGTTTGGATCAAAACAGCGACAGCAACAACGGCGAAGACGTCACAGTACCATTCAATGCAAACAGTGTTTTGTTTGAAACACCAAATCATGTGTGCTCCACTTTTCCTACTATTCACAATAATTCACAAATTCACAATGTTGATTGTGATTGTTGATTTTTTTCTGGCAACATAATGATACTTGACAAACAATGTACTAACTGCACTGCATTCCAGAAAGCAGTGGATCTGCTGATGTGTGTGGCGATATGTGATGTGTGGACTGTGTGACCTGCATGGGTGGTATGACCACATGTCACATGCCTGTCCTCCAATCGCAGTGCAGAAGCGTAGCCGCGTAGCCCCTGCAATGCGATCAGACAAGAAGTTTGTAACGGTCTGTAGGTCATATGGGCTATAGTAGGCTATAGGAGGCTATAGGAGGCTATGGGAGGCTATAGGACCCAAGGAACTCATCGACATATACATATTGTCATATTAAACAAACTCAGTTCCCATGCTCAATAATTCTCCAACTACAACTCGACCACATGAATTTGGAGGATTGGTGTTGTGTGTCATTTAGTTCAGACACAAAAAGTGACCAGCACACAACGGGGTTCAGGCTGCCCACCTCCAGATCCCATAGAGCCACTGAGTCCAGCCCAGACCTGCAGTCTCGATATGTCCACAGGCCACAGGTGCAAAAGTTGTTTGCTTCGTATGACGGTTTGGCCTACTACATGAGCTACATGTACACAGTACACATATTCATGTACACCAGACACTTGAAACACAAGGTTTCTACTACAAACTGCAAAAAAAGGAGCGCTGGGCTGGTTCTGAAATTCAAAGTAGCCAGGGGTCTCATGATCATTAAACAAACCACCCCCACACCGACAGAAACGTCATCCACATACAGGAGCCTGCCCATGATTGGCAATATAAAGCATGCTCGACCTGCCAATGGTTTTGCGTGGATTGGAGGGTACTGTGTGGTGGTTGGCGCAGTACAACCACAAGGCGACACCATAAATACAAACACACAAATCACACAAAGCATGTGTGTTTTCTCAATAAAAACTGCTTTGTGATGACATTTAATGAACCTCCAAGAATTGCAATTGGGGCCTATGTTGCAGAGAGGAGGTTCCTGGCAGCCAGCCGGTGCCAGGACCCAGGGTCTTGGCAGCCATGACCCTGCCTCATGGCAGACAAAAGCGCCAAGAAGCCACATGCTGGCTGCCAGGAAGCGCTTGCAGCTTACTTGGTGGCTGCCAGGAAGCAGCCTCCTGGCACCCAAGCCCCGCCAAGAACCACTTCCTTGCGAAAAATGCATTTTTTTGCATTTTTTAATCAAACCTAAAAAATACAATTACACCAATGGTTTGGAGGAAAAAGACATTGTATCATTGGAGCCAATAGCATTTCTCTTCCTCCCAAATTTATGATTAAAACTTTACAGCAACAAAGCAAAAAGAATCAAAACACGTGTGATCGAATGGGATCCATTTCCAATATCTGGGGCATCACATGTACCCAAGAAGTTTTTTCCTCAAGAATGTAAGTCAACACCAGCGATGTACCACTAAGTAGAGAGACTATTCATTGCCACTTGACTGCATCTTTCCAGCATATGCTAGCCATACTGACCATGCTACTGCATCCAAATAATATTCTATTTCCATTCCGGTCAACTATTTGCTTGATGTAACTTCAAACGCTCGCATGGGCAAAGGGCCAAACCAAAACAATCCATTTTCCCTACCAGCCCTGCTTATGTCCATGGCTCAACCAATTTATTGTTCCCAGTTCCTAGATTCAAGAGCCTCTTGATCCATTCCCAGTTGATCCAGCCGGAGCAGTACAACTGCAACTCTGCCTTGAGATGAATTCTGAAATTGACTGCCCGGGCACGGAGGAAGCGGGAGCTCGAAACTAGAGCTAGGTAATGGACTGTGGTTTTGATGGCGGGGCAAGAAACATCAGAAAACAAAACATAAAACTCAAACATATAAAAAGGTCGTCAAGTATAATTGCAATTTGGATAGGCTCCATGCAACGGATGTATACAACCAAGTAACCTGGTAAGCCATTTCAAAACATGGATTTGGTGAGGTGGAGATACCTGAGATTACCTGACTAGTAAATCAAATCCCCAAAGCCCGCCCAAACATCATAAATCCAACAGTATGGTACACCATTGCCAAGTTTGGTCATGTTTCCATTCTATTGCACCTTCACGATGACAGCTTGCCACTCCGACAAGGCCCCCGAACGCACACACACACAATGGACCATTGCCTGGCGCGAGGAAAGCAAGCAAACAAAACAGAGTCATGAGTCCTTTAAGTCATAAGTCATAAGATCAGAAGTATTAGAATCAAATATTTTAGATATGTTTATACTAAAATATCTGCTATATTTTTTGAACAAAAGAATCATATCTATCATGCCATCATCATCATCATCATCCATCATCATCATCATCACCATCATCATCATCATCATCAATCATCATCATCATCAATCATCATGAATCATCATCCATCATCATCATCCATCATCCATCATCATCATCATCACCATCATCACCATCATCATCATCAGCATCATCATCATCATCCATCACCACCATCATCATCATCATCACCACCGTCATCATCACCATCATCATCATCACTTTCAGAATCATCAGAAACATCATCATAATCATCTTAATCATCATCATCACCATCATCATCATGATCATCATCATCATCATCAATCATCATGAATCATCATCCATCATCATCATCATCCATCATCATCATCAGCATCATCATCATCATCATCATCATCATCATCATCCATCACCACCATCATCATCATCACCACCGTCATCATCACCATCATCATCACCATCAGAATCGTCAGAAACATCATCATAATCATCTTCATCATCATCATCCTCATCCTCATCCTCATCACCATCCTCATGTTCATCCTCATCCATCAATCATTAATCATCAATCATCAATCAACCAATCATCAATCATCAGTCATCAACCATCAATCATCAAGTAAGCTTCGGTCATCATTAGCATCAATCCATCCATCATCTTGAAAACACCACCAACATGAATCAATGAATCAATGGCAAACAAACAAAACAAAAACAAACTCATCATCTGAAGTTTTTTTTAAGTCTGCAGTCTGCAGCGCAGGGAAGTTCACTGAATGTTCATGGCATCAGAACTTTCATAACTCTCATAACTCTAAAACCGTTGGACAATAAGATCATGATGATCATGATGGAAACTCCTGCTGGAAATTTCTTGGACAGACAGAAACCAGGCCATACAAATCCGAATCACCACGACCCAACAAAACGATAAACCTTTTTGTCATCTTCTCTTGTGTGCTTGTTCCTGGCATCATTGCTTGTTCCGTCTGGGGCTGGTGGGGGACGGATTGTGAGCCGGACAGAACACATCATCCAAGTGTGAGGGCCTCGGTGATCGAAACTCTCGCAAGCAAATCCTGCAGAAACCAACAACTTCGCAACAATCACAATGTTTTGTCTCCACTTCCACCTCAACCTCGACCAATGGTGTTGATGGGGCAGGCGGACTCGGAGATGGACACGGAGAGGGTACTTCAGACGGCACTGGCAACGAGGGAGAGCTGATGGGGCTCACATGCTCGCCAAGGCTTGCCCCCGACAACACCGATGATGAACTGGATAGCCGCGATCCTGGCGATCCTGGAGGCGTCATAGAAGGTGTCTGTGGTCCAGCACCACGGTCTGGTGATTGCCACTCACCACGGTCTGGTGATTGCCACTCACCGTCCCAAGAGTCAGACGACTTCGTACGTCTCCTCTTCAATGGACGTGACATAGCGGCCTCATAGGCGTCAAGCCATTCCTTCACTGTTTGAAACGATGTAGGAGACAGGTGACGGTCACTGTCACTGTCACAACCACCTGCACCATCGTCATCACCACATCCCACAGTCCCCACAGTGTTGTCGTCACCATCATCAGTTGAAGACAAGTCTATTTCAACGATCACATCAGAATCCTCAGGGTCCTTGTCAGCCATGGCAGAAGCTGAGTCTTCTGGAATGATGATTCTGCTGCTAGTGTGCTGGTTCTGACAGTGAGTCGAGTCAAGCGGTGTCAGTTGTTGTTGTCCATTTGACATGTGTCTGTGTCTGTGTCAATTGTGAGTCAATGGGCAGTCTGACGTCTGACTGCCACATGTAATGGAATCACTCCCAGCCCGAGCCCAGTCCGCTGATAAGTGACAGTGACGTGGCTATTTGACGGTTGTGTTACCCAATTACTCAATAAAATGTGTGTCCCTCCCGCTCCTTCCAGATTACACAAATACATTCCCTTGCCCATGCAATGGGATATTGTAGCATTGCAACACTGTAATCCCAAAAGGAAAAGTTTACCCTGGTACTGATACTGATATATAACATAATAATACAAAACTGCCACTGCACTTGATTTCTGATGATGTAATGATATTGCTTTCAGTTGCGAGTAGAGTCAAGTCAAGTTGTTTGTTTTTTTTAAGCAATGTGACTCCACTTGCCAAACCTTAGCAAATATTTTGAATGAATCCGTCCTCGCCTGGAAGCCGGTCAGCAAGCCTGACCTGCAACAACATGTCGTGTCGTCATGTAAGTTTGTAGTTACTTGTTCATATGTCCGTCCACATTACCAAAAAATAACTTTAACTAAGTTACTGGGCCAACCAATGCACCAATGTGAATCAATGCAAAATGCTGTCCAAGAATTGTTTTCAATTTTTCAGTACCGTGACCGTGTTACCTTGTTGCCTGGTTGCAGCTGTTGGACCTTGGATTTGGATAACTGGCTGCATTGAATGCCTGGAAAAAGGGGGGAGGGAATGAATATCTACAGGAGGGCAAGATGAGGATGGTGATATGAGGAGGATGGTGAGGTGAATGAGGTTGGTAAGGTTTATTAAGAGATGATTTGGTGATGGTGATGATCGATGGTGCGGTGATGGTGGCGACATGGCGATGATTCTGATAAGATGATGATGGTTGTGATGGTTGTGATATGGTTTGTGTGGGTGTGTGTTGTGTGGTGTTGGTGTTGGTTGTCACATGGTGATGGTGATGTGATCTGATGATGATGATGATTATTATTATGATGATGATGATTTTGATGATGATGATGGTGATGATGATGATGATGTTTTTTTATGATGATGATGATGATGATGATACAGAAGAACACATGAGGATTGATGAGGACGTGAAGGGGTTCATCACTTGATGGTGACGGTGATGATGATGATTGTGACAAATTCCATGATGACGATGCACGCCGGATGGTGGATGATTGATGAGTGTATGAATAATGATGGATGGATGGTGGACAGGGACTAGACCATACCATAGACCTACCAGAGATGATGTTGATGCTGATTGATTCGTGATGGTGATGGTGATGGTGATGGTGATGGTCATGATGATGATGATGATGATGATGGATGATGATGGATGATGATGGATGATGATGGATGATGATGGATGATGATGGATGATGATGGATGATGATGGATGATGATGATGATGATGGTGATGATGATGATGATGAGGAAGATGATGATGATGATGATGATGATGGTGATGATGATAATGATGCTGATGATGATGATGAGGATGATGATGATGACGACGATGGTGATGATGATGACAATGATGATGCTCACATGGCCCTTTGATCGATAGTGTTGGTAATGATCATCAAGTGGTCCGCTGATGAGTGATGGGCTATGATGTGCGGCTATGTTTTTTTACGACACACAAACCGTTTGCCATTCAAGTGCCTCCCGAAGTAGTCCCGCTCGCCGCAGCTGTCCGCGGTGAAGAGGATGTATAGCCAGGTGCCTGATGCAGCAACACACAAACAGTCAGTTGACAGTTACATTAATTTAACTGTCTTGATTTCCGCACTCCCAAAAGTTTCCGCCGGCAATCAATCAACTAACCGAATCAATGGAATGGCGGATGGTGATGGCGCCTCTGCCTCCGCATTCACTGATGGAGCGTCACGTAGAATGCACGCAGAACATGGACCACACATCCTGCAGCAAAAATTAGAGTGCAGTGCCGTGCTGTGACGGAAGTGAAATTGTTCAGCTCAGCATATGAAGGTGGTTTAATCGACCCACAACTGCCAGCATCTTACTGTCTTACTGTTATGGATTTCTTCCGGATCTGCAATTCTTGTAAGTGTAAGCCGTAAGCCATAAGCCATAAAATGATAACATGACACTCACGACACAACAAACAACTACTACAACAACAGCAGCAATGGTTCAAAGGAGCAAGTGAGTGCTTAGACCTTGGAGTCTTGGAATTGTTGTTGCACATGTTTAAACCAACCTTGTCATGTTAAACATGAAACTGTACATTGCACAGTATATGAAACATAAAAATGAACAAACGGGCTTGTTTGTTTATTGTTTGTTCTTAATGTTTCTTAGTTTCTTGCTGTTCGTAAATGTTCTTAAGTTCTTATGTTGGTCTTCCCCAGGCGTCCCATGTCTCCTGGAACACTCAAAGAACGGTGGCAGCCATGCTGCGATGATGGCAGGAATCGTGAAGCTCTCTTTCACAGAAAGATCTTGTTGGACCGCCGATTCGACAAATTTGGAGCATGACTGGTGCCACGACCTCTCAAGCAAAAACAAAACTCCCAGGAGGGAACAGGTACTATAATTTACAGTGTCCGACAGTTTCCGTAATATAGTTAAAATATACCACATGTATTTCAATGTAAATACATGTTTATTTTGAATGTTATAATATAGCAGTAACTATGTATGTATATATATATGTGTGTGTGTTGTTTATGTGTTACACTGGTCAGTCTAACCGCTCCAACCAGAACAAAATCACAAATCACAAGTCACATCACATCACAAGTTGCGACACGAACTTGAGTGCATCACTGCATCAGTGTATCACAGTGTGTGGTGTTTTTTTATTTGGCAGTTTGGCTGATGAAAAACAAAATGTGTGCTGCCGCGCATACTAACGCAGCCCAAGTGACTGCAAGCAACATGGGCATTGGAAGGTGTCCTGTTCTACTCCCAGTGTTTCAGGAAATGCTACCACGGCCATTCGTGTCCGGCACAGTAAGCAACCACTTGAAGAGGGAAGAAGGTCAGTCTGCAGAGCTATGTCGCACATGGCTTGCAGCCTTCTCATATCATCTGGCATTTGAGGTCTTTCTTGTTTCTTGTACCCTCGAGCTCTCAACATTGGAACCCCCACATCCGGATGAATCACATAAGCATTTGAAAGGTCCATTGCAACCCGAAGAGCCCCCACACAAACCAATGCTTTCACTCTCCCGTGCTCATCCAGATCAATTGGCCTACCAGATTGCCCCACATTCTGCCAGTGTACAAACCTTGCATGAGTGCTGTCAATCTGTGGAAGCTGCAATGCCAGCAGGGACAAATTACGTGAAGCTCCTTTAGTCCGGAAAGATGTAGCAGTAGCATCCCTGCACACAGACGCTTTCTCCAGAACTTGTGATGATGATACCGTTTCCTTGGACCAAGTCGAAATAGCTTTCTCTACAAGAGAAGCAAGATGGTGGTTTGCAAAGTCTCGGTCACTCGCACTTGTGGTGCTGGTAGTGGGAAATGCAACACCAAGTGATTCGACAAGTGCTTTCAAAGATGGCAGGGTGAGCGGGCAAGCTGCCAAGTTCATGTTTGAGGAACTTGAGGAAGAAGATTGCCCACCAACATGTGCATCATCCTCATCATCAGCATCAAAATTTCCCATTGCAGCCGAGCTGTGCAAAGAGGCCTCTCGGAAGGCTTCCTCCTCTGTAGCACCGTCCTGGTATCAGCCAAAGCGGGACCGAGACCGACGAAACAATACACAAACGATACGACGATATGTCGTCTGATTTGAGAATTGACAGTGTTGGTTGATTACGATGAAATGACAACCACTGTGAAAACAAAACACACCTGTCTTGAATTGTCAATTTGTCAACTTGCCCGCGTGTCTCCAGTTTGGTATGACACGTGTGCCCGGTTACTTTCTTGCCTAAGATGTACTATGTACATTGTGTTTCAGTATCACAGTGCGTAGTGCATAGTGCATCACATCACTGCACACTGCACACTGTAAACTCACAAGGTCAACGCAGACAAAGAAATAGTCGGCTGTTACTTTGCTTATCACGGGTTGCTTCGCCTGAGCCGAACAATAAAAATTTAACATAACATAGAAGACTATAAGAATATAAGTAATTATAAGCATTAAGATTTGAAAACATATGAACATTGAAGGAACATCACAGCAGGTCCACACATTACATATGGTAGTCGTAGCTTAATTCATTGACTTCATTACAAATACATTTGTCATGTGTCATGTCACGTTGTATCACGTGACCATGTTAAATTATCCGTCTCTCGAATGAAAGCCCATACCATACCATACGATACCTGGCTAGCTGCTGATCGATTGCCAAAGTTTCAGCTGGTTTTGGTTCTCCCACCAAAAAAAAAGATAAACTAAACGTAGCCAGGGTTCAGCTATTTGTTCCTCTGCAATTGTGAGCAGTGCAGGTCCTCGAATTTTGGCACCAGAAGCCAGCGCACGGGACGCAATCTCAGTTTCAATGCGTTCACGTGCTTGTTCAAGCGTTTCGCCCTTTTGATCAGACACCCACTGATCGGTGTCATCTGCGTCAGCGTCTGCCTCTTCTGGATGGAAACACTTGGCTGTTGCCCGTTTTGCCAACTCACTCTCTGAGCAATTAGCATCTGAACTGTGTGATTCCTCAAACCCCTCCACAAGCTCGTTTATCATGCCAATCGGATGGTCCTCATCCTCGATGCCAGACTGCATGTCAGCACCACCAGGTGCATCAGCAGCAGATGATTTCAGTTGTTGAATCAAACCGTCATTGTCATCATCATCACTGCCATTGTCTTCATCATCGTCGTCATCGTCATCCTCTTCATCTTCGTCACTGTCACCATCAGCAGACTTGTTGCTGGAACTCTTTGAAAGCTTCTTGAGCTCGGACTTTGTCTTTGTGTCCAATGAAGTCAAGACCAGAAGTTGATGTGCGGTGTCTTCGACTGGAGACATCGAGCCATCCTTCAGCTGAAACAAAATATCCAATCCGAGTCAAAGTGTCCAAGTGTCCAAGTTGTGTCTAGATCCTTCCTTCTATGTCTGTGTCGATGTCTGAGATAGTAAAGTCTGACACCGACACCCAGTACTCAAATTGCATCGGTTGGGTCAATGAGTCAATGAGTCAATATCATTATTTACAATTATTCAACACTAGTTGTCCATCATAATAGTGACATTATAGCCATTCTTAGACTCGGAAATCCTGTGATTTATTAAATGCAATGCAATGCCACACAATGCTCGTCTTAACACCAATCCGGACCAATCCGACTTTGGGAAAGGAAAGGGAAAGGAAAAAAAACCAAACAGACAAACAAATCCAAACAATGAAATACACTACTCAAGTCAAGGCAGGACTCTTCATGAACATTCAGCAAGAACTCCGTCACGCTGATTGTTCCAGCAGAACCCTGCGACAGAAGATTGTAGAAACGTAGGAAGACATCATGGCTCTTTGAAAACACCCAAGGCATTCGAATCTTGTATGTGGTGGTTTGCCCCGGTTGCCTCTGACAAGCAACCAAATGCATTGTTGAGCTTACATTGTCGGTGATCACAAAAATCAAAGGCGACTCTGTTGGTGGCTTTGGAGGGACAACAAACGACATGGCATGCAGACCAATAACTCCATCAAAATCCAATTGCTTGCGGCGTTTGCGAACTCTAGCGTTCACAGATGCTGCCCACAACTTTCCAGATGTCATTTCTGGACAGTCAGGAGGGTTGATGTCTTTGTATTCTGACTTGGCTTCATTCAGGGAAGGAACATCTGAACGAGCTGCATCCACTGGTTTGAACAGATACTCATTTGATTCAACCTCTTGAACTAGGGGCCAACCAGCCATGCATTCCCTCAGCAGAAGTTCGGCTGTCGGCCGCACATCAGAGAAACGTCGTTTGCCTGATGTTCCGTACCCGTTCAGTCCCAGAAAATGTTTGATAGCCGCCCGACCAGTGCAAAGGTCCAACGTTCCCGACGGACACCGTTCACCAAATAGTGTCAGTGTCTTGTTCAATCTCTCAGACTCTTGAACATCTGGCATTATCATTGCTGCAGCCCCCCGAAGTGTCACAAACATCCGGTAAGAACAGAACCCCGAGCTTGCACTGAAAACCAAATCCCTTCGGAAGATGTTCCGGAATTTCTTCATATTCAAGTCCATTTCCGAGTCTGCTAGATCGAGCACGTATTTTGCCCGTGCTTTCCGCACATGGCCTCAGTGTTTTTCTTGATTAAAATCATACATGTGACAGTGACATGTCATGATGTAGTAGCAACAGTCGCAATGAGAGCAGTAGTAGCAGTAGTAGCAGCAGCAGAAATACCAGTAGCAGTGGGAGTAGCAGTAGGAGTAGCAGAAGGAGTAGCAGTAGCAGTAGCAGAAGGAGTAGCAGTAGTTGTAGCAGTAGCAGTAGAAGTAGCAGTAGCAGCAGTAGTAGTAGTAGTAGCAGTAGCAGTAGTAGTAGGAGGAGTAGGAGTAGGAGTAGGAGTCAGTAGGAGTGGTAAGTAAGAGTAATTGTACTATAATTAGTAGTTCATTGTCGTCGTCTTCATCTTCAATCTGTCTCCGTATCAACGCTGATGTCAGTCAGCCTGATAACCAACAAAGAAACTAGAATATCTTTTAGCACATTAGGCACCTGAAGGGCCTGGACAAGCACCAAGAAAAAAACCTTTAGCAGAAGCAGCAGCAGCAGCAGCAGGAGCAGCAGGAGCAGCAGGAGGAGGAGGAGGAGGAGTAGGAGTAGTAGTAGTAGTAGTAGCACAAGTAGCAGCAATAGGCAGCAATAGGCAGCAATAGGCAGCAATAGGCAGCGATAGGCAGCAATAGGCAGCAATAGCAGCAATAGCAGCAATAGGGCCGGAGAGATGGACAGATGATGGTTAGGAATTTTGATGGACTATGGACGACTAATGGACGATATTTTATTGACGATGATCATAGAATCATAGAATCATGACAGTGATGACCAATGACCAATGACAAGATCATTTGTCATGAGTCATGAGCTATTTGTTCTGTTATGTTTCTATGTCTGATTAGAACCGTTCAGGCCCTGTTACTATGACCAGACCTAAAGCCGAAGCCTAAAGTGCTAAAGCACTAAAGCACGTTGTGTTGCTCCAAGTTCCGAAAAAAGGAAGATTGATTAACTCATTGACTGAAGAACCAACATGAAGACACAACAGGCAGTCGTGGACGCGACGATAAATAAAACAAAACACAACAAACACACACACACGTTGAAATTATCTTGTGTGTTGTTCATTCATGATGCCTTTGTGGCTTACTTGAATTGTGAGATTGTTCGTATTCAGGCTCATGTTCATCTGAATCTTTATGTTTGTTTCAAATCAAGTTGGAGCCCTTCTCGGACTGAATGTGCAGCGAGCGAGTGCATGGTTCAATGCCAGCATCAGGCAAAATGTTGGCTACACTGTCTGCACTCCACTCTGTCAAATCAGTGCTGCTCATTGCAATGATTTCATATGAGTTATAAGTCATATAAGTCCAACGTCATTTCATTCAACGCAAAACTATTCTAGACTCTTCAATTGCATGCTGCATACATTGAAACTTGAAGCTTGAAACTTAAAGGTTTTTCTGCACCGTTCTGAAACAGAAGCTTCTTCATCTGCATCTGCTATCACAACCTCTGCTATAACGACATATCACATATGACTTGTGACGACATGTGATTTGAGAACTTTGCCAAACTGCCACACAAAGGTAGTTCCCCACCTGCCAGGTGAGGGTTGTTAGATTTTATGTCAGTTGCCTCCTCCTGCCTCCTCCTGCCTCCTCCTGCCTCCTCCTGCCTCCTCCTGCCTCCTCCTGCCTCCTGCCTCGTCCTCCTCCTCCTCCTCTCCTCCTCGTCCTCCTCGTCCTCCTTGTCATCCTTGTCGTCCTCGTCGTCCTCGTCGTCCTCGTCGTCCTCGTCGTCCTCGTCCAACTGCGACCCGCGATCCACAGTGTTCTCTGCCGGACCTCAACCACGACCATCCACAGTGTTCCCTGCCGGACCTCAACCACGACCATCCACGCCCAGTGTTCCCTGCCGGACCTCAACCACGACCATCCACGCCCAGTGTTCCCTGCCGGACCTCAACCACGAGTTCCACGCCCAGTGCCTGCCGGACCTCAACCACGACCATCCACGCCCAGTGTTTCCTGCCGGACCTCAACTGCGAGTATCCACGCCAAGTGTTCCCTGCCGGACCTCATGTAGGAAGATATGCCAGATAGAATGCCAGATAGAATGCCAGATAGGATGCCAGATAGAATGCCAGATAGAATGCCAGAAAGAATGCCAGAAAGAATGCCAGATAGAATGCCAGATAGAATGTCAGATAGGATGCCAGATAGAATGCCAGATAGAATGCCAATAGACTGCCAGATAGAATGTCAGATAGAATGTCAGATATAATGCCAGATAGAATGCCAACATATATGCCAGAATATATGTCAGATAGAATGCCAAAATATATGTCAGATATAATGCCAGATAGAATGCCAGAATATATGCCAGAATATATGTCAGATAGAATGCCAGAATATATGTCAGAATAAATGACAGGTAGAATGCCAGAATATATGTCAGATGAAATGTCAGAAAATATGTCAGATAGAATGCCAGATAGACTGCCAGATAGAATGCCAGGTGGAATGTCAGGATATATGCCAGATAGAATGCCAGAATATATGCCAGAATATATGTCAGATAGGATGTCAGAATATACTAAATATATGTCCAAATATACGTCCTGACATGTCATGGTGGGGATCACACGAAGTAGAGTAATTGATTTTCACAGCTACGCGACATGTTATGATGTTCTGGAAGTTGAGGTTCAAAAAACAATAATACTCAGATTCCGGTATAGTACATGTGCTGGGAAGTCCAGGAAGCGTAGTAAGTAGTAAGTCTTGAGTCTTAAGTAGTATTCAAGTATTCCAAAACCTCGAACCTAACCTAACCTTATGTGCCTATGTGCGCCAATGTGCCAATGTGCCAAGTATTTAAGTAGCAGTGTGGGTATATGTGAGTCCATGTATTCCATGTATATGTAATGTTTGTACTGTGTACTGTATGCATATATATATATACCAGGTGTCGGTGTCATGTCCTGTCATGCCCGTCGTATGTGTGCAACTCCAATGTGTTTGTCACTGGAACAGCTGCCACAGTGCACAGCTTTATCATTGATGAATCGGTGATATTTATGTTGTGAAATTGTTGAGAGATAATTATGATGTTCTTGTTTCTACTGTTGTGAGACTGTGAGAATGTTGTGATTTGCGACTGCTTTCAAGAGACTGAAGCTGCGTGGCAAATCCTCCGCCAAGCAGAATAAGATGTAGACGCCACGCTCCAAAGGTTTCTTGACCTTTCGGTTGTAGCCGCTGGCTGCATGCATAAGGTTGTCCATCCTGGGCCCAACACGGCAGACACGGCATGCAACTTGCAACTGCAATCGTGTTTGCAAAACATTCAATTCACTCCGCTGACTAAGGCGATAATGGTTCATGAAATTCATGATTCATGGTTCAATTCATGATTCATGATCATATTCATACTGAAGATGAAGATGGTCTGGTTGCAATTGTGATGAGTATTATAACAGTATAGAGGGTATCGGTATCGGGTATCTGTATCTGAATCAACAATGACTGATTTCGAAGAAAAACGCAAACAAACAGGGTCCGGGAAAGGATGATGCAACTGTAAATGTTGATAGCCAAAGGCCAGCAATAAAACTAGATTAGGTTCTTACATTCTTACATGATTTAACTTAAGGTAACAAACCGAATATATTCATTTACTCGGCCATCGTTGAATCATTGGCCCTTGCCAAGCCATTGCCATAGTCAGGGTCACAGTTTTGTCACAATGTCACATCGTTTTGTTGTGTTGGGCTGACCAAAACAAAGAAATGTCAAATAAGAATGTAACTATGTAAGTATATAAAACTTTATAACGACATATAACTACTATAAATATAGAACATGGAACATACTGATCTGATATGGACTTGAATTGAACAAATAATAAAGGATAAAAGATCAAGTATAGCTATTCCGCAACAAACAAAAACTGCCTCAACAAGAATGCAAGATGCGCGAGTATTCGGGCAAATTCAGCATCCTCATCATCCCCAGATATATGACGCTGCAGACGGGGCCAGACTTCCCAAAATTCCTGGGAAATGGAATCAGCCTTTCCAGTACAAAGTTGCGCAATGTGTCCCCATTCTCCCTGGCGTTGCTGAAGGTAGTTTGACAGGTGGCTCAAAGGCTGGCGAACCTCGTTCATAATTCCCAGACAGCGCCACCACAAATCATCATTGACCACTTCAAACATTTTCTTTTTCCATCTTGTCATCTTCTCTGAATAAGCTTTGCTTTCCTCAATCTGAAGCTCATCCAAATTCATGCCACCAGTGGTGTTCCTAGTGACCGTTTGCCCTTGTAGTATGTTGGACAACACTGGCACCAATCTCTCTTGGGTACAAGACAGGAAACGTTTCTCTGGCTTGTCACATCCACTCCAACGCCCTGCGCATGCTTTGGGCCAAAGACGTTTGCAGTCCTTCTTGGCAGATTGGAACCCATAAGTCGTAGCCCACAAGTCAAAAATTTTCCTTGCCATCAGCCGGCACACATTTGAGCTGGTTGCTAGGCTGGCATAATACTTCCATGATCGGTAGTCATGCAGCATTGCATCAGCAGCTTTGAGACACGCCAAAGACACTAGATGTTGCGAATGCTCCAAGCATGTTGTTTCGGTGAACATGACCGAATCCAAATCTTTGAGGTCTGACTGTACAATCTTTCTCGCCCCAATCTCATTTGGACCTGCGTCCGTCGTTGCCATGTACCAATGGAGAATGCAAGGACCGCCAGAGCCGTCCTCATCGCACGAAGGCCTAAGATTGAGTCGAGAAGCACACATTTTCATGACTACATCCTCTTTAGCGTTTAGGGGGAGGGGTTAGGGACCCTCATTTTGTAAAAAAACAGTGAAACACCTACAAAATGCTATTAAACAGACGAAAATCTTTACAAAATGCATTTTGCAATTTCTTCGCTCTAAACCGGTGTTCCTGGGAAATCCCCAGCAAGATCCTTACAAAATGCATTTTGCAATTTCTTCGCTCTAAACCGGTCTTCCTGGGAAATCCCCTTGGAAATCCCTGGCTGACAAAGAAGCCGTTGAAGCTTTCGTAATCTCTTCTAAAATTTGGGCAATATTTTAATTGCGTTATATAAGGAAAATTAATTGATTTTGAAATCGAAAAAAACATACTAGGGTTCCCTAATATTAAATACCTCTTCAAAGTAAAAATCAATCACCGATGATCACCGTGTTCACTATTCGAAGGGTAGTGCTTTATTCCTCTTTAACGTTTGGGGGGAGGGGTTAAAGATCCTCATTTTGTAAAAAAACAGTGAAACATCTGAAACATCTACAAAATGCTATGAAAAACAGACGAAAATCTTTACAAATGCATTTTGCAATTTCTTCGCTCTAAACCGGTCTTCCTGGGAAATCCCCAGCAAGATCCTTACAAAATGCATTTGCAATTTTTTTCGCTCTAAACCGGTCTTCCTGGAAATCCCCAGCAAGATCCTTACAAAATGCATTTTGCAATTTCTTCGCCCTAGACCGGTGTCATTGCACTTCCCAGAAATGCAGACCTCAAAAACTGGGTATGTTATAAAATGCTCGCTTTGTAAGTGGCTTAAGGTCTCCCTTTTTGTAAGGGAAACGTCAATGGGGTTATACTTGGGTATGCCTCAAAATGAGGTGCCCTTTTTGATACAAAAAGTACCCTAAAATTTAGGGTAACTTTAGGCCCCTCATTTTTAGACATATGCAGAAGAAAAGGCCCCCACAAGTCCCCAGAAAGCTGTCTTTTTCTTGGGTTTCGGAAGGAAATCTGGGGACTTGTGGGGGCCTTTTCTTCTGCATATGTCTAAAAATGAGGGGCCTAAAGTTACCCTAATTCTTAGGGTACTTTTTGTATCAAAAAGGGCACCTCATTTTGAGGCATACCCAACTACACATTTTAAATATGTAGTACAATTACATGTGTTGAGTTGGTACCGTCCTCAGTCATGAAGTTGTGAAGTCGTGATATATTGTGGTGCCAGTGCCGGTGAGTAAGAATTCGCCCCTCGCACAAACAGACACACAATTGACAATACAACAACACATGCTGAAGTTGAACACTCAGTTGCCCCTGCAAATCTGGGTTGTTTTGAATATCTTTCCACGTTGGACATCCCAGACCTTCTAGCTGCTTCAAAGTCTGTGCGACGGTAACTCCAGAATCACCCGCAACGACTGGCAACACGTCAGCCACTCGGATGATGCGATCAAACCAGTCATCAAACTGCCAACCCTCGTCCAAAAAATGGTTGTTGACGTCGTCCCCTGGAGGTTGTTCTTTCAGAAAAGCACTCCGCAGGATAAGAGCTGACAACTTTGAGCCCTTCAATATGCCAGCATTTGTTGCATCTTGAAGGAACGAGTGGATCACGAGCTTAAAAGCGCCAGTGGATGGATTTGTGAGATCACCAAGCATTGCATGGAAGAACAACCGGGATGATGCAATCAGGGCCGTGCCGGTCTTGCTTTCCGAGCGACAAACAGTGAATCTGCTTATGTCCTCAAGGAGCATGGCCCCTACGTCTGCTGTCGCACAATTTCCAAAATTCCGCCGTATGGCGAGAGCAATGAACGATTGCAAAGTCAACCGTTTGCCAGTACCCCCCTTGATACGTTCAATTTGCAAGGGGTTTGTGTCAATCTCGGTCACTTGGGCATGTTTGCGTTTTGCCTCCCTCAATTCTAGCCGGCGGATTTTCTGCTTCAAAGTCTGATTCGCTCGCATCAGCTTCGGCAGTTTTTCGCATTTCCTTTTCAGCTTTAAGTTCTCCTAGGTTTGGTTGCACGGCATTGCATGATCAAAAAAACAAAGGGAGAGGAGAGACGAGAGACATATTTATATATCAAAATGATCATACGGATCATACGTACTGTTTTGCCTGTCAAACTCAAATCAAAATCCTAACTGAGTAACAGCAACCGTCAAACCTTCAAACATGCTAGCATAACATTGGCAAACAATTTTTAAGCAAATATCTTCCCTCCCTCCATGAAACTCCCATGTCAACTTCACTGCAGCAGTGCATCAGCATGTAGATGGATGGATGATGTAACATGAGATATGCCTATATACTAAACAGACATGTTCTTACTATCATACTATCTAATTGTATAATCTGAATTTCTGCATCTGCTATCACGGACAAGCGTCTTGTTGACACACATCCAATTCATTCTTCAGGCGTTCCATCTCGGGCTCATACGCAGATGACGGAGCATGTGATACGGAGAGGTTGCTCAAGCTGTCCATGGTTTCAATGGTGTCTGACATAGCCTGAGGCCCACTTGCACATCCACTTTGGCTGCCTCCAGTTTGCACGCCATCCTGTGAATCCATTCGGTCCTCAGGCTACTGTCGTTACATTTGAACAACCCACCCAAACAAACGACATAAGATAAGATAAGATATAAATGATATAAACATAAACTCCCAATGTTTCCAAAACGAAAACCGATTGCGCCACAGGGTGGACAACTGCTCAACACAAAATGAATCAAAAACAAGTGTCAGTGTCACTGATTGAACTTCCTCCCGTTCTTAGCAGATGCAACTCTGGAGCAAGATGCGCCAATGCTGCATCCACAACATCGTGCCATTCAGTGGAAGTCATCTGAACATTCAGAACTCTATCCAGAAACAGCGGTACAATTGAAATGTCATACATAGACCTTTCCCTGCGATGAGTACTGGCTGCAACTGATTGCAGAAACCACCCAGCACGACGTCGAAGTACGACATCAGATGCGATTCCGTCATCTTCGTTGGAACACCTGAAAAAACACACTCACTCAACAAAGACAAATTAATCGCTGTGAGCAACCCCTATGATCCTACAATCCCTCCAACCCTGTTTTTTTGGACCAAAAGGCCTGTGAACATCGGTTGCCAGCGGGAAGAGCCACTGCAAAGATGATTCTTCAATTTGGATGCGGGGCCCCTCTGGTGTTGAGACCGCCCGGGCAGCGACAATCAAAGAGCGCAGCACCGACAACATCCCGGCAAAATGCCGAACTGGAAAATGCAAAAAAAAACATCACAGCCTGTGTTGGTTCAATTCTTCATTTGAAATGAATCAAAGTTTGTGGGAATGCACCTGCCGACATAGTGCATGTTTCATAGTGAGAAAAACTGTTTGAAATTTTAACCTCCCTGGTGCTAATTGTGGTTTTGTTTGCCAATATGACACTTGTTGAATGTATGTTGCATGGGAGTCTTTTGAAATCGTGCCTGTCAATGCAAAAGGATGGATGATTTTAAGTACCTCTAGTCCAACCAAAAACACTAACCCACTGAACCTGAGCTGGCAGGCACAAAAACTTTCCAACAAAAAAAACGCTAACATGGCATGTGCAAACATGCTTTGGATTCCGGTTTCCCATGAACGTGTGCCGCTTCATTTGGGGGTGGCTCGCTATGACGCAACATGCTTCGCTACATAGGAGTTCTCTGTTTGGGGTTATGTTACGGTTGTATGGCCCTATAATGCCATAAATGTTGTTCAAAACGCCATCACGCAAACAAAAAACCAGCGCCAGGAACCTTAGGCTTTTTAGCCTCCTGGCGCTGAATTTGATTCACGATATAGGGGGTTATGCACGTCACAATTAATCCATTCATATTTCTTTCAGGGTACAAGTAAGCATGCCTACTAAACATGCCAAGCAAACAAGTCAGGACTGCGTCAAACTTGCCAGCAAGGCCTGAACATGACACGGATGACCGGAAAACAAACATGCCAAAGAAAACAAAACATGTAAGCAAGGCTGCTTTTACACACACATTGCCGCTGTCACACAGAAACACCTTTTACACAGAAACCCTTCTGCACACACACCATTTTATACAGAGACGCTTTAAGACACAAACCCTTTTACACACAGACACTTTTACACACAAAAGCTTTTACACACAGACACTTCTACACAGATGCACTTCTACACACAAACCCTTTTACACACAAACATCTTTATATACACAGAAACACTCTTACACACAAACCCTTTTACACAGATACACTTTTACACACAAAAGCGTTGACACAGAAACACTTTTACACAGATGCACTTGTACACACGAACACTTTTACACGCAAACATCTTTACACCGAAACACTCCGACACACAAACACGTTTACACACAAACACTTCTACACACAGAAGCTTTTACACACAAACACGTTTAAACAGATGCAATTTTACATACAATCACTTTTACACACAAACATCTTTACACAGAAACACTCGTACACACAAACCCGTTTACACACAAAGACTTTTACACACAGAAGGTTTTGCACACAAGACTTCTGCACAGATGCACTTGTACACACACAAACAATTTTACACACAAACATCTTTACACAGAAACGCTCGTACACACAAACCCCTTTTCCTGCGAAAGGATTACTCCAGCACACGAAAAATCGCAATTTTACTTCAGTTTTTGCCGATCGACCCTCATTTCGTGCGAAAGGTTTGCTCCAGCACACGAAAAATCGCAATTTTACCTTAGTTTTTGCCGATCGACCCTCATTTCGTGCGAAAGGATTACTCCAGCACAAGAAAAATAGCAATTTTACTTCAGTTTTTGCAGATCGACCCTCATTTCGTGCGAAAGGGTTGCTCCAGCACACGAAAAATCGCAATTTTACCTCAGTTTTTGCCGATCGACCCTCATTTCGTGCGAAGGGTTGCTCCGGGGCAAGTAAAATCGCAATTTTACCTCAGTTTTTGCCGATCGACCCTCATTTTGTGCGAAAGGGTTGCTCCGGCACAAGAAAAATCGCAATTTTACTTCAGTTTTTGCCGATCGACCCTCATTTTGTGCGAAAGGGTTGCTCCGGCACAAGAAAAATCGCAATTTTACTTCAGTTTTTGCCGATCGACCCTCATTTTGTGCGAAAGGGTTGCTCCGGCACAAGAAAAATCGCAATTTTACTTCAGTTTTTGCCGATCGACCCTCATTTGGTGCGAAAGGGTTGCGTTTCGTGCCGTCTCGTTTGCACTGCCCCTGCCCCCGCCTTCAGAAGAGAAATAGAAAAGAAGGAGAGAGCAAGAGGGCAAGAGGGCAAGAGGAGAAGATGTGATCATGTGACGATGTGAAGATGAGTAGATGTGAGAAGATGTGAGAAGATGTGACAAGATGTGAAGATGAGAAGATGAGGAGAAGATGGGAGGATGAGAAGATGTGAAGATGAGAAGATGTGAAGATGTGAAGATGAGAAGATGTGAAGATGAGAAGATGTGAGAAGATGTGAGAAGATGTGAGAAGATGTGAGAAGATGTGAGAAGATGTGAGAAGATGTGAGAAGATGTGAGAAGATGTGAAGATGATAAGATGAGGAGAAGATGTGAAGATGAGAAGATGTGAAGATGTGAAGATGTGAAGATGAGAAGATGTGAAGATGAGAAGATGTGAAGATGAGAAGATGTGAGAAGATGTGAGAAGATGTGAGAAGATGTGAAGATGAGAAGATGTGGAAATGAGAAGATGTGAAGATGTGAAGATGTGAAGATGTGAAGATGAGAAGATGTGAAGATGAGAAGATGTGAAGATGAGAAGATGTGAAGATGAGAAGATGTGAAGATGAGAAGATGTGAAGATGAGAGGATGTGAAGATGAGAGGATGTGAAGATGAGAAGATGTTTTACAGACCCCCACTATTGGAAGAACCCTGCGCTCAGACGCTCTCGGGAAAAAACACAATTGTTCTTGGTTAAATCACTATTATTCACTACAATCCCACTATAATCATCTATAATCCTTATTTTCAAGTGGAATAATTAAAACGGTAAAACAATGGTGATAAAAATTGTGATTTGGGTCATGTATGGTAATGTTGTATTATCATGTATTATCGTTTACCCACATTAACCCATTTATGAAAATGTTATACTCCGTAGTAGTAACCCACATGTGAAAACCGTAGGTAACCCACGGCTGGGCTCCACGGTGCCACGGTTCCACGGCTGGAGAGTGCCCTTAGGCCGCCCTATTGGGCTATACCCATAGGATCCATGTATGGTATATATGCTAACATTTGGGGTATATTGATGGTAAATGTTACCATATATAGCATACATGGATCCTATGGGTAAGGGGTGAATCGCTATCTCAACCAGTGACCATGAGTGATCTAAACATTCTTGACACCCCACAAAACAGCAAAATGGCAAAATCACTGAAAAGAACGGGAAAAAAAACTGACTCTGCCCCCGACAGAAAATATGGATGTCTGTGAAAATGGGGTATACCCCCAAAATTGCTGCTGCTTTAATAGGGAAAATGATGATTAACCATGATTAACCCATGGAGTTTGGGCTACCCTATTTTCATACAAGCCCATAAGAAAAGGAAAACGAATAGCAAAATCCAATTACGTGTATATATAAATATATATATATACATATATATTATAATATATATATATTATAATATATATATATATATATCATGGAATATACCCCATCAACAATCGACAGGAAAACAAGGGGACCCCTCCGCCGTGCCAAGTGGCCAGAGGAGACTGGTCCAGCTGAAGCTTTTCGAGGGCCAGGGGCACCGCATCAAAGTTCCTACGCGACCGGCCGACCAACGGTGCTGGCTTTCTGGGATCCATGGTTTCTTTGATGGTGACTAAATGGGGTTTTATGGGATTTACTGGGATATACCCTCTGGTAATTTGTTACAGCTTGCTATTGAAAATTGCCATGTGTGGTCGATTTACCTATAAAAAAATGGTGATTTTCCATAGTTATGTTAGTTTACCAGAGGGTAGGTGATGCAATCCATGAAAGTCAAATTCTGCAAATGGGAGAGCCTATAGCCTATAACTACCAATTTCACTAGGGTTAACGATGGTGTATAACATGTTCATAAATGGGTTAATGTGGGTAAAGCAAAAAAAGCATCCCCCAAATCAGCATTTTTATAGCTGCTGTAAACCATTCCCAGTCATGGATGGTTTATGGCATTGTTTTTCCCTCATTAACCCATATATATATATTATATATATAATCCATATGTTATTCCATATATAAGTGGGGATATTCCATCAATCTAACTGGTGGGCTTTTGATCCCCAAGAAGCCATTCATGGTTCATGTGGGAAACCCTGGCTGCCATAAATTTTAATAAACCTACCACCCATGACTGGGGATGGTGTTTTCATCCCCATGAAAATGGTGATGACTTGGAAATGGTTTGGATATTCCCTGAAATTTAGGCCCAAAACATAGGCCTTATATATGGTAGGTACCTCCAATTTAGGTTCCTAAAATGGTCATTGATCATATGTGGCATGGTCAAAAGATGGTACCATCTGGTTATGACTAACATAGCCATGGAAAATCCCTGAACTAAATGGAGGTTTCTAGCTGGGAAAATCATCTATCAATGGGTAATTTTCCAGTTAGCTATGTGGGTCATAACCAGAGCGTACCACGTTCATCAAGAGATTTCATGGGGATTAACTATTGTTAATCAACAATTCTGGTTGATTGTTCTTCTCATAATTCACCTGGCGCCAGGATTTTTTTTCGGTTCATCCAACCGTCCAAGTCCCATCATTCCGGTGACATCGCAGACTGCGTCGTGAAAAAAATCACGACCATTGGGATGGCGATTTACAATCAGACTCCCTGCAAGCTGGAAATCTTCGTGGCTGAGATGTTCAATTCTTTTGCATCAAAAGCATTCAAAAGCTAGGACCTAAAAGCCCAATCTTATCTGGTTGGTGGTGCAATAACCATCTTGAAAAATATGAAAGTCAATGGGAAGGATTATCCCATATATGAAATGGAAAATAAAAAATGCTCCAAACCACCAACCAGTTATCTTTTCCAAGAGGACTTGGAAGTCATATTTTGTTCTCCTTCTGAAAAATCCTGTGGATAATATTTATTGATTTGGGGGGCCCAAGTTCTATCGTCCTGCCAAACAGCTCAAAAACATCCAAAAACAACATTCTCAGCTGGTTCCTCTGCAGCTGGTTTCCATACTCCAAAGCAAACTGCTGGTTCATATCAAAGACCTTCGCTCTCCTCGGAGATGTGACAGCTAGTTACAGCTAGTTATTGCCATGGACTTGCAATGGACTCATGGGGAAATCATGGGATAGATCACCAATTCATATGATTTTTGGGTGTTCAAATGCTGCCGCGTTTTACGTAGGGTTGCTGGATGGGTTGCTGGGGGTTGCTGGGATGATGAGATTACGAATGTGATGGATTGGATCATTCCCGAAAATTCCCTGCAAAGCTAAGCACCAGTAAGAATGCCCTGTTGATTCATAGTCCCGGGCTCAGACTCGCCAATGTATTGGGGAGTATCACCATCCACTGGGAATCCCTAGTGCGCCTTTTTGGGGGTCCTCGGGGTCCTCCACTGTTCGAGAAACCTCCAAACAACTGTGGTAAACCCAATGAATAAATCTACCATTTTTGGATGGTTGAAATCCCATCCATTTATGGTTATCTTGGGGGTGGTTTATGGCATTGGGTTTCTCACATTACACACATTCAACAGAGTCAGTCAGTTGGCAGTCCATGTACTTCACCACATACCGACTCTGGCAATTTGACATAGCGGAAAAAGGATGAAACATGGCCCATCTACAGATGATTTACCTGCCAAAAACGGTGATTTTTTGTCATACCTATGTTAGTTTACCAGAGGAACAAGGCAATACGTTGTGAAACACCGGAAGATGCCCCAAGAACAGCCAGATTTCTGATACTTAGCGTATGCGCAGTACATGGTCTGTACATCGCATATACTTACAGTATCTAGTATATATTAATGCGTATTGAATTGTCATTGTATACATGTGTATATATATATATATTATCATGTGCATACATATACAGTACATACTCTAGTCCCAATAAATGAGGCTGCTAAATTGCCAAATCGTTCTAACAAACAAGGATCCCCACACATGTGTGGACATCCATGTTCGCAATGAACAGGTATAATGTTGGAGCGTTTTCTTGCTAACATAGATGTTGGAAAACACCAAAACTTCCTCGCCAGGCTTGACAAGAGACCAGCGAGTAATTGTATACATCAAATAAATATAATATGTATATTATATAATATGTATATGATATACATATATATATATATATGAAATCAGTATATCTATATAACTATATATTAAAAATATAAATCCAATCGAGATCTTCATAGTCAGTCCCAGGAGCGCAGGAATGTCCGTCTCCAAGTTGAATTGGATCGTGAGCCCAGACAAAGGGCTGATAGCTTTGCTCAGCGCCTGGCGTGCTTCGGCAAGCTAACACACACACGCGCGCGCAAACACACATGGGGGGTCAACAACAACAACAACAACAACAACAACAACAACATCAACAACAACAACAACAACAGCAACAGCAACAGCAACATCAACAACAACATCAACAACAACATCAACAACAACATCAACACCAGCAACAGCACCAGCACCACCACCACCACCAGCAGCAGCAGCAGCAGCAGATAGAAAAGACACTCTCAATATTTTGGATGGCTCATGCGACCTCACCTCTGATGCGTGTTGGTTTGTTTTACCATACCGGGGGGATGAATCAAGGATAAGTCTTTCATGACCATGCTAAGTTATCCAATCATATTTGGGATCATTTATCTCATATACTGTACCCAGGCAATATATGTATATATACATGTGTATATATATGTATATGTATATCTATATATACATATGTATATGTATTTGTATATATATATATATATGTATATATATATATATACAGTATATATATACATATGTATATATACCGTATACATATTATATACATACATATATATATATATTATTATTTTATAATGTATTTGTATGTTCTTGTCCAGTCACAAAAAGATGGAGATCCAACCAACTTGCGAGCCTTCCCGACTGGTCACCAGCCCGGCCTTTAGGCCGTCCAAGATCGTCGAAAACCGGTCGCCCAGGTCCTTATACACCTTAGAACTGAAGTGATGCCTTGGAAAAGGCTTCAGGTATCCTCTGGTAAACTAACATAGCTATATATTGAAAATGGCCATTTATGGTGGATTTACTACCCATTAAAAATGGTGATTTTCCATAGTTACGTTAGTTTACCAGAGGCTAACGAGAAGCCCAAAAGTTACGCCACGTTGATGCTGGGAGGCTGGAGACCAAACAAGGCGCCATTTTTTCATGAGATCATGGCCCATCTAAGATTACCCTCTGGTAAACTAACATAGCTATGGAAAATCACCATTTTCAATGGGAAAACTCACTATAAATGGCCATTTTCAATAGCTATGTTAGTTTACCAGAGGGTAAGATATCTAAGATCCCGAAAGATTCAAATGGAGAAAATCGTTGCGCTTTACGTTGCGCTGATGACTGAGAAGCCGAAAAGTCATCCCGACGGTCCGCCGTGTTGGCTCCCAACTTGCGAAGTCGCACAGGATAGTTCACCATGGATATACACAGTTTCTTCAAATACCCTCTGGTAATTTGTTACATAGCTATTGAAAATGGCCATTTATGGTGGATTTACCCATTAAAAATGGTGATTTTCCATAGTTACGTTAGTTTACCAGAGGGTAGTTCAAGGATGTTCAAGGTCAAACTAAAATTTTCTTGGTGAATCCCTTTTACTTATTGCTTGTCAAGCCAATTTTCGCTGGTTATTCCCGGTTTCACGGGTGTTTTTTCGATGGTTTCTGTGTATATGTTGAAACACCCAACTGCCGTTGTACCATGTCATGGCCACAGGTATATACGAAAATCAACGAACCAATTGCCATTTTCAATACTGTGACAACTTACCAGAACGGAAAAAAAAACGTAGAACCCATTATAGATCCCAAAAAAGAAAGCCATTGCATGAAAAATTTAGTTATATAAATCTCACTAAATCTCACTAAACCTGATGAAGTCCCAAGAATAAATCCCAAATTTTTGGGTCGTCCCTTTCCGTTAGCAGCGTCAGGGCGCGTTGATGGTGGTCACCAGAGCTCCCAGAGAGATGCGTCCCCCCAGGACCATTTTGGCCGATGCCCCGATGTAGAAACCGATGGCCAGCAGAGTGATCCTCGGGAGCGCAGCAGTTTGCGCCGTGGTGGTGAGAAAAAAATGGCTGGTTTTACTTACTGGTGCTTAGCTTAGCAGGGAATTTTCGGGAATGATCCAATCCATCACTAGTAATGTCATCATCCCAGCAACCCCCAGCAACCCATCCATTCCCTACGTTTAGCACCAGTAAGTTTATGGTGACTTTTCATGGGATCCTAATGGGATTAATGGCTTCTACTGTTTTTGGAATCCCTCTAGTAATTTAAGATACACTTTTGCGACATAGAACATGGCCATTTAGTTCGTTGATTTAGCTATCAAAAACGGTGATTTTCCATAGCTTTTTGTTAGTTTACCAGAGGGTGAAACAGTACCAGAGAATGGGGTACAGCAAGTAGAATGATCAACTCCATTTGGTTGATCTTAACAGCTACATGTTCACAATACCCCAGATACAGACAGATAGAATGGGTATCAAGGGTATCATGGGTATGTACTGATGAAATCGAGACGTGAAAAGCCTGAAATCACCCCAAAATTCTCCTGTGGCAATCATTCACCTACTATGGAAATTTGTACCAAAGCTGCATGGATCTGTTGTTTTTCCTTGCGACACAGGATGGGGCCCCAGACGTAGCGTGAAAAGTTGCCTTAAAAAAAGTGACTGAGTTCTATGGTTTATGATAGATATAGAATAACTGGTTGGTGGTAGACCTACCCCTCTGAAGAATGATGGAGTGAAAGTCAGTTGGGATGATGACATTCCCAACTGAATGGAAAGTCATAAAATTCATGTTCCAAGCCACCAACCAGATAACTATAGTTCATGGGGTGTAAATACCAACATACATAACTGGAGGCCACCATCCAGTGAATAGGACCGACCATCCCGGGCCGGTGCGTCCAAGGTGCCAGGGAATGAGTTGCGCGTTCCAGAAGGTGAAGCTCTTCAAATCCATCACCTGGATCTAATATGATTAAATAGTGGATTATAGTGGATTATAGTGGATTATATGGTTGATTATAGTGGATTATAGTGGATTATAGTGGATTATAGTGGATTATATGGTTGATTATAGTGGATTATAGTGGGTTATATAGTGGGTTATATAGTGGATTATATAGTGGATTATATAGTGGATTATATAGTGGATTATATAGTGGATTATATAGTGCATTATAGTGGATTATATATGGGTGACACTGGATATTTGGATATTAATGATTAATGATATCTAATATGAAGAGTGACGTTGGATATTTGATGGTGTTTGGATAATGATGATTAATGCTCATGATGGCGAAAAATATTGATCAACATTGGATAATTTAGATATGTTTGTCTGATCGTGGTATTGATGTTAAACGGATAAGTCACGGGGATACAAGGAAATCATAGGAAATCAATGATATATCCACCATTTTTGCGGATTAAATTTGATTAACATAAATTTAATTGGGTATATATGGTATGTGTATGGTATATATGTATACTGCTTCGTGAGTATTCCCAACGTATAGACGTTGTTATGCCATTGTACTATGTAATGTAGTTGGAGAAAAAAAACATGATTCCACGGATACCCTCTGGTAATTTAACATAGCTATTGAAAATGGCCATTAAAATAGTGAGTTCCATTAAAAATTGTGATTTTCCACAAATATGTAAACGTTTACCAGAGGGTAAGTTATGATTCAATGTCCGTACGGTACCTGGTAGACCTGGTGCCCTTTTTTTCGATTCCCAGGTGGGATGCGTTTCACCAAACTCGGGGACCACATTAAATGAAAAAAAGGCCAAAGCGAGTTTCAAGAAATGCTACACGAATGATGTCACGTACTTTGCTAAGGGAAGCACAATATCTAAGAAAATTAGCTAATACAATGTATGTGCAATTTTTAAGAAAAGAAATCATGTATCAAAATATAATTCAACATGTGCTTAATTCATCTTAATTCATAGTGTCTGTCTAGTAGATTTGTTAGTTGTCAAGGTTTCTGTCTTTTCCTGGTTCTTCTCTTCATTGCCCAAATGTTTTTTTTTTATATATATATATATCTCTTAACATTGCAATTATATACATCACATTGTTGGAACAGTTTCAGTAACCATCTGGGTAAATGTTCATTCATACTTCACCAAGCTGAAACGTGCCAGGATTGCCACTCGCAAAATCCCAAACCGTTGCCAAAGAATTGCAAAGGGCTGCGAAATGTTGGACTGTGAAGGCACAGAAGAACAATACACGTGTATATATATATATATGTTTATAATATATGTAAATATATGTAATATTATTAAAATAGATGTATATTAAGTATGTATATAGATATATCTCACATGTAAAATTAATATATACATATATATATATATATATTTGTATTATGCTCACATCCCCGAAACTCAAGATTGACCCTGAAACTAAGTGCCAATCACCGGAAAATCAACAGGATATGTGTTCCGTTCGCGACTTCCGTGAAGGGGTTACCTACGCAGCTCCTTCGGAAATATACAAAATTACAGTAGATGATAGTCATGTTGGTGGTTGACCTACCCCTCTAAAAAATATAAAAGTCAGTTGGGATGATGACATTCCCAATATATGGAAAAATGAAATTCATGTTCCAAACCACCAACCAGTAGTAGATAGGTGATTTTACTGTAGGTGATATTTGATGCTGTGTTTTCTTTCGTCGATTATGTCTAAGTAGAAATTTCAGGTAAATGAATGTAAATGATAATGATATGCAGATGATGTATACTGTATATACATAATATATATATATGATGTTCGCCAAATATTGACGATAGATGGTAGGTTAATATTGTCCAACTAGTAGGGGGAAAAGCTGCCAAGTCACACCCTTCCGCTGCTGCATCAACACATTCTCGAAGTATCCTGGACCAAGTCATCCATAGTCATCCCAAGTGCTGTGAAACTATCTGGGTAAATTATAACAGTTCACAAACCTGAATAGTTCGGCCATTTGGGGATGATTTCCCTAAAATAAACCATGATTCCCAGGGTTCGGGAGAACAGTGAGGTCGTGATGAAATTTACCCAGAACTATGGAGGGAATCTCAATTGTGAAATGTTATGAAAATGTTGTGAAAATGTTGTGAAACAATAACTGGTTGGTGGTTGACTTACCCCTCTGAATTACACTGAAGTCTGCAGTCACGGTCCAACATGCAGACAAAATTCAGATGGATCTGCCCAAAAAGACAGGATGGGACCTTAATTTATGGCTATTGAATAATGAAGAAATCATGTAGATAATCGTCCAAAGCATCAAATTTGGGCAAACTTTCAGAGCACATCAGATTTTCACTTGTGAATTTACAGTTTTTGCTAGGGCTCTTTTCCTCTACTGGACCCAAATTGTTCCGGTGTCTTTTGGTCATCGCAAAAGACACCGCGTCACGCGGTTTTCCCAGGTGAGGTTTTCCCAGGTGCTACCAAGAATCGAACCACGGTGGTTTTCTTCTCATAGGCATTGATCAACTTGTGATTGTTGTGCGCATGCATCAAGGTTCCGATCGTGGCAGATTGACCTGCAAACATCTGCGTTTCTCCGAATTGAGATCAAATGTGTACACAAAAAAGGAATGCAGAAACAAATTGCCTGTATACTTGAGATCAAATTAAGTCTTAGGAGTTTTTGATGAAGTTTCTCTTACGGTTGGCAAGTCCATTTATTTGTTGTTTTAGACGACTCACAAGCACATTATTTTTTTCAATCTTAGAGAACAACTTTCAAACATGTCATGGTCAAAGGTCCTCATGCTGGGAGTATGCATCCCTATTTCTTCTCAATTCAGATTCAGGTCGTTGACCATCACAAGTTTACAATGGATTGTCAAATTCCCCAAAGCGATCCAGGCCTGGAGACAATAACCCTGTGTTTCAACCATGACCCACAACAATTACCCATGTCTTTCATAAGGTTCCTGATACATGTTCTTGTCTAAACATAACCTTTGTACGGTCTCTTCACACCCCTGTTTTACCCATGTTTTACCGCACCAAACACATTTGGAACACCGCATGGCCGGCCAATTTTTTATCCAGCTGATCAGTACTTGGCCATCACTTCTGGGGTACCCTGCAACCACACCAGATAAGAACCACAAGTGCAATATGTATATTTCCCTATGGAACAAATACCAGAAAATATCAGCTCCACCCCACAGCAAAGAAGACAAGAACTTCTAAAAGTAGTACATTTGTTCAATACATTTCAATACACATGAAAATACTTCTGAGGATTCAGTAGACCATATGTGCGCAGTGATTTCATGACAGTTCATGACAGTTCAACCAATCACTCCAGGCAGACCTTCACCCTCCTTGGCCATCAGTTCCAATCTCCTTCGAGGTCGAAAAATGACGATTTTAGGGGGAAAATCATCGAACTTTATCATTGATGTAATTACCAGTTGATGTATTTAACTGTTTTTTTTACCATTCATGATGCAAACCATACCATTTACCATCATCTGGGTAAATTGTGATATTTCACTAACCTGAATAGTTCGGCCATAAAAGGGGATGATTTTCCCTAATATAAACCAGGGTTCGGGGAACAGTGAGTGAGGTCGTGATTAAATTTACCCAGATATATATATATATATATATACTTCAGGAGGAACAAAGTTTATGCTTCTTGAAAGCTTTACAAAACACCCATTTCGGTCAACCACGGATCACATTTTCAAGTCCGTTTTGTGTGGCAGGTGTGGGACGGTCAATTATCTCCCTCTTTTAAATATATAAGATTTTAACGCTTTTGGAGGGTGGAAATGCGACCGGGGTACGGCAAAGCTCCATGCTAGGATTCTACCGGGGAAAGGGTGTGCAGAAGAAGAAACCAACCATGTTCACTGTGGGAAGCTCAACAAGCGCAACTTTTGTCCTACCAGTGCGTCACGGCCCATGTGTAGCAGTGCAGACAAAGAAGATGGAGACAGACATGTTATGTGGAGTAATGACCAAGCTGAAGCAGGTGCAAAAATCAGCAAATGACTTGGCAATTCCCACTAAATAAGCTTTTTGTACCCGGCGTCACGGCACATGTGTAGCAGTGCAGACAAAGAAGATGGAGACAGACATGTTACGTGGAGTAATGACCTAGCTGAAGCAGGTGCAAAAATCAGCAAATGACTTGGCAATTCCCACTAAATAAGCTTTTTGTACCCTGGGTCACGGCACATGTGTAGCAGTGCAGACAAAGAGGATGGAGACAGACATGTTATGTGGAGTAATGGCCAAGCTGAAGCAGGTGCAAAAATCAGCAAATGACTTGGCAATTCCCACTAAATAAGCTTTTTGTACCCTTCAGGAGGAACAAAGTTTATGCTTCTTGAAAGCTTTACAAAACACCCATTTCGGTCAACCACGGGTGACATTTTCAAGTCCGTTTTGTGTGGCAGGTGTGGGACGGTCAATTATCACCCTCTTTTAAATATATAAGATTTTAACGCTTTTGGAGGGTGGAAATGCGACCGGGGTACGGCAAAGCTCCATGCTAGGATTCTACCGGGGAAAGGGTGTGCAGAAGAAGAAACCAACCATGTTCACTGTGGGAAGCTCAACAAGCGCAACTTTTGTCCTACCAGTGCGTCACGGCACATGTGTAGCAGTGCAGACAAAGAAGATGGAGACAGACGTGTTATGTGGAGTAATGACCAAGCTGAAGCAGGTGCAAAAATCAGCAAATGACTTGGCAATTCCCACTAAATAAGCTTTTTGTACCCTGCGTCACGGCACATGTGTAGCAGTGCAGACAAAGAGGATGGAGACAGACATGTTCTGTGGAGTAATGGCCAAGCTGAAGCAGGTGCAAAAATCAGCAAATGACTTGGCAATTCCCACTAAATAAGCTTTTTGTACCCTGCGTCACGGCACATGTGTAGCAGTGCAGACAAAGAGGATGGAGACAGACATGTTATGTGGAGTAATGGCCAAGCTGAAGCACGTGCAAAAATCAGCAAATGACTTGGCAATTCCCACTAAATAAGCTTTTTGTACCCTTCAGGAGGAACAAAGTTTATGCTTCTTGAAAGCTTTACAAAACACCCATTTCGGTCAACCACGGATCACATTTTCAAGTCCGTTTTGTGTGGCAGGTGTGGGACGGTCAATTATCACCCTCTTTTAAATATATAAGATTTTAACGCTTTTGGAGGGTGGAAATGCGACCGGGGTACGGCAAAGCTCCATGCTAGGATTCTACCGGGGAAAGGGTGTGCAGAAGAAGAAACCAACCATGTTCACTGTGGGAAGCTCAACAAGCGCAACTTTTGTCCTACCAGTGTATTAGCAGCTTGTTTCAGTTTGCATTGAGATAAGTGAGTCAAAATGAGTCAAAGTTTCTGACCATAATGTCGTGAAGCCCTGAAAAATGCTGAAACCACGTGCTCCAGCTTCTTGCACAGTTTTTGTTTAGAAGCAAAAAAACGCCGCAGCAGAAATCCAAAAATGCCACAAGTTTGAAATTACGCCGCAGCATGGGTAGAGCATACTTTTAGCAAAAAGTGCCTCAGACGAGTATATATATATATGATATGTATGTATGCCTTGTTTGTTTCAAGGCCGTCCTTCTAGTGTGCCATGGCTGGAATGACCGAGGCTCAATTTATCAAGTGGTTTTGTTTGAAAAGAGGGTAACCCAAATACACTGGTGAATCATCATTATCCATCATTATCCATCGTTCTCCTCATTAATACTATTTAATATTGCTATTTGGGGATATACCCCATTTTCAGACACACCTATGCGACCTATGTAACTTTCCTCATAGACTATCCACCAAAGTGGGCCAAATAATTCTCGTCATTGGTAGTACGAATGGCACCGAGCCATACCCAGCCACCGCAAGCAGAGCAGTAGCCAAAGACGATCACCTGATATCGAAGCTGCCACTGATTCAAGGGACAATTCCCAGGCAATCTGTACTGGAAAAAACAATGTTTTTGTTGGTGTTTTTTACAGAAAGAACATACGAACAGATTGGGTGGCCCTTCAATCATAGAATTGGATTATGGGAAAATTTACAGGAAAGCCCTATATTTGGTGGTAAAAACCATGGTTTCCTGTAGATTTTCCCTTAAACCAATCCAGTGATTCAACTTTTCCCTTCGTCGAGTTGTTTTGGAAAATCCCGTCAGGCTTTGAGCCAATGTCAGAAGCCTGGACTGATTCGCACAGGCCGAGGATTTGGTGACCCCGATCACTTTGGTGACCCCTAAAGTGAAAATGGGCTGTGAAAATGGGGACACCCATAAAATGGCCATGTCTATTGTGAAAATATGTGAAAATGATGATACGCCGATTTAGGATGATTTAGGGATACACTATTTTCAGACAAACCCATACTGTCGATCCAAAATGATCCAGTACTTGATCGTGGTTTCGTGTGGGGGTATTCAATGGGGAATAATACAGACATGGAAGGGTGCAAAACTCACAGCAGTGATTATATGCTTAGTGACAGTGGTCATCAATAAAGCACAGAAAAGTGGTGGGAGAATGATATTATGTCAGGATTGTTCCAAAAGTTTGGGACACCTATGGAATCCTGTTATTCTTACCCTCTAATAATCAAACGTGGCAATGGAAAATCCACTACAACTGAAGATCTTAGTGGCAAAATGATCTGTCATAGATGCTGGTTGGTGGTTTGGATCATTGTTTATTTATCCATATATTGGGAATAATCATCCCAACTGACTTTCATATTTTTCAGAGGGGTTAAAACCACCAACCAGGGATTGTTGTTCATTGCCATGTTTGATTACCGGAGGGAATTTCTGCTTTGTTCAGGGTTTGTGGCACTTGTGGCCTCACAAATAAACCGATGTGAGGCTGTACTCTCGGGTGGGATGACTCGGGAACTTCTGGCTAGCTTAGTACTTATACTGAACTTATACTTCTTTTTTGAGCAGTGTTCAAAGATGATCATAATATGATCATATCTGGTGTTTAATGGTGATTTAATGGAAATTTTACAGGGATTTCGTCTTCAAGACCCCTGTTGGCTCTTTGGCAATGCTTCTGCAGCAAATCGGACATATTGGGGATGATCACGTTCTGAACTGGGAATCCCCACCAGGATTTGAACACTGCTCACTTGTTTGTTTTTTGTCATGGGGAATGGGGATATATATATATATAATTATAATTAATTGTATATACATGCGTGTTGTAATCCAAAAAAAGAAAAGTCAATTCCTATGTACATATGAGTATGAGTATGATTTACTTTCTTTTTGGGGGGGCATTGGTATGTATATATATATATATATATACATACATAGTTGTTTTTATTACTTGCCATATTCAAAGTGCGAAATCATTGGCTTCTCAATGTTTTTTTTTAACACTTTTTTTGTTAAAATTAACAGTGCTAAGTGCAAACGTCATATTCTAAGTGCAACGTACTAACCAATGATTTTTCCATATTCTAAGATCATTCTTTTTAGGAAAAACATTTTCCAAGTGCAGAATCACCACTCTCTCTCTCTCTATATATATATATATGTACAGTACATTCTAACCAGATAACACCATTTTGTTGCAGGGCATCTAAGGAAGATTGGCTGTGACTTGAGAGTTTCACAGTTTCGGAGCAGAGAAACCATGAGGACAAAAAAACAAGGGCATCAACCATCATTGCATCTCCATTTCACTGGTTCCATCATCTTTTTCATTGGAAAACAATCCCTTGGTTCACTGAGTTGCTTCTCGACTGATCTCCCATGGTGGTGTCCAAACAGGAAAGACAAGCACCTCCGCTTCAGATGAGGAGGCGTTGCACCAATTTCACGTTGCGTATCTGGGGTGTTGGGGGCAAACTTGTTACTGGTAAACTCACATACAGCTATTGAACATCACCATTTTCAATAGGTCAATCAACGAACTAAATGGCCATGTTGAATAGCTATGTTAGTTTAGTATAGGGCACTGGATTGGGAGAATTTCCAAAACAAGATGCGCATTCCAAGTTGGTGAATTAATCACAACGAATCCCTTTGCCCAATATGAAATAACTCCAAATAGGCGATTATGGGGCCCCCAAATGAATCGAATATATCCAATACTCGACGTTGGGGGTGTCAGGATTCCATATAATATTCCATAGATGTCCCACATTCGACAGCGAAGTGATTGACGAAAAGCGAAGTGTTTAAAACACATTGAATAGCCAATAGGTAAAAGCATCAACAACCGGTAAATGGTATGCCCAACCATTCCTGTATTTCCTGGAAAGGGACATTGGTTGGTTTTCAGCTTGGGACTGCTGCGATTTTTTTCTGGTCAGTGACGACATTTGCCATGGTTACCCTCTGGTTGACAAACATAACTATGGAACATCACCATGCTATTAATGGGTATATCAGATCAACATATATCAACTATAAATGGCCATTTTCCATAGCTATGTTAGTTTACCAAAGGGTAAAAGTTGGATGTAGCCATGTTTTTCTGGTCTTTACGCACCAATGGATTGGTCGATGAGTCGATGATGTCGATGTCCGAAGCGTCACCGGAACATGAAAATCACCAGTCCGTTGGATGGGCGGTTGGATCATCCAGTTGTTGCATCGCGACATATCGCAGGTTTTCGGATGTTTTATCCACTTTGGGGTTCCGTGTAAGGGATTTTTTAGATGATGTGAGGGGCCATGTTTGTAGCATAAGCCATAGGATCCATGGTGGATCCATGGTGTATATGCTAACATGACTGGGGTCATAAGATTGGATGATTGGTATTTCTAAATGAATCTAAATCATGGTTCTTTGTCAACTTTGAGGGAAATTCCTGTGAAGACGATGGGCAAATCAGCTTGGCGATTTGTAAATTGAGCGCTGGATTTGTTAACAGCCGAACCCCTGGATGCTTAGGATTGGGCTAAGGACACCAGACGATGTGTGAAAAACATCCAGAACTTACGACTTGGGGCCAGATTACATGGCGACTTCTGCAACTCCACCAGCAGATAATACGATTTCTATTTTTCAAGATGTCAAGGTTGTTTCAATTAGTGTGCATTTGCGATTTTAGTACCCTCGATCTGGGATGATGATAGATATCGCAAAAAAAAAGTTGACCCATGTGTCTTGAGGGATGTCTTGTGATAAAAACCACCAGAGGTTGTTACAGCTGGCCCCAGGCTAGAGTTTGAAACCAGAAATCAGGTCTACAACACATCAACATAGCGAGCTCTACTATGATTTGTCATGTGTTTCTTCATACTCTTGGTGGGTCTTTTTTGGCCATGGATCAAGATGAAGCCCAAAAAAAAACTTTGCACGCTACTGGTGGTTTTTGATCGAGGCGCATCAAGTTACATGACGTAAAAATCGTTGCACGCTACTGGTTTTTGATCGAGGCGCATCAAATTGCATGACGTCATAATATATGGAATGTACATGAATGTACAGTATATCATACATCCCAAAATCGGATGGGACGATTTACAGGACAACCTGAGTTTCCTATAGATTTTCCCTTAAGTCAATCCAGTGACTATATGGAGCGCCCTTGCGGTCTGATGCGGTATGGGCAACAGGGTGTCACCATGGGTTTAAAGCTTCGTTTTCATGGAAGGTCTGTGGATAAAAACATTGGAATGGCCATATTCAGGGCTGAAGTGATCAGACTCATGCTGCAATGGGCCATACTTTCCACCGAGCAAGATGCGGTGCATCCAGGTTTTTCACTGTGGACATGACATGGATCTGGGGGATTTCCGACGCCATGTTTGATTAGTGGTTTAATTACTAGGAATGGGTCCAAACCTTCATAATTTATCATTACTGGTTGGTAGTTTGGAACCATGGAATTTTATGACTTTCCATATATTGGGAATAATAGTCCCAACTGACTAATATTTTTCAGAGGGGTAGGTATACCACCAACCAGATTACATTGCATTACAATATTTTAGGTGTAAACTAAGAAGTTTTTGACCTATGCCCAACTATCCAAAGGATGCGTTTTCCGGGCTGGATCATTTGCACGCATGCCCTGATGAATTTCCCAGGTCTTTGTCATACTGCAAGTTTGATCTACTAAAACCTCGATTCTGACTTTTAAAACCAATGAGGTCTGGGGAAATATTTTCCATAACTTAGAATCTATCCACTGAGATTATTTCGAGTTTCATCATGACTATAATAAGATAATAAGTATGATTTCAAAAACACAATGTTTTTCTTGATTTCATCATTATTTCGAACGCTACTAGTAGATACTATTAGAGTATATGTTCCAAAGAAAGATATGCACCAGCATTGCCTATTGCTAGCCTTGCCTGTTGCCATCATCCAGTCATCTTCCCATTCCGCTTACGGGGCCCGGGCGAGGTGGACATTCTCACTGCCACTTCGTCACATTCGTCCAGCCACAGTCGTGGCGAACGCATCTCTTGGCAGGAGGCGGGGCCGGCAGCGGGGCTGCCGCAGCTTGCTGCTAGGGTGGAAGATCGGAAGATTCCGAGACTTAATTAAACAGAACGACCACGTTTTTTACTTAAGTGACTATGTTACATTAGAAATTCTTGTCACTGTCATCCATGTCATCCAATTCAAAACGAACCCGACTTATTAAGATGTCATGATGTCAAGATTGGATATGATTGGATTCTATTGAATTATAGTAATAGTTATAATCCCTCTTAAAACATATTATATGATCCTTATGAATGGGTGGCCGACCTAACCATTGTTATCAATGCCTGGGTACTCAGTGGCCGTCCAAATAGCAGCAGGACAGCTAATATGTGGGTACTAACATGGTAAGAAACATATAATCATACACTATCCTTGTACTAGAATATTTCATTACATCACGTGTAACGTTGTTTTTCATTATTGTTTGATTATTACATTGTAATTTGTGCAATGTACTGTAGTAGAATAATGGGCTATGCAACCAATATTCATTTGTATAATGTGTATGTGTGCAATGTAATGCAATGTAGTGTAGTGAAGTAATGCAATGCAATGCCATGCAAATCAATGCAATGTCACTGTATATGTGTATGATTGCGTATGTGTATGTACCTCTATATGATTATATCTGTATATGCATTTAAGATCATTTATATAAGTATATGTATATGTATATGTGTATGTGTATGGAACCATATTAAATGTATGCAATGTTGGCTTGAATCCCCTTGACTGCTGCAAGTTTCTGCCTTGGTGTCAAACTGTAAGGGAATGAATACCCAACAGAATCTGCTCCCGTGTAGTGAACAATGGCCCGAAATACAACTTATAAATGGCTATAAATGGAGGTTTCCTAAAATAGTGGTACCGCCAAATGGATGGTTTGTAGTGGAAATCCAATTAAAATGACTGATTTTTTGGGGTAGCCCTATTTCAGGAAACCTCCAAAAGCAAAATGGAGAGTAAAAAATCGAAGATACTCGGAGACTGAATACCAGAATACAAGAGTCAGATATCATTTTTTGTTCAGTATCTTTGCTTTTCTCTATATATTTGTTACTCTAAAGTAGTACGTTCGAGTAAGTTTGTTTTCTCTATATATATATATATTTCATCACCAGTGTCAGTTGGATGGTTGGGATCAGCAGGAATTGGAGTCCAGCTGGGAAGCGCTGCTTCCAGCTGGAGATTTCTCTCTTTTTTCGTTCCACTTCATTGAATTTTGATGTGAGATCACCAACAAATTATAGTTTATCCATAGATAATTAATATTTGAAGATCCATATGGTCCATATTTACCATGAACTATCCAGGAACATCCATATAGATAATGAAGATCCTAATATTTTCCAGTCGGACTCCTATCGTCGAACTCCTATCGTCGGACTCCTTAGCTCAGGAAGCGTTGCTGTTTGAAGCTATCCCTGACTTGTGGCAGGGCGGCCCAGACTGCACGGCGAAAAAAGCGTGGCTAGTGAAGAGAATCATCAACCAGTGGATGGAATTTGTGTGCAAAAACCCACATGCCATGGTCAAAAAACATGGATTCTGTAGCAATATTGGGGGATGGCCATCAACCCACACACCATGTTTTGACCATGGCACACATGCACGTTTGTAACTTACAAACTCTCCAGAACTGGGGATGTCAACTACGAGTTGAGTTGGGTGGCAAAACACAGGCCCAGATGGAAATTCAAGGACATGGGCCGGATCTGCAACGTGGTTTTTCAAAGTGCCTATGGGGCCATTGCTTCAAATTGAGAGTGGAACTACAACGGGAAAATGAAAAGAAACTTGTATTCAGCGGGATAGCCATAGGATTAATCCTCTCTGAAAAGAAACCATGGAATTTTAATGGTATTATTTCATTGAGAAGGAATGGGATTGTAATGGGGTTATTTCATGAAGGAAAAAATCCTCTTACAATGGTTGGTTGATGAGGATTCCCAGTTGGATTGTGATAATCTCAATATGTGTTGTAGAACCCCCAACAGCAATCAGCAACAAACTCAGTCAGCATCTCGAACCTGCTCAAATAGCTCCAAATGATTTGCCCCGAACAAACTCACTGTCTAGATACAAAAAATTATGAGAATTGTGGCTAATCTAGTCATGTGCATTCAGTTTTAACGAGCCGACGTGAAAACATACCAGGGACCACATGGTGTTTTTTGATGTGTTGAGTACCAGGATAAAGCCATCGGAGGTGGCGAACTGGAAAATCAGCTGTTCATGAGCTATTCTCAATAGCAAACTGTAACAAAAATAGATACCAGAAGCTATCATGGTTTTAGAAAAAAAATCCTGGCCATAGATTCATCATTTTCCTCATGGAGGCCATAGACTCCATAGCTTGGCGGTGAATGATGGAACCATTTTTTATCACCGTGCGGGGCTCCGGGGCGGACCGGGGCTTCGTAGGATCATTGAGATCAAGATGAGATCCTACGATCATGATACTGTGGATGGGCCAGCGAAATCCTGCACCACCAATTTAAGGGATGGGCCAGAAACCCAAACAAATTAATGGGATAAACCACTTATCAACTGGTGCAGGATTTCGCTGGTCCATCCACAGTAGGATCAGTAGGTCAGGACAGTAACTATAAATCAGCAACTCAATTCCTGATCGATTGCTCATGATAATAAATGATAATATTGGGGTTCTTGACCTAATTAACTGCCTGGTTGGGGATTCGTATGACCCATTGGCCCTACCTCGTATCAACCAGAAGTACAAAGAGATGACAGAGGATCATCGGTAAAGGGAACTGTTTCCAGTCTAAGAATTGTTACCCTCTGGTAAACGAACAGTTTGCTATGGGAAATCACAATTTTTAATGGGAAAATTCACTGTAAATGGCCATTTTTTATAGCTATATTAGTTTACCAGCGGGTATACTTTTTCCCAGATAATAATACATCCGAAAAAATGGGACCCAATTATGGCATCACTGACTTGACAGGTCACTAGCAAAAGGATTCCGAGGGGTCTGAAAACCTTGTTGTCCTCTCGTTTTGAAGGACCCCACTCCCCTAGATTTTTTGCAACATCCCCATCATTACACAAGCACGCTAATTTGCCATCAGAATCAGAATCGAAATCATAATTCAATCATTGAGAACTTCCATCGTTATTTCATCATATTATCATATTTCAATATATGTCATTGATCCTTTAAGATCTTTAAGACATCTATTGACGTTTTTCTGAACAACGAGTGACATGCCTTTTCTTTGCGGTTTGTTGGGTTTTTTCTGCAGCTCGCCCAGGCAGAGATGTCGCTTGGATGTTGGAGGTCACCTAATTATCTCGGTGTGACGTGAGCGCCGATAGACAAAATCCGAAAAGACCTTTGTCGTACCGTTACCCTCGCGCAAGGCGCAGTTCCAGCGCTTGAAAACGCCAGGGGAAAAACCGAAAGATCGATAGATAGATGTGGTGCTGGAAGATGCTTTTTAATGAAGAATCAGGACATATATATATATTTATATATATATATAGATTTTAGATGCGACAGCGTGCAGTGTTTTCTTGTTCACTGAAAAAATGATGTGGATGATGATCTCAAGATATTTGAATGACAAATGTTGACCATCAATGGCAGGGGCAGCAATATAAGGGGTTGCGTATATAGGGAAGCTGTTCATATAGCTTTGAAGCAGGTTTGGGATCTCTTATCCTTTATTATGAAACTTCGGATTATCCATATACTGTACATGATATCTAAATATATCTAAATTATTCAAATGTATTATCTGAAGTAATCTAAAGTTATCTTAACCCTTAATGTTTCTGTTTCTAAGCTTTCTTAAGCAACACACATTTTCTGTTTTTCTGAAGTGTTTCATGTGAGTTTCAACTCGTTTTCTGTTTTCAGCAGCTGGAACTCGATGTCTCCACAGGACATTGCGCGACTGGTGCTCGCAGCATTTGGAGATTGCCACTTTCATGAACCATGTAGCATCCACATTGCCATGGTCTCCCTGTCATCGCGTTACCGGATGCCGGGCAGTTTGTCATAAATGCTTGGTTTTTATGGTTGGTGAAATCAGGAGAAGAGTCAGCCAAACATATATATATATATATATTAAATGATGAATGTAGTTGATCATCATCTATCACTGGTTGGTGGTTTAGAACATGAATTTTATTTTCCTATATATTGGGAATAATCATCCCAACTGACTTTCATATTTTTCAAGATGGTTAAAACCACCAACCAGATCATATTTGATCCACTCAAGTTTTAATTTTGGGGGTGCACCCCATTTTCAGACATTTGGTGGATGGTTGGTGATGTATCAACTGGACTTTCGTTAAATTAGAGCATCTGCAGATATCCGGAGAATTTGACATAAACCCTTCCCCATGACATTAAACCCTCCTACAGTTATGGCCCTTTATATGCCAGATATAAGTACTGCGAAGGGGAACGAGGTAACAGTGTAGCTGCACATGATGAACATGTGTACAGTCATGCATGGACTGCCAATGATATTGGCTCAAGTCCTGCGCGAGGAAAATAAGAACGCTGTCCGCATGCCATGCACTGAGATTGCCCGGCGCTATCAGCATTACTGGTACTACAGACAAAAGGGATAATCCAGAACAAGGATCAATTTGTTCACAGGTTATCAGCCGTAGGGCTCACTTCTCCCGCCGGGAGAGTGGTACCTGCGTGCTGGTAGCCGGGCCGTCTGAGCAATTGATTGAGGACGCAAAGGACCAATCAGCTCATCATCGCAAAGATGCAAGGCGGCAGCGGAGATTCGCGCACCACGCAGTTTACCTTCAATGAAAACGCTGCTATGCCGGTCGAGGAGGTCAATCAATCTTCCCCTGGCGACACGGCAGACAGTGGCGGGATACGCTCTACCCGAACTACACAGTCCGGATGGCAAGTCACATCAAACAGACGAAGAATATCCACACAAAGTACACCTAGATCTTCTCGAAACAGTGCTCGGAGTGATGTTGTCCGCCAAGGGCATCGACCATCTCGAGGACGTACTACTCCAAGGGACAGATCCACCAGGGCCGTGACCGACCGAATTGGTGAGAGGACCGGGGATAGTCGTGTTAAGAGGAGATCAACGGATACTTCTGTGGCTAGTGAACCTATTGCCATGATAGAGGAACTACGGGCGCAATGTCAATCCCTACGTAATCAGCTGAACAACATGGAAGCATACGCTGCATCCAGGGATCAACTGATTCATGACATCGAGATCAGATTCACTGAGTATCTTTGGGAACACAATCAGAATGTATTTGATGAGGTCAATGCACTCAATCATAGATTGTCATGTTCCGCAAATGAGGTTGCAGAATATCAAGCAGAACTAATGGTAGCATCTCAGGAAGACGAAGGTGCAACAATACGCATCCAAGACCTTGAACGCCGAGGTGCCCTAATGGAACATGGTGCACGACGGATCCATCAACGTGGTATGGAGATCCAGGAGGAGTACAAGGATGAAGTACATCACCTTCAAGGACTACTGGGTAATACGGAGGCAAGACTACAACAACTTCATCAAACCAATGTCTTAACCACCGATATTGCCAATCGACTATACAATGAAGGTCAAGAAATGCAAAATGATTTCCAGAACTCAATCATGGAATATCGTAATCGATCTGAAATGGCATCCTTCTCTAGTAATCAACTTGAAGTGATTAGCCAGCAACAATCAATTGCAGTTCATGAATTATCTGAGCGAAATCAGCTATTGAGTGAAGCTTTGGTTCAGTCTCGTAAACAGGCCGAGCTGTATGAGAGCAGTATTGATGAGATCACTAGAGAATCTAGGAAGAAGGTGTTCGAGGCAAATCAGGCCAAATCGGAAAGTGATCTGAAGCATCGAAACACTGAACATGATACCGTCAGAAGAATTGCATCATACAGGAACCAAGAGGCCGAAGCAATATCTCACCTGAGGCTTGAATCACAGGCTAGTGCAAACTCGATCGCAAGGGCAGAGCACTATGAGGAGCTCTATGCCAACGAGCAGAAGATGAACTGCGAATTGAAGGATGAGATCAAGTTGCAGAACACGAAGTTACGAAGATCGTTGACTCAGGGTTCTACGACCGACGGTCGTGGCCCCGAAGAGATGCTTGTTGAAGATCTACGTAATCAAGCTAAGATCGCTCAAATCAGGGTTCAGGATCTAGATCATGAAGTTCATGAATGCTTACAAGAGAACTTGTTGTTAAAAGAAAGGTTGGCTGAAGTTGCGGATGTAGGGGCGTCGTCCCTCACCAATGCTGAGGTCCGAACTCTAAGATCTGAACTAGAGAGTGAGCGAAAATTGAAATTGGCGAGTGGTGTTCAACAATATGAGAGATCATGCATGTCCATGGGGGAAATCCAGGATAGGGATGAAAAGATTGGCATCAAGAATTCTGAGATTGTTGACATGAAACGTCACTTAGATGAACTGAGAAAAAGTCTCAAGGATTCTGAAACATCTATGGCTAGGATCAGTCCTGACACACTTCCCTATTCGGCAGGCATTCCCAACTCCGATCTCGCATCCAGACTGGTCATCGACAAACTGGAGAATGACGTGAGTGAGGCTAACTGTGAAAACGCTATTCTGAAATCTTGGGTTTCGCAGATCGACAAGGAGTTGACTTATGAGACAAATGTGGCTCATTCCTATCGTGGGCATGCTGTACCTCCTCAACAACAACAGCATTCTCAATCAAGCAAAAGAATCGCTGATCTGCTGAAAGAGGTTGACAACAAGATCGCTGGCGGAACTGAGAGGGACTATTACAAGCCACCGAGTGGATGGGGCGGTCCGCCTGACCCTGATGGACCTCCGGACCCTTTGGGCCTAACGGTCCAGGACCACCTCCTGAACCTCCTGGTTTGCCTTCAGTTCGAGGATCACAACGCGATTCAGCAGATGATGTCTCCACAGCGGCTTACACTGCGGAAGAAGTACCGAGAATGTCAAGACGAGAGGCTGACAAAGTCTATGTTAGCCCATGGCCAAAGCAACAGAATCTTGGGGTTTGGCAATCAGATCTCATCAAGAGTGTTGTTCTTTCGGCAAATGACGGGGATAAAGCCGCATGGGAAGCATGGCTACAGCCGGCTATTCGACCAAATCCTGACATCGAGCTGTTGAATGACAGTGGGGGGCAACGGTATCAGTCCATCGACGCCAAGTTGTCAATTGCATTGTCAAACGTGATAGCCCAAGCCGGTGATGTTGCTCGTCATGTAGCGATCAAATTGAGATTGAGAACACAAAGTCATAGCCGAAGAGGAACCTATGTCATGGGACGGGAAATCTTGGCTATGATTCTGGAGCACTTCAGAACCCAAGGTCAACGAGAAACATCCTTCACCATGGAACACATCGTATCGATGAAGTATCTCGGTGACTCGAACCTAGAAGTGTTCTACGAGAAATGGATGGAGACCCAAACTCTCGCCGAGCAATTTTTTTCAATAGATCTATTGAAAAAGAAGGAAAAATCAGTAGCGATTGAAAACAGCATTTTCCAAGTTAAAATCAATAGAAATGTCATTTTGGTATATAGATTTCTATTGATTTTTGAGGCACTTTTCTATTGATTTTTTATTGGTGTTTCTATTGATTTTTAACAAAATTCCTATTGATTTTTTCTTTGAATTTAAGTTAAATTCCTATTGATTTTTGCTTTGAATTTAGGTCAAATTCCTATTGATTTTTGCTTTGAATTTGGTTCAAATTCCTATTGATTTTTGCTTTGATTTTAGGTCAAATTCCTATTGATCTTTTCTTTGAATTTAATTGACTTCTATTTATTTCTATTGAATTTCAAAAGTAAACATCTATTGAGTGGTAAGCCGTAAATCCTTTTGATTTTTCACCATTTCACAATTACATATCCTTTTCTTTTTTCTCTCGCGTGCTTTTTTCACAAAATAGAGAAGCTGGGTGTTTGAAACTTAAAACACATATACGCTTATAGACGAAAAATACTAACTTCAAGACTATGCAGCAGTCAGATTGCCAAGTAAACGGGAAAGACAACTTCACTGATGGCTGGATAGCCAAATTATGGCATGGATGGCTGCATAGCCAAGTCCAGTGATGGCTGGATAGCCAAGTCCATTGATGGCTGGATAGCCAAGTCCATCGATGGCTGGATAGCCAATATGTGTTTGCAGAAAAGCCATGCGGGTGATCAGCAGGTGTATATTAGGCCCAAAAATGCCCAAAGCGAAGAAAAGTAGGCGGTCAAAATGCCCACCGGTCGACACGGGTCACATGGATGAGCTGCTGCAAAGTTATGTGAAAAAGAAGGGCATAGCTGCTTCCTTCGAGTTGGGCCGCTAAAGTGCCCTGCAGACACAGAATGCTATCAATGGCTCTGCGCTGTCGAAGCTGAAAGAGTTGGTAGGTGTCTTGATGAAGTTGGAGACGGGCCTGCACTTCAAGTTTTCAGACTTGAAGGGGTCCTTGCGGAGGTGCTGCCTACAGTTTCCGGAGTTGAGGTACAAGATGGAGGAAAGCAAGAGGTGTGACTAGGAGGGAACCATGGTTTCTGCCTTGCTTTGTGTCTGTGCGCAGACCAGGCGCCTGAAAGACTCAACAAGGTTCCGGGAGGCTTGCTCAAAGTGCACAGACGACGAAAAGAAAGAGCTCTTGGAGATGAAGAAGTGGCTTAGTGGAGAAGAAAGCGAAGGAGAGGACCAAGTAACTTGGCCAAATGGATTTGTATGCGCGGGGCCCTTCAGGAAATAGGAGCTTGTTTTTTGGGTGGGTTGTTTTTTCTGCTGATCTCGAGGAATCTGTGGCTGGTTCCATAGAGCTTCCAAGCTTGCCAGCAACACCTTTGATGGCAACACCGAAGAAGAGAAAGGCAGTGGCATCGGCCACGCCAGAAGAGAAAGGACAGCCTGACTTGGATGAGGAAGCAGAAATGGCGACCCCACTGCCTTCCAGAAAGGCAAAGCTGAAGGAGAAAGTCCTGAAGAGGCCTGCAGCTGTTTCACCGCAAAAGAAACCAGCAGCTAAGAAGGTTGAGAAAAAGATGGAAGGCAAGAAGAGCTGGGTTCTGATGTACTACAAGAGAAGCAAGGTCAGAAAGAGTGATGCATGGGCGGTTCGCCAGTGTGGGGGCTCGCAATTGTTTCAAATGGTGTGTTCAAAAGACAAGAATGCGGAAGGCATTTGCAAGCAGGCTGTGAAAAAGTTGGAAGATGGAGATTCGCCTAGGAAAGTCAAAGAATGGGCAAAGGCTCAGTAAGAGCGAAGCATGGCCCCACGCAGAAAAAGTTTGCAGTGACTGAAGCATGTATGATGGCTGGATAGCCAACTTTTGCAAATTCGTTTCTCTCTTGCTTTGATGGCTGGATAGCCAAGCGTAGGGATCCATTGCCCAAAAAGGGTGATCACTGTGCATCTGCACTCATTTCCAAAACGCTGTGGGTGGCTGGAGGGAAGCCAAAACGCAAGCGTGAGTGGATGGCTGGATAGCCAATCTTGTGACAACTTACAATTGGCATTGCACCGAGCGGACGGGTTCAAGCAGGAGCTGCCGAAGGAAAGCCATGGCGCACCGAATGGATACCGTGCCTGCAGAAGATGCGCATCGTATAGATGCCGCCGCCACGCGTGTGGTCCCAGGGGGAGGAGGCTGGCTGAACCGGTTTCGTTGTAAAAATAGATGGCTGGATAGCCAGGTCAATAGATGGCTGGATAGCCAGGGCACAGATGGCAAAGCAGCAGTCTGAGGATGTAAAGTAAGGCTGGATAGCCTGGACAGAAACTGGGAGCGATATGAAAATGGTAGCCGGAGAGCTAGACAAAAATGCGCCAGGGAAAAAAGACAAAAAAGAAGCAAAATTCACATGAAGACGCATGAAAACCCATGAAGACCCATGAAGACCCATGAAGACCCATGAAGACCCATGAAGACCTATGAAGACCCATGAAGACCCATGAAGACCCATGAAGACCCATGAATTCACATGAATTTCCATGCATTTTCATGAATTTCTATGAATTCCCTTGATTTCCAATGGAAACCTGTGATCTTCAACGAAAACCTGTTTGTTTCAGGGAAAATTTGATGGCTGGATAGCCACTTCTGCTCGATGATGGCTGGATAGCCACTTCGTTTCTGTCCTTGATGGCTGGATAGCCACTCTTCTGTTGCTTTGATGGCTGGATAGCCATGTTGGGGTCTGCTGTCCTTGTCAGATTGACTAGCAATGGTACAGCATATTCTGAAGGATTTTGGTGCCCAAGGCGTTCCAGCCACTGCCTCCTTCTATAATCAGCCATGGCAGCCCAGTCGACTTTGAAGAAGCCTGCTGCCCAACAGAAAGCCGGTATGAAGAGGCCTGCAGCTCATGAGAAAGAGGAAAAGCCGCCAAAGACCCACAAGAAAAATGGAAAGGACAAAGAAGAGGAGGAAGAAGATGATGAGATTGTGGAACCGCTACCTCTCACCGAGGAGGCGCTGCAGAGCCACAACAAGTTCCTCTCTGAAATGTCAAAACACAAGGACATGAGCCAGACGCAATTTGACAAGACATTGGCCACCTTACCGAGTCGCACAGCTGAGAGGTTGTGGAAGGCCTTTGAGGCGTGCAGAAAAGAGACAGGGAGTGATGGACAGTACAAAGAAGCATCCAGCGGCTGTGGCCAGCAGAAAAAGAAAAGAGCGCTTCTGAGAGGATGGTGCATGGACAAGGGAAAGATTGGAGACTGCTACAGAAAAATGCTAACCACAGTCAGAGTCGTTGCAAAGCAAGGAGTAGAAGAGAAGTGGATTACCAAAGCTGAGGCCCTTCCAGAAATGGGGGGCAGAGGAACTGAAGGATCGACTGCAGAAAGGCACCATCAAAGCTCGCCGCAATCCCTTGGACAGGGACTACTGGGAGTTCCAAGCCATTGTTGAGAAGAAGTCCAATATGGCAGAGAAGGACCGAGAAACCCAGTATGGATCTGCATGGCAGAAGGCCTGAAGCTGTCCGTGAGGTGCAAGGTATATCTAATCATTAATTGACCCTAAACTGACGTGCGCGGACTCGCTCAAGGAATTAGGTAAACCCGAAATTGACGATTGGATGGCTGGATAGCCAGTGCCTTTGTGACAGCCACTGCCCAATACCTACTGTGCCTTGCTTTTCTGCTTTGGCTAGGTTGACCACAAGAAGATGGCGGCGATTGAAGCTGTGGCTGTAGACGAGGTGCACTCCAGCGACATGGAGATGGGACATTTTTGCTGGCTGGATAGCCATGTTTTTCATCTTTGATGGCTGGATAGCCATGTTTTTCATCTTTGATGGCTGGATAGCCAGGACACAAGCATCTACATCTCATCTGTCTGCAGGTTGTGTGAACAGTTTGAAACGACGAAGTATGGAGAGCACAGACTGAAGATGATTACAGCCTTGGACGACATGCTGCAGCTGATGGACATGAAGCTCTACAGATTTCCCGCTGCTTTGCGGGACAAGTTCGCCCAGAAGGTCCACAGCTTCCTGCTGCAGTATAGCTACATGGCTAAACTTTCATCTCAGCAAGGGTGCCTGAGATACTCAATGGTGCAAAAGCACCACCTGACCAGCCATCTGAGCTGGTTCACTGAGAGCTGTCACCCCCGCTGCTTTTGGACTTATGGCAGTGAAAGTTACATGGGCCACATGGTACGGATCGCAAAAGCATGCGTCCGAGGCCAGTCTCCGCCGAAGGCGGCTGAAAGCATCATGCAGAAGTACAGGCTCAGCATACACTTAATTCTCAGTGGCTTGATGGTTTTAGACGAGGAAGGAGATGACTGAGAGGCAAGCGAAGGAAAAAAAGCATGCAGGTGCACTATTGATGGCTGGATAGCCATGCTCGTTTCAAGATTGAGGTTTGGGGGTACCCAGAAGTTTTTGCCTCGATGGCTGGATAGCCATGTTGAGACTTGCTTTGCTTTTCGCTGGATATGCATTGGAAATCATGGCTGGATAGCCCACTTAAGCCATCTATTGCTCTCCCAAATCACCTGACAAAATTTCACCTTTTCAAAACCAATTCATATACATATATATATAATGTACATATTTATATCTTTATACATCGAATATATCATGCATATAAAAGTAATCTTCTGGACATGTGCTTTGTGTATGTATTTTTCCTCTTCTTGAAATTGGCATTCTCTCTTCGATCAAAAAACATAATTTTTGAATGCGCAATCCTATTGATTTTTAACGATTTGTTGATGAAATTTCCTATTGAATTTGATGTTTTTTCTATTGATTTTTCGTATGGATTCCTATTGTTTTTTTGGGTAATTCCTATTGAACTTTCGTGGACGAGATCCTATTGAAAAAAAAAGCGAATCGATTGATTTTGACACAAAAATCAATAGCGATTGAAAAATGACTTTCCGACTGAAAAAAATTGAGTGGAGAGAGTTAGGGGATGGTATCAAACATGATGCCGGATGACGTACCTCCTGATGATTGGCTTCGTGACGCTCTATACAAAAAGATTCGAAATTCGAGTCTTATGATGTTCGACATCAAGCAGTACGAGTCATGGATGGAAGGAGACCAAAGACGAAATTATCGCTACCTGTTGGATGTCATCGAAAGGCACATCTCCAGAATCAGAGAGGACAAGCATGTGGCAGCCAGAGAGAAGTATGCGAGAGACTTTGCAGGCGGCGGCAAACCTTCAGCTCCTGCTCCGAACCCAACTGCCGCTGCACCGGATGCAAATCCAAAAGCGAAGCCTAAAGCTACTCCCAAGGAGAAGGCAGCGCCCAAGGCGAAGGCCAAGGCCGATGCAGCTCCAGTTCTACCATCACCTCAGCCTAAACAGCATGCGAAAGGAAAAGGAAAAGGTCAAGGGAAAGGGAAGGATCGAGCAAACAGCCGAAGTACCAGCCCCAGATCCAAGAAGAAGATCCCATGCCATTTCCATTTCATCAAGAAAGCATGCAGAAAAGGCAAGGATTGTGAATACAGTCACGACCAAAAGGTATTTGATGCGAACAAGAATGCAAAAGGCAACGGTCGGAAGCCAGGAACTCCAAGAAGTCAATCTCCGGCAAACAAGACCAAGAAGATTGATGAACCATGCTGGCATTGGGCTAAGGGCAAGTGTCGGTATGGAGACAAATGCAACAAACGCCACGATCCTCATCTATTTAACACTGCTCCCAACACCGAAGCACCAAGCTCAAAGGCTACTCCTGCACTTGTCCATGATTGGAGCGATGATGAAGAGACGTTCCATAAGATTGCATCGAACGTGGTCAAGAAGAAGGTCAGATTTGATGAGTCTAAGACTCACGTTCAAACTTACGTAAAGAAGGACTTCGTGAAGTGCAATCGGAAATCTCAGACTGTCTCCAAAGGGCATGGTAAAGTTGGAAAGCCCACTGATCAGATAAGGAAAGATGAGCAATGGTCTTATTCATGCAGGTTAGCTTCGAGCCGAGGGAAAGCAATGGCTATTCTGATCGATGAGAAGGGTGAACACAGTGACATTGATGAAGTCCTGGTCATAGTCGGCCCTAGCATGGACATCCTGATCAGACTCGACGTCGAGGACGGTGAGGTGTCCAGGGAAGTTTTTGTGGAAAACTATGTTCAGCATATTGAAGGTCGATATGGTAAAAGGGGCAACACAATGTGTATCACTGTTCCTGTTGAAGAGAGAGATAAGAGATTCATATTGGATTCTGGAAGTGGCCATGATCTCATTTCATCCACACGGATAAGTAGAATGGATCTCCCAACATACGATGACAAGGTCGTCAACTTCCATACAGCAAATGGGGTAACGTGTTCGACCAAACGTTCAAGCATCAAGTTCGAGGCATTTAGCGAACCAGCAGAAGCTCACATCTTGGAGGACACACCCTCCGTGCTCTCCATGGGAAAGCGATGCGTTGATCTTGGTTACTCTTTTGTATGGCCGACCGGAAGAACTCCATTCATGTTGGATCCAAATGGCAACTTCATCGAGATGACTGTTAAAGACTATATTCCCTATGTGAGCGTCGATCAAGAAAAGATCAAGTTGAAATCATCTTGTGTGGAGAAGATCATGGCAATTCTTGATGATGGATGCTCAACATCGGAAGGTGAAGGTCTTTTGGTCATTGATGGAGAAAGTGGGGATGAACTTGAAGATCTTTCCGACTCCGTTGGACGATCCAATGTTAAATCACCCAAGAGATCAATGAAGAAACGTAAGAAAGCTAAGGTAAGAGATGATCAACATGAAGTGGCTGTTGGAAGTGATGCAGGTGATGCTGAGGAAATGTCATGCTATGCTGACGAGTATGCCGAGTTTGAGGACGACGGATATGATCCCAGCATCGCACCTGATGACATCCATGAAGATCATCCAATTGAAGTTGAAGAAATTCCTGAAGATGGAGGAGGTGAAGACGACGATGATGTCATTGATGTTGATGAGGAAGATGGAGGAGTCCGATTGAGTAAGAGGGGAACTTTGAAGAATGAAGCACGATCGAAGGTTCACCTTCTAACTCATCGCTACAAGAACCCTTACTGTGAGTCTTGCGTGCGTGCCAAGATGAAGCACAGGAAAACGTTCAGAGGTGCGTTTCAGCGTAAGCTCACAAAGTTTGGGGACCTGATCACATTCGACTACGTTGACAACCGTCGTATTGCTGAACAGGACTATGGCGACGACAAAACCATCTTTGTCATCAGGGATAGGTATACAGGAATGCTTCAGTCTTATCCTTCTGCCAGAAAGGACACAGACGCCGTTATACGGGCGGTCAAACAGTTCATGGGCCGTCGTAAGATTCGAGAAGCATATTCCGATGATGCCCCACAGTTCGACAAGGCAATGAAGATCCTAAAGATCCCAATGGATACTTCCTTGGCCGGAAAGACCAAGCACAACTCGCTTGCAGAGAGAACTAACCAATTCGTGCTCGTGGCAACAACAACCTGTCTACTTGAGGCAGGAATTCCACCATGCTTTTGGATGTATGCCATCAGATGCGTGAGCCATTTGCTCAACATCGAGCCCAACGACGATGAGGTAAGTTCTTGGTGCAAACTTCATGGAGAAGAATTCAAAGGGAAGATGATACCCTTTGGTGCCCTCGTGTACTTCAAGCCCAGTGGTTCACGTGAACGAGAACAACAACACAAGTTTGACCCTATGGGAATCCCTGGAGTGTTCGCCGGATACTCCATTGGCCCCGGGCTTCATTGGTCGAGGAAGTACAGGGTATGGGCACTATGTGATTGGAGCAAGCAGAACTTGGCTTATGATGCGGAGAAGCCCATTGCAAAGCTGAGGACTCCACACTATACCGAAAGGGTCGAGCTAAAGGAACCCCTTGAATTCCCATGCAAGTTAGAGTATGAAAGGATCAATGTTTCCATTGAAGGATTGAAAGTGAAAGATCGTCTTGAAGGAAACCCAGAAATTCTACCGCCACCTCCACCGGATGATGATGATGATGGTGGAGATGATGACGATGGTCATGGTGGTGGTGGTGTACCTTCGTCGAAGGTCCCACGGGAACCAACTGATGGAGAGTTGGAAGCTGAAAGGCACTTTGATGCAATATCGGAAAGATTGGGACCACCAGGTATCGATAAGCCAGCACATCCAGATCTTCATGTTCCAGAAGGAGGACCAGAACATTACTCCGTTGGAAAGGGTGGAGATGGGGTCGTATACCTGAATGACGATGGTGAATGGGTGAAACTCAATGCTCGCGGTCATCCATATCGTATTGATGAACGTGGTTTTCGCAGAATATCAACTACTCCAAGGCCTTCAAAGTATACCCCTGACGAGTGGAGAAAGATGTCACCGACTGTCAGAAAAGGGATTGCCAAGGCCGAAGAGAAGAAGGTCGAAGCTGAGAAGGAGAAGAAGAAAAGTGATGCGAAAATCAAGGAAAGTGAGGAGCGAGCAAAGAGAAAAGAAGAAAAGAAGAAAGAGAAAGAAGTAAAGAAAGCCAAATCCTCCAAGAAAGACGACAAAGACGATCACGTTTCAGGAGTGGCCATGTCCCAAGACTACATCCGAAGAGGCAAAGTTTTTCAATATGGAAAAGGGTCCGTTTCTCCCGTCGGGAGAGGGGTCTCTGCCTCTGCTCCGTGTTATTCAGACCTGTCGGACACTGACGTACCTGATGATGATGACTTCTTGATGGAGTGGGATGAATGGTCTGAGATCGAGAAGGGCAAGGGACCGAAAGCCACTTGGAACAACGACAAAGTGTATGACTTCAACCAGGGGAAGGTGGTGGCTGCTGCGACATTGCACAACACCAAGGAAGTACCCCAAGACGCTCGTGGCCTCAGTGATGTTTTCCTTCCATTTCCATGCATGCCATGCATTAATCATTGTGATGATCATCGAGAAAAGCTGACTTCAAATGGTGATGGAATCAATATCAATAAGATGTTCAACACTGCAGTGGCAAGGCCTGTTGGTCGGAAGGAAATGATGGAAAACGATGATGCACGTAAAGCTATGAGGAAGGAATGGTTGGGTCAACATGCTGCTGGAGTCTACGATTTCAGTGTCGTTAGAGAATATGATGACGTTGTTCGTGAAGCAAAGGAAACAAGACAGAGGTTCACATGGCCAGAGTACATGGTATCTGTGTTGAGAAAAACTATCAGTTGCCTGCAGGAAGTCCTAGTAGAAAATTCAAAGGCCGAGGTGTCTTGCTTGGTAACCAGGTGAAGACCCAATTCTGGGAGGCTGCCTTCTTCCAGGACTTGGGCAATTCTCCGGCTACTTTTGAGGCATCGAGATGGGCTGATTTCTATGGGTGTCTTCCAGGCCATAATGTAAAACTTGCCGACGCCATTCAGGCATACATTCAAGCAAAACTAACCGGACCACCATGTTGGGTTGAGCTACCTGAAGATGCATGGCCAGACGATGTCGATATTCGAAAGTTCCGTAGACCAGTTGTAAGATTGGTTAAAGCTTTGTATGGTCACCCCGATCCGGGAACAATGTGGGAACAACACTGTGATCAGAAAGTTCGTGAACTCGACTTCGTTCCTGTTGGAGAAGAATGGCCCTCAATGTATTTTCACAAGAAACTGAAGTTACTTCTTGTCATCTATGTAGACGACTTAAAGCTGGCAGGACCGGAAGAGAACCTGACTAAGGGTTGGGAGATGCTTCGATCAAAACTCAACATCGAGCCCGAGACTGACTTAGGACTCTATCTTGGTTGTATTTTGAGAAAGGGATCTACCAAACTTCATGATGGAACCCCGGTGTCAACCATGACCTATGACATGGAAGGTTTATTGAAGCTGTCAGTTGAGAAGTATTTGGACATTGTTGGAAAAGATACGAAGTTGAAACACGTATCCACTCCAAGTCTACCTGAAGAAACAAAGAAGCATAAGTCCAGAGCACCATGTCCCGGGAACCCCAAGAACAAGAAAGTTTGTCCATGGTGCACTCATGAGTTTGATCCGGACGCTCCATTGTTTTATGAACAAGGAACCCAAGGGGAAGACGTCTCGCCTGGGGAGTCTGAGAGAGGTGCATTAGCGCCACACGCTGCTAGCGTGTTGATGAAGCTGCTGTACGCGGCGAGGATTGCTCGTTTTGATCTGCTTCGTTCCATCAATTCCCTGGCCAGGAATGTAACAAAGTGGACCATTGATGACGATGCAAAGTTGTATCACTTAATGTGCTACGTGAATTCCAGCCTATCTAAAAGAATGACTGGATGGGTTGGGGACAACTTCAAGGAATTGACATTGTCCTTATTTGCTGATGCTGATTTTGCAGGGTGTGCCCAGTCTTTGAGATCAACTTCAGGGTCTCATATGCATATCCAGGGTAACCATACTCGGTTTCCTTTGTCCGGGGGCAGCAAACGGCAAGGATGCGTAAGCCATTCGACGCCTGAGGCCGAAATCGTTGCAGCCGATGTCACCCTCCGTACTATGGGCTTGCCCGCAATGAGCATCTGGGAAACGCTGACGGGAAAGTCGCCCAAATTATTGTTCCATGATGACAATCAGGGCATGATCGGTGTAGTCAGGTCGGGTCGTAACCCCACTATGCGGCATCTTGAGAGGACCCATGGCATAGCCATCACTTCCCTCCATGAACATTTTACTCGGGAAAACTACGTACTCATGTATGAGGTGACCTCGAAAATGGCCGCTGACATTCACACCAAAGGGTTCAAGAATCCGTTAGCATGGAAAAGAGCATGTATGCTCATCAACCTGTTGGACCCTGGTGACATCGGTACGAAAGATCTGCTCGATATGGTCTCACCTACCACGGATGTTGATACCACTGTCCGACAAGTGTTTCAAACCAAAACTCAAGATGTTCCAAATTTTCCGTATACCGAAATACCTATCCTACCACCTGAGGTGTATCAGAAGGGTCTTTCTGGTAAAGAACAAGTACAACAACTACCTGGTATGGATCCCATATTGGTTGTTAAGACGCCAACTTTCTTTAGAAAGCGACCACCTGGTGTATCATTGCCTCATGATTGTTTGAGAAGTACCTGGATACTATCTCATGGCAAATGGATCAAGGTTGAGGATCGAGTTCCACCCGTTCAACAACAAGACCGTTTTGATCAATGGGTAGTACGAGCTTGTTTCCAATACCATCCGTGTCAATTTAGTATATCACCGTCGGTGATTACTAGGCAATCAGCTGGTGTTGTCTCACCGGGACACCTGGCGTCAACAGCACGACAAGGGCTCCATGCTGCTGCGGTGCCGACTCGTCAGACTCACGTCCTGAAGTATCCTCAGTTAACTGTGGGAGTAGGTCAACTATTTTGTCATCAATCCCATGGAAATGAACCCACAACCATTCATGCAGCTCCGTGTGGTACTGCTCGGGTGATCAACACGCTCCTTCGAGTTGTTCATGGGGGGAGTTCTGGATGGGGTAGTCTTCCGATGGGATTTCCTCCGACGGGGGACCCCGATGATGATCCATATCCCACAGAAAACAAAGATCCCAATCGACGACGAATTGTATTCGCTGGTGGTGATGTGATTGCTGGTAGGGTGTCAAAAGACAAAGCCTATAACCCATCAACGTCATCAAGAAAGGGAAAGAAAATATCCAAAAACGAACGTGATCAAGATGAATGGATATGGAAGGATGAAACAACATTGATGAGAGTGCACAAAGTACCAAGAAGGAAAGATGTTTACCCCCAAAGAGGCTGACTTTCTGCCATGCAAGCTGAGACGATTTAGAGATGAAAGGGAAACCAACCAAGTGTTTCAGTCAAGTGGGAGATTGATCCACGACTCATGGAGATTGGTGGGAAATAACATCGAGAAAACAAATAAGAGAAACGAATTTTGGACAGGGACCACTACCTTCAAGATCATATCCAATGCAGACATCAAAGATGTGATGGACAGCGGGTCTGACGTGGAGGACAGGGCATCGTGCCAGGACACTGTGGTCACCTGTATCCTTGATGGGAACATGAATATCATTCCGTTGGATGACATGTTTATAGCCCATCATTACAAGTTGAAGCATGAGACCAGAAAACAAAATGATTGGGATATTCAGATGAATCTACATCGAAAGAATGGGAAGATTCTGACGTATCACTTCAAGCAATCCTATGCTGATTTTCTCGGGAAAATACTCAATGACGTTACCATATCTCTCAACGTCTATGAGATGAAGGATGATACCCCATGCTTGCTCCTCATGTGTGCCGAAACGCAAAGCATCATTACCAAGATTCACAAACAGAGTCGGTTTAAGATGATGCATGTGGTCACGATTACCGAAGATGACAACCTCATGTCCAACTACGGAAGGGCAAAATGGAGACGTTGCATCAGGGGTCCTAGTGACTGCGTGTTCTTTGCGGGACCTTGCACCGGTGGTTCACCGTGGAATCGGTTAAACAAAAATGTGAGTGAGGTCACAGCGCACAACATCAGAATGAAAGCACTTCTATATTGGGAGCTATGGGAAGAGTTCACATTGTGTCTGCAACGTGTACATGTTTTGCATGCAATGGCATTGTTGGAACTACCTCGGGGATGCGACTATTGGAATGATGAGAGAATGAAGTTTCTGATCAATGGGACCCAATCGACTGTGCATGACTTTGATGGATGCATGTATGGTTTGAAGTCACAATTCAAAGATGTTGGGACCGCAATCAAGAAACCGTGGAGGATCGTATCATGGGGGGTTAAGTTCTTTGACTTGCATGCGAAATGTGATGGCTCACACACCCACGGTCAATGTGCGGGCAGGGAAACACGTGCAACACAATTATATACCGAGAAGATTGTCAGATCTATCCTTCGAGGTGTCACCAATCAAATGTTGATCAACAACGCCTATGGAAGGAGATATCGACCAAAGGTTCCAGATGATATGAATGACCATAAATCGAAGTCATGTGCATGCATCATTGTGAGTGACCTTGAACTAAAGGTTAATGAGAAGACCATCAATGAACAACTATTCATTAACTTCATCACCCAACGAGGCGGTGTGAAGGTGAAGCTGAGGTTGTATCCACGTCGTGGATCACTATTGGCGGATCCGGATCCCGTTAGAGGTGGATTGAAGGTGAAGTCGGGCTGCTACCTGCGTCGTTGGTGCGCCTTGACGGATCCGGATTCCGCGTACCTCACTTCGGTCTTCGCAATGGCTGGAACTGACCTTGTGATCCCTTCAGCGGCCAAAGGCATTAGTTTGCTGAAATCAACTTTGTCCCTCATCCAGGAGAAGAAACAAGAGCACAACCTTCCTGCTCCATTCTCAACCTATGAGGAGGCAAACTTCAGGGGTTACAAGGACAAGGACCTCGACGAATGGTTGGATCGAGTGAAGATTTCTCCTCCTGTCGTTGTGGCCTTAGCTTTTGTCATGGATAGAAGTGGCAGGGCGTTCGTAACTCATGCAATCAGGTTGCTCATGAAAATGTTATCAAAAGTGACCAACGAAAATGAGTTGAAGATGTCTGCCATCAGCTTCATTGACAAAGGGGCCCGATTATCGAAATTGGTGGAAGGAGCCGCTAGAAATCCAGATGAGAAAAGCATCATGCAGATGTTGTGCACCTTCGAGTGCGCAATCAGAATAGATGAACTATGGGATACCCTCAAAGACCACTATACTGGTCAAAACAGTATGATCAACAAGGAGATCACAGTCAAAGACTTGCGCGACAAGATCGCAAATACTAGCCCAGCAAACCTTGGATCATTGAACCAGACGTATCCTCCGTATGGAAGTCCTTGCTACCAAATCCGAAAGAGGACGAACTTCGAGGAAATTGCACGTCGAAAATGGGAGAAGTGGTCGTTTGAAGTGATGCGGAGAGAGGAACCTGAACCATATGAAGTTGAGAACCGCATCCAATATCTGGTCAACATCATGTACGAGGAGAGCTACAGCCTCGGCTATGCACTCCGACGTCACAATGCCAGAGCGACCAGCAGCCAGGGTAAAACCATCATCGTCCAGAATGTCCTGGAAGACTGGATGTCAATGAGTTATGATCTCAGCTTGGAACGGACGGCAGCTGTTGTCCATTTGCAAACCATTCTCATGATCTCCAAAATGCTACATGAGTGGATGACAAAATTGGAAAGCTTCAAATCAATGTCATACCTGAGCGGGATCATCAAGACTGATCTGGTCAGAATGAAACAGGCCATTGACCTCCGCGACGACCTATGGGAGTTGGGGGGCTACAACATTGAGAGGGCCGACCAGGGCATGTTTGAGGAGGTGGAGAAACGGAACAGGACATTTTCCTGTATCCGCGACTATGTGACGACCACTGCCACCACACAGATGGGCCAAGGAGCCACAGAGGTCTCCCACATTGATGGCTGGGACATCCCGCTGATGCCAAGAGACGGCAGAAACCCTCCAAGTCAACCGGATCATCCAGGTTGGGATCCTTCACCTATCAGAATGATGAATGACAAGCAACAGAGGGAAGCCGATGCACAGCGGGCACAACAGCAACAACAACAGACTGGGCCTGGTAGTTCCACCGCCGGTGGACACGATGGTTACAGCTCTGCAGCTGGAAGTGCACCACCACCAAAAGCTCCACCATCGAAGGCAAGGCCATCTACACCTCCCGCAAGAAAGGACTGGGTGATTCCTCGGGTACCGAATGGATATCTTTTCAGAACTTCATCAATGCCCGATCAAAGGAACTCCGAGTTCATCACCTCAGCATGGATGGACGAGCGGGATCACTTTCTTCTATCAATCGTCCAAGGACCAGCAGCTCAAGCAGCCAGCACATTGGGATCAGCACCCTGGGCACAATATTTGAGGAGAGTGACCGCATATGCCTGCATGATCTTCGAAGTTTGCAATCCGGGGGTCGTAACCGAGGACACTGCATCCACTATATCCGAGAAGGATTGGCTGAGGTGTTACAGCCATATTGTCCGCAAGTACATGCTGACGCGGACCGGATGCTATTTGTCGACAGCAGGTATGCTCATGATGCTAGGGCATCACGACGTGAACGTCGCCAACCAGTCCGACCTTGGCCGCATCAAGAAGATGGTCACCAACCCACTTGCTTGCAGGATCATCGAAGCACCAAGCGGTCCAAGAGATCATGACATGTTGGCAGGTGATTTCAGGGCTGGAACAACCATCCTCATCACCGACCTGATGTTCCGTGTGGGAACCCAAAGTGGGACGCATGGCATCCAAATGGGATTAGCTGACATGGGATGGGAAAGTGTCGAGGTGTTCAAAATCCATGATTCTGAAGCAGAACGACCCCTTCAGCAATTCCTCGACACCCTTGACAAAGTCAAGCAGTACCTCAGCACGGATACCGTCGACGATGGTTTGATAACTGTGCACCTTTGGTTGTCATTGCAGTTCCTACATGCACAAAAACCACCTCATTGTGTCATGCTTGAAAACGACTTCAAGAATCAGTTTGTCAAAGGGGTGCTCGATCTTGATCAAGTCACGTCCAGACCCCTGATGGTCGCCATCAACAATGACTCCATGTTCAACGGAATGGACTCTGTTACGTCCAGGATCGCAGAGGAGCTGATTGAGAAGATGAGGCTCCAAGGGATCTTGGTGACATCGGATCAGAGGATGTGGCGGTCAATGTACTCGCAATTCGGAAAACAGTATTCGATTTTGAGTACAACCAAGAAGGGGACTTTGGGAAAGACGGCAATTTGGTCTGTCATCGAGAAGAATCTATTTCGCCAAAGGGTCTTCCTCATGTGTGCCACGAACAGGGAACATGTATCAGTTCTCAATGAGGGAGCGTTCAAACCTGACGAATCGGGCATCATCGCCAAAGTTCTGGAGGATATGACCGGACCAACTGAGGCGTTCAAGATCGCAGGTGGCGAAATGACCCCTGGTGATTATGCAAATGACGACACCACAATCTTCCAGCGAGACCCTGGAGCCGCCGTGAACAGATTCACCAAAGACAAAAGGTTCAAGACCAGTTGGGTCGAACCGGTGGTCGGCACCCATGAGCTGGAACCAGTGGTTTCCGATCGATGCATGTGGTTCACCATTGACAAGGAGAACGACGACATCCTATGCGGAAGCTGTAGAGGCGCAGTGACAATGGATGAGATCGAGACGTGCCAGTCGAGACCAACCCATTGCATTAATTGCTCCGCCAACACCCAGGACCATTACAAGCGTTCATCTCCCACATTGGAGGCCAGGAAGTCCGTACTACTCCTTGCAGCTAGGTTGAAGGTTGCATTCGAGGATCTTGGTGTTGACATTGTTGACATCAATCAAGGATTCCAAACATGGCTCACATTTACTGCGTCTTCGTTGATTTCAAATGCATCGTTGGCGTATGGGGAGCACTTGATGAAATCTCTATCTCACATGGGAGGAGTCAGAATTTCGAAGAGGCAAGCTCTGGAAATTTTCCGGAACGGACGCGGCAAGCAATTCAGCATATATCGCGAAAGAGTTTTCGATGATGTTGCAAAGAAGTGGCTCTTGATCTATAGAGTCACAAAGGATTGCGGAAATGTCGCATACAAAGATTTCTTCGAAAAGGTTGCCGTTCCCGAGGTGAAGGAGAGGAACGAGATTTTTGGATTCTCCCGTGCATCTGCCGAGAAAACTGGAGATATCATCGAGTTCTGGCTTGGTGTCTTGGACGTGGCCAATATGGCCAAGGGAGTCGTGGATGTTTTCAATGCTAGCGTTGATCCAGCTGAGTATCTCAATGGACTGGAAAAGGCACTGGCTCAATTCACATTGACCTCCCGAACCTCGAGCACCATCAATGACAAGAGACGGGGATCCTTCGACTGCACACTGCAAACTGCAGAAGCCGAAAGGGTCATGAAGCTCATCCACGCAATCCCCGGATATGACTCGCTGGCCAATTTCTGCTGCATCACGGACTGGGAGAAGGATCAGGTATTCTCTCATTATCGCAGGAAGAACAACATCACAGGGGGTGACGCCAGCATGGGCACTGATGCCGACGCCAAGCCAGGTGACGAGTCGTCGGCTCACCCTGGGGAGGAGGAAGCTGATGAGCCAGCGAACGACCCCACCGATGTGGTCAGGGACTCAGAGAATTCCGGGAAACAACAACTTTTGGATGCGTTGGGAAAACTCTTTACCGTCTCTGAGGATGTCAACGTGTGCTTGTATTGTGGTAGCACCCAACATGGCCATCTTGAATGTGAACATGAGAAGAGGGATGAAGTCAGAAAGGTGCTAAAGGCCGTCCGAGCGTCGCTCGAGGCTGATAGTCCAACATCTGATGACGTCGATATGGAGCCTCCTGAGCACAAGAAGGACGGTTCAGGTGCTACTGATGGGTCGGGGCAAACGGATGAACCTACAAAATCGAGGTTTAGTGAACACCAATGGTACGACAGCATCAGAACTATGTCTGAAGTTGGTGACCTCGATGAGTATGGTAGATTCTGCATAGAAGGACGTGATGTTACAAAGCTAGGACCACAGAACATTGTTGACCTCAACGAAGTGGTCAGAGACGCTATTGTCAGAGGAGGAGGTGACTCTTGGTCAGTGCCAGACTTCATGGCAAGCTACTCTGATAACAACATCAGGAAGCCCTTCTACAAGAGAGTCGAGGCGCCGCAAGATGGTTTCTTGAAAATCATCCCGACTACGGGGGCCCATTTCTTCAACTGCTCTTACTTTGGAGGTGTAGAATATGCGGCCAACTACCGCTTCGAGACTGGCAACCGGCTCAATACCTACGAGGACAAGGTGAGTTCATCACTAAACAGGATCCTGCGGCACAACGTGGGGAAGGTATCAGAACAACAGAGTCTGTCATGTGATGACGCCGGCTGGGTGCCCATCGAGGAGGTGCTCAAATGTGAGTCCATCTGGAGGCACGAGTACGCACGCTGGCCACATGTATTCCTTGCTCCAAAAGGAAGAGCAAATGATCAGAATGCATGGAATGTCGATGAGGCAAACTACCGCATGACACTGCTCTTCAAGATCATGTTCCACTGTGCCCGGTATGGACGTCGCGTTCGTGAACAAGTCTTGGCATTTGGTATCAACAAGGACATTGAGCGCACCAGCCTGACGTGCATTGACAACAAAGTCGATGCGGACACGAACATTCCTGATGAAGGTCTACTGCTCTACCCTGTGGCGGTCCGTGCTCCTACGGGGCACAAAGAAGGATCTTCAAGGGACGACGTCTCATTGCTGTCCTCATTACTTTCACATCCAATCGCGCCCAACACCATTTTGTCGTTACCGGTTTGTTTCCACATCACCAAGAAGACCAACCTTCGAAGCATTTGGAGGCAGGGATTAATTCCAGGAGGTCTTGGAGAAGGTCATCGGATGTTCACGTTCTTCAACCCGTATGTGCCATGGGATCACAGATCATGGACCATCACGAAGAGCGTTGATACGCGAAGAGGGGACTACATTTGCTTGTTCGTCCCGACCGAGACCTTGATGGTGGAATATGGCGGTCGACTGACTGACTCGGGACAGATCGTCTCACCAAAGATCATCCCGTTCTCGGCAATCAAAGGAGGATGGATTCAGGACCCAAAGGACCAAAACAATAAGACATGGCTCCGGTTGTTCGTCCCGTCGGGCGACGACCAGGTAGTCCGGTCTGGAACTATCAAATCAAGAACGGTAGCCACCAAGGAGTCCATCTTGAGGGTTGCAAGTCAGTGCATCGACGCCGAAGATCAACCGTTTGACGAAACCGCCATGGATGCCATGAACATCGTCAACCAATTCAAGAACAACCTCATCGAGCCTGGCGGACAAGAGCAATACCTGGCCCGCATCAAGCTGATTGACTACATAGTCGAACGCAAAAGGGTGCAAACATCAGGTTGCCGCCATTGTCCTCACTGTCTCAATGAGACGCCGACAAAACTAGCAGTGTGTCTAGTTTGCTGGACGGAACTTGAAAGTTGTGGAATCCGTCCCTATCGGCTACAAGCTCCTGAAGACGATGAAGATGAGGCCACGAAGAAAGAGATCGATGAAGAAGTTCGTCGACAAGAAGAATCGTTGTTCAAGGATACGGTCCATCAAGCACAAGAAAACGTATCCGAATCCAACGACTATGGCTTCAATCCTGACGAGGTCGACTACAACGAAGGCGATGATGAGGAAATGGATCAGGAGGAGGAAGCCCAACAGGAAGACGACGAAATCGTTGAAGAAGACGACGATGAAATGGAAGTCGAACCTGAAGATGAACCCTCTTCCAAACTTCCAGCATGGACCAAGAACCTCGAGAGCGGCAGCAAGGGTATGCCAGAAGACGGACTTATCAACAATGATGTCTCCGAGGCCGCGGCTCACTTGTATGACAATGCCGTCATGTCAAAGATCATCACAATGTTCAGGCTCTACTACAAACAGAGAGTCACTCTGACCCCAGAAAAGTACTATGAGATGATGACGGAAACCAAGCGAGTCCGGCTGGACCTGGACGACTTCTGTCCTTATACAGGAGAAGACCAGGATGGCAACCTCAAGCGCCCGACGGAGCTGGAGTTGGATGAACTCTTTCAGGAGAAAGGGAAGAGGAATTCATGGTCAGAAGGAGAGAAGTTATACTCAGGGCGACCAAGAAACATGATGATGCCTGTCATCAAGACTTTAGAGATCTATGAGAAGATGATGGAATTTCTGGTACGCGCCGGGTACACTCCTGAGTCATTAGGCTTTCTCATGCCAATGAACCGAATGCAGGCTGATGCCCAAGGGAAACAGGAGATGCGAGTAACCATCAGCAATTTCCTTCGACGACTGCTCAAAGGAACCTTTCCGGAGCACGAGTCATACACCTTCTTTCGCTCCGGGAGCCACGGCTTCCCCAACTGCATCGAACTCCCAGCTTTCTCGGTATATCTGAGCCTGAGGGAGAAAGAACAGAGAGTAGAACTGCTCTTTGCCGCCCAACAATGTGGCATTCCTTTACCTCAAAACTTTGTCAGCAAGATGGCTTATGCTATTCAGCTGGCCGAGGCCGAGGCGCAGAGGGGAAAGACCGAGATGAAAACGAAGATGGCTCCAACCCTTGGCGACGAAGTGGTGAGTGAAGTATTCAAAGCGGTTGGACATACTGCAGCTTCCAAGTTTGCTAAACCACCCGCACAACCTTCACAAACACCTGAAGGCACTGGTTCAGCATCATCCTCATCGGCTAGCGCACCAAAGGGCAAGGCTATGCCGAAATCCCATGAACCATCAAAGGCACCGCCTGCAAAGCCTTCATCGCCGAAAGCTGCTCCGAAACGTGCGGCAGGATGGGAGAGAACTCCAACAGCACCTCAATGGAAGAAAGTCCGCCGTGAGCAGTAAACCAATTGCTTCGATCCGTCAAAATGATCACTGGGCTACAAGATGTTTACCGTCTTTATGAACAGATGATCAGGAAAAGACCAACTGAGTGGACACTGAGCGAGGCATTAGACTAATTCGCTTAGGTTCAAGACTTTTGATATTCCCAATCTGCACGAGATTCTGCATTGTGCACGTGAATTCGTTAGTTAGCATTGTAAATCTTTGGTAGCGAGGCGATCCATTTCTCCCGACGGGTGAGTGGCATGCTTAGCCAACGTAGAAAAGTAGATGTTAGCTAGCAATAATTCGCGTTGTACAGCTTGAGGAAGCGCCGATGCATCGACAGCCAAAGAGTAGGCGAACCCTGAACCATTATTCCCGACGGGTATGTGGGGAAGGGGGAGCCAAATGGCATGTTTTATGTACATAGGCGTAATTCGAGTAGCAGAAGAATCTAATTCAAAGTTCCCACTCTCGTGCCTATGGTTCGAAGATGCCATAGGCATGGGGGGTGCGAAGGGGAACGAGATAACACAGTAGTCACACATGCTGAGCATGTGCACATTCTTGCATGGGACGCCACTATGGCTCAAGACCCACTGCGAGGCCAAAATAACGCGCTCCGCTGCTGCATGGTTTGACAGCTCTGACTATCAGCACATAGGGAACTACAACCGAAGGATATCCAGAACAAGGATCAATTTGTTCACAATATATATATATATATATACATACCATATATGTATATGTATTGATTCGGATGCACCCCCAGCAACTGCTCCAGTTTTCACTGAGGCTTGGGCCCCGAAGAATACGAGGCACCTGGATTTCGGGAGGCCTTAAGGAATCTTTTTGGGACCGAGAAAACTCCCCAGATCTTTTTGGGGTTCTCACCCCCTTTAAAGAGGATATCTATATAGTCTATATCTATACTCTACACATAATGTTTGTACATGTGGAAACCTGTGCAGCGTGTGAATTAGAAGCCACCTGGCCAACTGAAAGTGGAAGAATATGTCAACAAGCAGGATGGGCAACAGCGAATATCCCAAGGATAAAGCCACAGTGATGCTTGAAGAGTCCCTTCGGAGTCCGAAGGAGGGCCATCATCAATCAGTGAATATTTTGCACAGGTGTTGGTCATGGAAAATTTGAGCGCCTCGCAAACCATCAAAGGGCTCCGTGAGTAGGTTGTGAGACTTCTCCGACTCGGTTTGAAAACAGACCATTGGAATATTTTTCTCATCCTTCATTGGTTGTTTCATAGAATTGGATGATGGGAAAATTTACAGGAAAACCCTATATTTGATGGTAAAAACCATGGTTTCCTGTAAATTTTCCCTAAACCAATCCAGTGATTGTTGGACTTTTCCGATGGATGAAGTGGTCGGAAATCGCCATGAAATCCCATTGGCCCTCACCGAGGCTTTGCTCTTTCGAATGCTGACCTTCATGTTGGCCAGTGGCGAGGTGGAATCGACCCCATGCCATGCCATTTCTTCATGTCCAGTCACTGATGCTTGGTATACACCAAAAAACCCAACAAAATCAGAGATTGATAGCATTCGGGTTTACCGGTTTACCGTTAACCACACACACACACAATATATATATATATATATATGTGTGTGTACACACATATCTATATATCTACCCACACAGACACACACATGATATCACATTATGGGGTCTTACGTATAAATGGTGTAGATTAACCCCAAATATACTTAGGACAGTTGGACAGCATTGAAACATGCATCCTCAACATCCTGGATCAAACCATCTCAGACTTGGATGATCAGAATATGTTCGTGATATATAAATTGCCAATTGTGACAGTTATATGAGGTTTAAACTTTTAAACGATCCCGTTTACCCTCATTTTTTCGGGGAACAACTACCAGGTTTTGCCGCCAAATCCCGTGCAGGTGGAGGTCAGTTCCCACGGCAGCCCCAAGGCAGGGTGCGTGTGGTTCGCGGATGAAGCGCTCTGTAGCAATCTTCATGGGGAAAGTCAAGAGAAACCATAGGGCTTTTGGGGCACTGAAAAACATGTCATACCAATCTTTTGGTGACATGTTTTTTTCAAAGTAAGGAAGGTGCCCCATCTGACATGACAGTTTGGTAGATCATCACATGTCAAACTGCAGTCTATTTTGGTTGAAGAAGTTTTATATATCTCGATATTTGGAGATTGTTTGACACCGGAGGTGCTTCGAAAGAACTGCCCTGACCATGGTCAAAAACACAAACCCCCTCACCATTAGCTAGCTCAAAATGATTTCCTGCATGGGTTTGTCATAATTATCCCGCCATTTTCTTCATAAACCTGAAAAATCTTATAGTTATCCCAGAAATTGCACAACGGTTGAGGTCTTTTTTTATCTGCCCATATCGGCAATTTTTGAGGCCCTTAAAGACCTGGCGCGAAGAGTTCATCTCCACCATCCCAAGGGGATGCATCCCGCCGAGGCTGGCGAGGAGCGTGACAAGAGATGGCGAGAAGAGTTCCTGAAGAAGAACTCCCAGAGGTGACTGGAGCTGGGATCATGGCTGCGACATTCTCATATGGCTATGGATCAATAGCTATGAAAATACCATTTTTAGGGGGATGAACATCCATAAATCCCAGCTATTTTGATGTGAACTACAGGGGTACAGGGTTTTGACACACTGCCATATTTTCGTTTGGAAAAGTTGGAGAAATTTGAGACTTGAGTTTCTTAAAGAAGAATTTCCAATCAGATGTCTGAGATTACCAGGGGGTTGTGCCAGGATCTCTTTTCAGGTGCCACACTTTCTTGGGGGGAACCACCTCGATTACCAGATATATCCTCACAAAGCCCCAAGAAGGGATTTCAAGTCCCATCTGGTAGTTTAACAATGTTTAACATAATATATATATATATAATATTATAATATCAACATATATATCTATGGGCAATCACAGAGTTCAAAAAGATGGTAAATCATCGAACTAAATGGGACATGGCATCCATAACATCTTCCCCAGCCATTCCCCGACTTTCGGTCAACTCTCCCCGTAGGTTCCAGGAAGTCTACCGCAAGGGCCGGAAGCTGGGCGAAGGAAGTTTTGGAGTGAGGGGAACCCAGATTTCACCCTTCTATCCTATGGTTTCATTCATCCTGAGACTTTTCACCCATAAATCCTGGTAAAACATGGCGATTTTCACTCAGATTTATCCTGGTAAAAAGGATCATTTTGGGAGACCGCAAATATCCAGACACTTTTCACGCCATAACTTGCCCTAGATAGATTATCAAGGTGATGTGGAGGTTGTATGTTTTGAAGACGCGGCAAAAAATTGCACATGTCTGAAATTGGCAATGGAAATGATGATCAAACCCTAGCATGGGCGTGGATCGAATTCATTGACCACCATGTAAAGAGGGATGCACCTTCTTGTAGATAGTTTAAACATTAGAACCGTACTATGATTATGAACATTATTGGTATTACCATTATTATGTATTCTTTTTATGATGATTTACTTATTGATATGACATATAGGTGATGATGATGATGCTGATGATTATGATTCTCATGATTATCACGGATGATTTACCACATTTACCCTCTGGTAAACTAACATAGCTATTGAAAATGGCCATAGAAATAGTGAGTTTTCCTATTAAAAATGGTGATTTTCCATAGCTATGTTAGTTTACCAGAGGGTACCACTTTTTTGTAGATGATTTTCCCATTGAAACCTCCATTTATAAGGGATTTTCCATGGCTGTGTTAAATAACCAGAGGGTACCACATTTACCACTTTTGTGTCAGGTCCCGCATTTTTTAAACACCAAAAATCATATCGCAAAAAGGCGGTCTACGAAGTGGCTCATCGCTCCAACGACACCAGTATCCGCGTGTGCAAGGCTGGGAAAATTCCCATCCCGAAAATATGTTAAACGTGAGTTGAAAAAAAGCATCAGCAACGAGGGAAAAAACAGAGTTTTTCCAGCCTGAAATTTGGGGATTTTATGGATAATAGCCATGAGTTTTCATTGAATGAATCTAGTTTTGTGAAGAAGTTGTCGTTTTTTGAGGTGTATCTGATATTCAGGAATCATTTCCAAAATTCCTGGTGCAGGTCATCCAGAAGTCCAGCGCGGACAAGGCTAGGATGAGGATGGTCCGATTCTGCTGGATCTGGACTCATCTTGGAGTTGCTTTTAGTCTTCGGTTGGGTGATGCCAGGGAAAAAAATGGTAAAACAGGGATGCTAGGACAAGACAGGTTGGAGGTCAGGTGGGAGGCTGTTATGTTTTTGTTCAATGTTGTAAATCTAAATGTTTGACTGTTTCTTTTTGATTATCTTGCTAAATGTGTTGTTGAGGTTGTTGTGATAATGTTTGGATTGAATGAAGGGGATAATTGTTGAGGTGGTCAGAGTTTCTATGTGTAGGTTCAGGTTCAAAATGTAAAGACTTGAGAGAAAAGGAGTATAGATATATAACATACAATCAAGACTACTTGAAGATAAAGAAATCAATTCAGTAGCAAAAAAACAAATACATGTCTTTAAAACAAGGATGGAAGCATCGCCAATAGATTTGTCTGATAATGTGAATGACCGACAAATGAGAAGAGAAATAGACATATTGATGAAAAGTCCTACACTGAAGAAAGGCATATTTCTTCAAGCGACTAAATCTTATGTAAAGAAAAACTTGGGACATACATATCAAATGCTTGAAGACCTTCACAATATAAAAGCAATAAAGAATTCTTGGATGTTTCCTGGTCCTAGCTTAAACCGTTATTATGAATTTAGAAATATAGATTTCAGATTAAAAGACCTATTCAAGCTTTTCAAACACTATGAGCATTACATTAATCAAGATGAAATAAAAGAACACCTACAAAAAGTGATAGATACTTAAAGAAAAAAAATACCTATATATATATATATATAGTAAGTGAAAAATGCCAATGATTGGAGTTAGTGAAGAGGAACTAAAAAGAGACAGAGAAAAATTAATGAATTTCATTAAAGAAAAAATATTATCCTGATTATAACTTTATAGAATATGACTTTTTAGAGCAATACGCAGAGTATGGAGAGATAAACCACGACCTTATGAAAACATATTTGATAAAGATTTAATCAAAAAACACGGTGAGAGGATACACCATAGAGGAGGAATGACAGCATTACAACAAAACTATTATACACTATTGTCAGTGTTGGGATACTTGATTGACCAACGAGGACTTGATAGAGACACAATCATTTTGGTGTTCTACAACATCAAAACGATTGTTTCTCAATGTTGGGATGGAATAGGTAGTGGTGATGAAAAGTGGAGACACTAAACCTAACGATTAGTTCATAATATCTTAATAAAATATATTATGATGTAATCCACCCTAAAACCCCCTTAAAGACATAACCCCTTAAAATTGTAGAGGTATAATGACTGACAAAAAGCAGTGTTCTAAATGTAAAGTCTTTCAATTCAACCGTTAGACTACTACAAAAATGAATGTAAGCAGTGTAATAAATGTTTAGAAAACAAACGCAGATACAGGGAACAGCACAAAGAAACTTTAAAACAATATGCTCAACAATACTACGAAAGGAAAAAGGAAGAATTAAGTGATAAAAAGAAAGAAACGTTGGCATGTCCAATTTGTAAATGTGAAGTAAGAACATATACAATGAAACGACACGAAGAAAGCATCAAGCATCAAATGAACATTAATGGACACTATCTCATACAGTAAAACCACAACAACCTCAACATACCCTACCCTCATCCAAACCAAACATTAATCAAACAACTCCGACGAAACATTTAGCAAGATTAATAGAAAGAAACAGTCAAACATTTAGATTTACAACATTGAACAAAAACATAACAGCCTCCCACCTGACCTCCAACCTGTCTTGTCCTAGCATCCCTGTTTTACCATGTTTTTTCAGGGCCATCCATCAGTCGCGGAAGTGGTCCCATTTTCTGCAGGCCAAGACGTCCCACCAACGTGTGCGCGAGGAGTTTGCCGTTGGGGTCCCGGGATCCCAACTTGGGAGCATCCCGCTGGGCTTCCAAGTTTAGCTCTTATCCTCTTATCCAACTGCTTCACCATAGCCTTTTCATCCTTGATATCCAACATATTCTCAAGGAAGACACATATTGATGGGACATTTGATGCAGGAATGTCGATTCCCACTTGACAAGTTTTCTTACCCAAACGTCTTACCCCCAAATCATCCGCAGGTGCTGAAACGCCTTGACCATCCACATGTGGTCTCTTGGCTGCGGAGGGCGGCAAAGACTTCCCACTGGATATCGGTGGCATTGGTGGCATCCCAGGATCAACCCTAAAGTTGCCCTAAATGAGTTCTTATAGAATCTTATAACTTATATCTATAATGAAAGATTCGCCACCCCGAACTCGTTTTTTGTTTTTGTTTCTTTAAAGATATTTCTTTTCTGAAAGAAAACACCATACTTCTTCTGCTCGCTGGTTTTAAAGTTACTCAGACATTTGGTGGCTGGCCACCAGTTGGTCATCAGGTGCGAATCTTTGAGGATTTCGAGGATGAGCAGCAGCTGGACGAAAATCATTTCGGGTTGGTCCGAAGATTTAGGAGGAAAACCATGGGAAAACCCATTTTACAGCAATTTGAAGGTATTTTGATGGGTGAATCGCTATTTTACCCATCAAAATATGGTCATTTTGGGGGTAATGTGTCGTTTTGAGGTACCAAAGCTATTTTTGGAGATATCTGAGTTTTTTTTTGGTTGTGGTTAGGGCCCCAAGAAGCCACCTTAAGTCCCATCTGTAAGGATCATTCGGGCAAGCCTTTCCAAGGTGCTTCTATTTGATTATGGAACCATGTCGTGGAGGGGATTTGCTGGAGCCGACCGCGTGGGCCGTTTGTGCGGTGTGGGTGGTTTGGACGTATTTTTTCGTTTCGTGGATGTGTCTCCAAGTTGTCAACAAGTCGCGGGGAGCAAGGATGGTTACTTGTCCATCAAGCTCCAAATGGGTTTGTCTGAAAACAGTCTACCTTCAATTGAAACGATTTATGTTTATATTGATGGACATTTGGGGGGTATACCCAAATTTCAGACAAAGGTACATGATTGTTCGCGGCAGCTGGGTTTGCATGTCGGCAGCATTTGCGAAAAGAGAGGCGCAATAGTTCTGGAGCTTGAAAGGAGATTCATTCGCTACATTTTGACCTTTGCTGACTCCATCTTGCAGATTTTGAACACTGGCGCCATGATGACTTCCAGAGATTTCAACATTCCACCCATCATTCAACCCATCATTTGATGCATCTTTGCTTGACAAAAAAAAAAAACGCGCCACGGACTGATCACACGTACTGACGCCATGGCGAAGAGTCAGAAGAGCCGCGGTCGAACTGGCCTCGCAGGGGTCTAAGATGCTGCTGAGATCGTGGGTGATGAAGGTTTGAATCCCATAGCAACCTCAAAGTTTCCAGGCCTTGAAGTATTGGATTTCCTTTTGCAGGTCATGAAATGGGCCGATTATGGAAGACCAAAATTACGGCAACATCTTTCACCAAGGTGTTGCTTTGCGCAGCACTTGCACTACATGCAGGCCAGGATGGTGGGTTGGTAGATTCAAAGAGTTTAAATGCATAAATGCACTGTCTTGAAATATCTTGAAATCAAACATGGCAAGTGAAACACTGGATATGGGAACATCGTCAAATATATATAATGTTCTATATATATATATTAAGCCATATATAGAATTCCGGCTTTAATGGGAACATCGTCTATACATGGGGGATTTGACATTGCCATATCAACACCAGAGGGCAAATCATCGAGAAAAAGGACAGCTTGGAAGGCCAGGATGAAAGACCTCTATGGACTCCCCCCCCAAAAATGGATGGGTCAAAGTCAATTCCTAGCATTTTGAGATTAATCTACATTTTCCATTCCATGAGGGATTTGAATTGACTGGACTTTGGAGATGTCAAGTGCTCTGCCGATTACGGGTCACTGGTGGTTTCATCCAGTGTCTTTTTTTGTCTTCGACAGCCCGTTCGCATTTGGGCCGGAAAGCACATGTGGGTGATCGACCTGGGAACGGGTCGAAGTCCTAAGTGGGTTTTGCTAGACACAGTTATGATTTCAAGTTTGAAATTTGTCTGCTGGTAGCCAAGTGCAACAGGTATTACATTGGAAAATCCCCAAGAACGGTGAATCTGAAGACTATTTTCCGGTGACTATGGAATATTGACCTATCCTCACAGTCGGCATATTTTGCAGACCCATTCAAAAATGTAGCCTAGTCACCAGATGTTGTGTACAATCCTTTTAATGGACTAGATGACTGGTTCAAGGAAAACATAAAAGTAACTCATGGCCTTTACCTTGAAATATAGGTGGTTCCTTGCAAATCTTCTTTCCCTTCAACAAAATCATTCTGTTTATTGAGATAACTTTTCAACGTCTTGTGTATCCTCGACCATGATCTTGTCACTGAAACCATTGATAATTAGATGGTAGCCAAAGTGATCATCCTTAAAATCATGGGTTGAATCTCTACTGTACACAACCTTGTCTGACATAGCTATGGTATACCTAATATAATGATATTTACTATAATGGTATATCACTTATACTATGGTATATACTATGGTACTTATCCAAATGATATACCATTTGGATGGTCATTGAAACAATCATTTATAATTGATATACCTATCCAAATGGTGATTGTCCATAGTGGTTTACTGGTTTCCTTATCGGACCATCCCCTTGGCTCCCCGATGGTCCAGGCCTGGGCTTTATCGGGCGGCCCGGGGCGCCCAATGCGATTCGCACGCCCAAGGGTCAGGAGACAGTGGCCCGGGATGGCCCCATGTCCCCTGGCAGAATTGGGGGGTCCTCCCGTAAACTAAGAGTTTGCTATGGAAAATGGGCCATTTATAGATCATTGACCTTAAAACATAGCGAGTTTACCGGAGGATAACTTGGTGTGAGAATGGTTGGAATGAACTGGGTTTGTCCAAACATGAAGGAGTTACAATAATTTCTGGCAATTTTTATTGGGAGCCATGATGTTCAACAACGTTTTTTTTTCCTGACACAAAGCCAGATGTGGGGATGGGTCGAATTATCAATCCTTGGGTCCGTGGGTCCATTGGTACCCACCGTTCGGTGAGGAATGCTCTGTTGGAGCTGGGGCTGGGTTGATGGTGATTGAACATGAAGACGAAAAAAGAGAGTTACCATGTGCAAAAAGGGGATGAACTTGACTAAAAAACCCAAAAAATGATGCTTCGTCAATGATTGAGGCGTTTTTTTTTTAAAGAACAGGCTTACACTGGCTGTTGCTCGTTCATGGTGTAGCTTGGTTGATGGATGAGGTTTCAGGCATGGCTCCAGGCAAGACTTCTTCAGGAGGCTTGCCCAACCTCTAAATTGAAATAGATCATTCCCATACACCTCAATTCTTTGTCGCAAGGCGAAGAGGTGAGTTTTTCCTTCCCCACCCCCACATATTGGGTCACCGCCCCATCTTTTTGGCAAAGGGTATATTTTGGTGTTGCTCAAGGTTAGTTTAGGTTGTATTTAGGATTGGTCTAAGGTTCATTTAGGGTTGGTTTAGGGCTTATCTAGGGTTGATTTAGGGCCTATGTAAGGGTGGTTTAGGGTTTATTTATGACTTCTTGAGGGCATATTCAGGGTTGGTTTAGGGTTTGCTTAGGGTTTATTTAAAGTTTGTAAGAGGGCGAACACACTGGTGCCGCCGACCCCCTGTTTGAGGGGGGGCGACAAAGGGGCAGAAAGGGATTGCCAAACGGCAGTTTCTGAAACCCCTAATAGATACATGACCAGGCACCTTGGAAGGCTGGAGAAGGTGAGGCAAGTAGAACCTAGCAGCTTGCAAGGCTTCAGAAGGTCGGGCAAGGGTTGGCCCTAGTAGAATTTAGTAGAACCAAAGCTGCCAAACGGCAGTTTCGAACCCCTGAGATTCTCTAGTTGCGCTGCTTCGATTTGCATCGATCTGGTTGATATCGTTTGCTACTGTTGTGCTGCTCAGATAGCACAGGGCATGCCGGCAAGCAAACAAGTTAATGCAGAACAGAATGAATCACAGGACATCAACCAGCCACGACCGTTCACAGCATTCAGTGGTTTTGTTACCACGCTTTTGGAATAACCTCCGGTCTCGATGGCCTGATAATAATGCTGAATCTATCGATTGGGTTTCCATGTACATTCCTACCGTAAGAGGCACCCAGCAGCCAATCGACCATGGAGTTCGCGAACGTTGGGGACTGCAAAAGGCAGCGCCTGAACAGCCCAAAGCCTTTCGACGCGTTGAAGGACAGGTATTAAAATGTGATTTCACACTCATAGCATCCAGAACTCCATCCAGGCGATGCAAGAGAAGTTGATGACTAGAAATCAATTTCCAAAGGATCATGATGAGGGTTTCTCACAGTGACCCGAATCGGGATCTCATCAGCAAGTCTGAGCAAAGGCTTAAAAAGTTCATGCAGAAACCTTTACATGAGAGGTCATATGGTGGAAAATGTTGCCCAAACCATGGAAAGCAATGTGGTGAACTACTTGAAGCGATAATGTGATTTGATGGTGAAGTTGAAAGGTGTTGTTGTTTTGCACAGCCATTTGGTATTGTATAGTAACCTCATGTGCATTGTTTTAGTATTGGTTGGATGTGAATCCGACCACAGAAATCAAAAGAGAAGAATAGACTCTGCAGAAGTAATTGGAAGGCACGAACAGTGCAAACAGCCAAGCCGTTTTGAGGGAAATTCCTTCCGCACTTTGAAGACAAACAGAGGACAGCAGACTGCCCATGAAGTGCCCCTATTGCAATTCTGTAGAGATGAATGGAAATGGATGTCCAAATCAACACCCATGGTTTGACATGCCCCAAAACCATGTAATTCGAAAAAGCGAATGATCCACCGCCTTTGTGACCCTTAGTTTTGGTCCCCGCTCAAGTGATTTGCCAGTTCGTGCCGCCCACGGACAGCGTACTTTTTGGACCAAAAACACGTGAAGCCCAAGCTTGAGAGCCTCTGGAGCTGCTGGGAGCTCCCTGGAGCTGCCTTCTCATTAAATTTCGTTCTTAGCCTTAAAGTTTCGTTCTTAACTTTAAAGTTTCGTCCTTAGCTTTTAAGTTTCGTTCTTAACTTTACAGTTTCGTCTTAGCCTGAAAGTTTCATCCTTAACCTTAAAAATTCGTCCTTAGCCTTAAAATTTCGTCCTTGGCCTTAAATTTTCGTCCTTAACCCCCTTCTGGGAGCCTTTTGGGTGCTCTTGGAGCCTGATTAAAATCCCATTGCTTAGAAAGCTTTTCGATAAGAAACAAAACGCCAAAAAAATTCCGAATGACACATCATCGACTTATAATATAATCACTTTTCCGAACTAGAAGCGCTAATATGCACATAATTTAACTTCAAACGAACCAAATGAAACCCAAAAAAAATTACAAGAGAGATTTGGTTAATATCGTGCTGCCTAAACAAACCAAATCGTGGTTTTTTGTTGCTGAACCGTTTCCAAACGTGGTTTGGATTTATAAGTTTAAACCGTGGTGTCGTACCCGTCTCTTGATGTAGGCTTGGTTTGGGGCTTGGGTATGCTTGGTTTAGGGTGTATTAATATAATTTATTAAGGGTTGGTGCAAGAATTATTTCGGGTTGGTTTGGGGTTTTACTTACGATTCGTTTCTATTTAGGGTTGGTTAAGGGTTCATTCACGGTTGTTTTAAGGTTGTTTTAGGGGTTCTTTGGGGTCGAGGGGTGGGGGTGGTGGCTTGAGAGGGGGGGAAGTGGTGGAATGGGAAGGGTGGGACGCGAGGACAAGAGGCTGAGGGGGCGGTGGTGGGCTGGTAGGGGGAGTGTTGGTAACGTCCCCCCCTAAAAGTCATAGGGACACCTTTTGGCAAACTCTCCCATTATGATCCGTTATGTTTTTTGGGTATTGTATGTTCAGTCAAACCCATTTGCGAGCAACAACCATTTTGGAAGATACGATTTGGAAGGAATTCAGGTGGGACTCCACAGGCTGGCTTTGAAGCCATGGTGGGGTAAGATATGGGTCCATTTCATTTATTTGTTAGACCTGGGATTTGTGGCCAAATTTTTGTTTTAATGTTCAACCCAAACATCCATATTCAGATGGCAAAGAATTCAGACCCCTAAACCAACGGCTTTTCCCAGGGAGACTGTGGCCGCGCCACAGCTGGACTATACCGAATCAGCGGAGCTGGATAATTGGCGCCGCAGCTATCCATGGAGGGTTTGGTACTTGAAAAATGAAGGGTTTTCAGGCCAAAATTTCATGGTTCATCATCTCTCCCAAATAAATATCGATATTTTTGTTGGGGGGGTATAGCCCAGTTTTGGGCAACCCCATGTGAGCAGGGTTAAAAGACTGGGGTGCCAAAGGTCTAGCTGAATGGGTCAGTTGCTAGCGTCATCCATTTCGCGGTTGACACTTTTGGCCCATACCTATCTCATGTTTCGATTTCACACCTACCTGGGGGAGACTTCCTTGAAACCGCAGCAACAAAGGACATTCCACCCAAGTCGATGGGGGCTTGGTGAAGTGAGGTCCTAGTTTTGCCACCAGCAGGGATTGCCAGGTACAGTAGCACATCCCAAATCTATGTTGGTTCATGAGTGACATCCCACTCATCTTTGGTTCCGTCCGTTTCAAAAAAGGGCTGAACAACAATGAACAACTATGAAAAACGTTGCAAAGCAATTAACAACCATTGAAAACCATCAGAAACACCTTGGAAACACCTGGGAACTTTGGAGTTGAAACCTCCCAAGAACCATCCCTTGCACCGCCCTTCACACTGGAACTGAGGCTCTCGACTCTTCCCAGCTGGTTCTGGCGCGGCGTCATCCTGGTGCTGTGCATGCTCTGGGCCACCAACTTCGCTGTGATCAAGGTGCTTCTGGCCAATCTGGCCAGAAATCCATGGAAATCGGCTTGTCAAAGTCATCAAATTTTACCCATGATTGGAGATGACATCATCCATTTGGGGAGGAAGTCATCATAAAATCATCATTTTCGCGGATGGCGATGAGTTGGAGGTTTACACCCTGTTCAAACAGAGAAATCTCCAAGTCCCTCAGGACATCACTGCGCAGCCAGGGGTCAGCACGCAGATGCCGCTTCGCAGCAAGCGTGGTGGAACATAGGGACGTCTGGGATGTTTGCCGAATCAGAGAATTTTCACATTTGAAAGAGCAGATTCTCGATTGATAGGTTTTCTTAGTTGAATTTGAACTTAGCTTTGGTAGATTTACTTCCATGTTTGGAGATCAAAACCAGCAGTTTGCTGTAGACTTTCCCTTGAACCAACAAATATAATATATATAATATATATAATATAATATATAATATATATATATAATATATATAATATATATATATATATATTATATATATATATATTATATATTATATATATTATATATATTATATATATTATATATATTATATATTATATATATTATATATATATATATTATATATATATATTATATATATTATATATAATATATATATACATATTATATATATTATATATATAATATATATTATATATATAATATATATTATATATATATATTGTTACATTGTTTTTTTCCGGATGCTGAGGTATGCAGTGTCTCGTTTCACGGTTGCTGCGGGGGTGCTGCTACCATGGAAGCTTGCCCGCATCTTGATGGGGGGGGTTATTCAGGAATGCAGCGGGGGACCATGTCAAGTAGTCAGGATAGGCAACATAGGTGACATTGTCAGTGGCTTTTGATGGTTCTATTCCAATGTCTTGTTTGGATTGAATTACAGTTGCAGATGCTGATGCCACCCCTACGACTATTGGTGCCATCCACGACATGTTCGTCATATTCCAATCTTGTTGATTGTAGTTACATCCATCCCTTTTGCTGAGAAAGCCCTCATTGTTTGTAGCAAGATCCCCATGTCGATTGTTTATTTGGGCGAGTATTTCACTTGGTACAAGGAGAATCTTGAGTCATGCCACTTAAACTGGCTAAAGAGAATCTATTAATCCCCCAAAAGGACAAATCCTCTCCAACTCTGGGGCAACGCAATGCGACGCTGCGAGGATCCGTAGCATCTCTTCGCAGAAGGTCTTTTTGCGAGCTGTCGAATGTGGCAGCTGGGTGGCCTTTGGCTACATTGGGCAGGCGCGGGCTACGAGGGCGGCAGCGGCTACACAGTGCTGGGATGATGCCATGCCATGACAACTGGGGCCCGATGACTGGTACGGTAGTTGGGTTTTTTGGGTTTCTCTTTGACAGAAGGTAGCTTTATATAGCCCCCAAACTATGTGGAGGTTTTTACTATGAAGAAGAGGTTTATCTCGGAGATGAATGTATGGACAAAACTGCAGCGAAATCGGTGTTACCCAGGTACTGATGATGAGTCGGGTCTGCCATCACCATCAAACATGGGGAAGATTCATAGGCAAATACATGGGGAACAGGGAACCTTGGTGGATGTTTGACATCAACATGGGAACATCCGGAACTGAGAGTTGGTAGATAGCAGAGGTGAACTACTGTGCCGCCATAGGATTGGAACCTCCCAAATCAAAGGGATCAACAGATGCTTTAGCCTCTCTTCTGTTTGACAAGTTTTTCTGACCATCCCAGACTCCCAGATCCAATTCTTTCGATCTGCAAAAGCTAAGCTGCTGTTTCCGCCAGATTTTTGGCCATTCATCGCCCCCTGGCTGATGAACTGGCCACCAGAAAGTTGAAAGCTTGGGGGCCAAAAAAATCTCAAAATCACTGCAGTCCCTGGCCAAATGATGCGGCGTGGTGCTGAAAAGAAATGGGGTTCCCAGGAGCCTTAGCCCACCGTCAGGCAATTGGCTTGATGACCACCACCGCATCCAAGTCCTGCTTTATTTGTCACTGGGAGATGAACACTTGGTCCTGGAAGTGGCTCGAGTTTTTCCTCTGATGGTTTGATTCGATGTGATGAAAAATGTCAGGTGGCTATTTTGCTACCCATTTTTTGTTGGTTGTTCCACGCCCACTTTTGGTCATCTTGAGTTGGCCAAGACGAAATGCAAACAGATGTTGGCATCAACACTGCGCAAATTGAAGTTTGAGCAGAAATGCCTAGCTTTTTTTTTTGGTGGATTCCCAGGTTCCCAAGATGGGCAAAAAAGCTCTTTGAAAATCCATCAAACAACATTACGCGAGGCTCGTTGAACGTGGTCTTTGTGGCGATGATTGTTGGGGCTGCTTGGATGCATTTAATGGGGCCTGGCAGGTGACCAGGTGAGAAATCCAGTCTGCTAGGGGTACAGCTTGGCGATGCCGCAGGGGGTTTCCAACCAACTATCAGTAAGTACCATGTAGAGATGGGATATCCAACTATCAGAAAGTACCATGTAGAGATGGGATATCCAACTATCAGAAGGTACCATTTAGATGATATATATATATATATATAGACCACATCTACGAGTTGTGAAACCACATGAAACCAAGATTCCCCAACCGCGGTTCCGCCAAGATCACCAAGCGCAAGTTCGACCCACAAACCCTGGCAGCAGCGGTGCTGGCAGTGGCTGGCGTTGGCTTCTTGGAGTTGGCGGGATCCCAGCAGTTTGTGATAGGCCGCCCCGGTGTTGGGGGCTGCAACTTCTTATTTTCCATTCATGGGCCCTCAGAAATGTCAGAAAGTGGTGGGTTTCAGCCCATTTTGTTTGGTATTGGAAGGCTAAGTTGAACAAAAGATAGGATCAAAATCGACTCTTTAGCTAACTTTAGCTGTTTAGCCCAGGCTTCACAGCCGCAGGTGATCTGATCTCCCTAGCGCAGCCCATTGGCTTCGGCATGGGCTGGGGGACCCAGTGATGAAGAGTTTGTCACAGAGTGTCCATGCGCACCTGGGAGCCACCCTGGGCCGAGGATACATCCGACTTGAAGAGATCATGGCCGAATCCCCCAAGGATGCTTTGCCAGTCACAGTGCCTGGGCAGTTTTCCCTCCAAACCTTGTGGTCTATGCATGTATATACATAGCTTCAACATGCTTCAAGCAACCTTAACCCTAACAAACGTCCCATGTTTCGGTTCCCTCATTTTGTTAGTCGCTTCCAATGATCTTCAAACGGTTCTCCCCATCCATTAGCATAAACCAGCTACTGGCAGGCTAGTTCCCCAGTTCTTAAAAACAATCCCCAGCTCATCCCTCAGAATAGATATATCTAGTATGTTTTCTCGAAACCCACCCACCTCTATGAATCATTTTTACACCCAGAAATCAGCCAGCTCTTTAGTTCTTGAACCAACCTCTCGGAAGCCCCAGTTACTGGGGGTCCAAAAGAGGGCGACAAGTCCAGGATGTCCCTCCGGGCATCAAAAATCCTCATATGAGTGGCTTATTGCTGGTATTGTTGTCATTTAGCACCCACATGTCCTGGGATGCACCCCCTTCTTGAAATCTTTCGTCGCGCTGCCCCCCAAAAAAGGCCCTAATGTGAAAACACATCCCCATTGTATGGTTCCAAATGTGAAATTCATCCCCAACCACCATGGAATCGACTGGGGGATGTTTATTATGAACGGGTGATGGGGTCGATTATACACTCATTCATTTCACTCTAAGAATCAACTGGGATTATACAGAAAAAACAATCACATTTTGGATCTCAAAAAACCCACTGTTTGAATGGACGTTTCCTCTTTTTTTGGGGTACCCCCAGTTCTCATCCATGAAATTTTCGGTTCCCAAAATATTCACCACCCAGCTGCGGGGATCCCCATGACTCAGGCAGTGAAGCTGACCATGGTGGCTTTAGCCAGCTGGGCCTACTTCGCGGTGACCGCCGGGACGGTGGACCTGGAACCCGTGCTCTCCAACAGCGTGGCGCTGTACCTTGGAGCGCCGGAGTACATATTTCTAGGACATATAACATCATTAGTATCATTATCATTATCATTATCACTATCACTAGTATAAGAATCAATTTTCCTCTAATCATTCTGCTATATATTTTCCATTTGATTTCAAATTAATTTATTGATAGTATATCTATGAATCATGCTTTTTAGCCCTGTTCATTGGTATATCCCACCAACATTGCTGCTCTCAGGACGGGAGTCCTCTACACCGGACTGGTGACCACAGCACTGGTCCTTTGGCAGACGAGTTTGGCCGCAGAAAGCCGCAGAAGTGGACACCAAAATGGGTAATGTGGGGTAAACATACAAAAAGATGTGGAAAAACCCATGGTATCCCGTTTGGAACATGATTCCTCAAATGGTGGGCTCCACATGGAACTGTTCGTTTGCCAGCAAATGGGACAATGGGACAACCATCGAACTATAGCTGGCGGGAGAACTTCCAGCACGCCATGGACGCTGAGAAAACCAGAGAGTCTATACAGATTTTTTATGATCCCATCCCGCCAATATGAAACATAGCCTAAATGCAATGTGTAAATCCCTCTACTAAAGCAAGGTTTCTGGGTGTTTAATATTGGGGTGAAGGGATTGGTGGGTGTTGATAGTGGGATAAAATTGGATTTTTCTCACACCGTTGGGTGGGTAATGTGAACCCAGGATTTTGCTAAACTGTCCATGGAGGGGTAACAAGTTCAACATTTTTTTTTGAAAACTGTCTTTTTTGGCTCACCAATCCAGGGTTGACATTGCTAATCATGCGATCTTGGGTGATATACCGATGCTCCTTTATCACAAAAAACAGTGATTCTGTTTACAATGGGGACTTCATTTTCACCATTTGCTTCCCCAACATGTCACACATTTCATGATCTTGGGGTCACCCATTTTGGAGTATGTAACAGTGAGAAACATCCATTTTTGAATATCTATTGTAAATGATCTCTCACTCAATTACTACTATTATTGTTTTTATCATATGTCTTTGATACAGGGAATCTTCATGTCTACCGACTGTCTACCTAAGTGGGCCACGGCCTTCATAACAGGCTGCTCAATTTCCAGAGGGTTCCCGAGAATCCAAACCACCAAGCCCAGAAAACAACCAACCCATTGTCAGACCCAAATCTGATATAGTTACTGAAACATATCCCATAAAAACATCCCATATCCCTGTTGAAATCTCGTAGAATCCCTGTTCTTGATGGTTAAATCCACCATTTCAGTTACATCTCTGATTGAACCATCGAAGTTCAGTGGAGGTTTCTCATCCATTTTTTTTTATTTTCCCATGACATAAAGCAACCAGCTATTGGAGGGATCCTCCATGACTATGGAAACCTCCAACGGAGGCCTTGTTGGTGGAGTCTGTGGCCTTTCGCTTCGTGGATGCAGCCTCTGCTTCGGTGCTTTTGCGGAGGGTTGGGGGAGGTGTTTTTCGGTATACGGTATGTTGGGTACAACAGAGATGTCCAATCTATCTCAACATTCTCAACAACAACCAGGTTCAGCAGCTTCAGCATGCTCAGTTTCTTTAAGTCAAACATCAGACCATAGCTTTCCGTCCATGCTTCAACTCAATGGATTGGTTTAAGGGAAAATCTTAACCGGAAACCATCGATTTTCCCATGAAATATGGGGCTTTCCAGTTAAAAATTCCCTTAAACCAATCCATTGATCAAAGGCATCCTCTGTAAAAACCAACCGAGGTGATCTTCACCACCGAGCCCCTCTGGGCCGCAATCTTCGCGGTTTGGCTCATCAACGAACCCTTCTCCTCGGTTGATGCTGTCGGCCCGGAAGCTGAGCCATGGGGGATGGATGGGGGCCATGGGGGATGGATGGGCTAAGCAAGAAATCCACGCGACGTGCCTAAGACGATGAGATGCAAGGAAACGAGAAAACCAGAAAACCGAGAAAACCGAGAAAACCGAGAAAACCGAGAAAACCAGAAAACCGAGAAAACCGAGAAAAGGAGAAAACCGAGAAATGCGGCCAATAGTGCTAGTCTCCTCGGCGTTTTCCTGTTCTCGCGGTTTTCGCGGTTTTCGCGTTTTCGCGGTTTTCGCGTTTTCGCGGTTTTCGCGTTTTCGCGGCTTTCAATGCTCTCGCAGTTTTCGTGGTTTTTGCGTGTTTCGCGGTTTTCGTAGTTTTCGTGTTTCGCGGTTTTCGCAGTTTTCGCGGTTTTCGCGAGTTTCGCGGTTTTCGCTGTTCTCGCAGTTTTCGCGATTTTCGTGGTTTTCGTGTTTCGCGGTTTTCGCAGTTTTCGCAGTTTTCGCAGTTTTTGTTTTTTGGCTGCTTGCGCCGTTCTTGTTGTTTTCGCATTTCCGCCTTTGATATTTCCATGCCATACTATTTTCAAACAGAAATCTAAATAGAGAAGTGCCGGTTTCCTTGTCATAACAGCCATTTGCAGACTTGCAAGCACACACACACACACTTACATTACATGTCTCTTACCTTTACGTTTACAATAATATATATATAATTATATATATACACATAATATGCGTACTACACTTACATGTTCATGTACTTGCATTTTTGTGCACACACCAACCCCTCCATCTGCTCATACATCAACACATAGATACATAGATACAAAATGATACACAGATACAAAAGTGCATACATAGGCAGAAAGATAGATACAAAAACATATTTCGAACACATCACAGGACACTCCCATGCAATACAATACAAAGGAGTACAGCACAATACAACACAATACAAAACAGACAATACGCTACGCCACGTTACTTTACAACACAACACATACGGACAAACACGCAGTACATTATGTTAATTTCGTTTCCTGCCCTTACCTTAGATTACCTGCATTGCATTGCATCAAACTACATTCTACTACATTACATTGCACTACAGTATATTTCACTGCATTACAATCCATTGCGTTACACTACGCTGCATTGCAATGATGTAATTCCAAGGGTACTAACAGGAACGCACACATATAGGTACATACATAGAAATATGAATGTATACATAAATACACTGATTCTAGCATAGATGCATATGCACACATGTATGGCAAACATCCTTACACACACACACACGCCAAAGATACCGAGATTCATAGACGCATAAATGCACAACATGCTATGATGTTACGCTGCATTTCATATACGTAGATCATGTGAGAATCGTACATACATCGGTACATGCATGTTTTCGTTGTGTTCACCGTCCGATTCATGGCAAGGCATTCCATAATGTTCACACATAGAGACATTCATAGATACATAGAGACATACATAGATACATAGAGACATATATAGAGATATACATAGAGACATACATAGAGACATACAAAGAGACATACATAGAGACATACATAGTTACATAGAGACATACATAGCTGTACACATACAAAGATACATACAAAGATGCATCCCACTTCGTTGTGCGGCATTACATTTTGTGTTACGTGACGCCACACGACACCGCAATGCTGGATTTCACATTATACACACTCATCCATGCATCCAAACACACTCACATATATGTTGCATTACATGCATAAATGTGTATCCCCGTAAATGAATGTACATCGTATATATATATATATGTATTATATATATATACATGTATATAAATGTATAATATATATATATATATGTAATATATATATGTAATATATATATATGTATAATATAAATATATATGATATATGTATATATATATGATATACATATATATATATAACATATGTATATATACATATATATATATATGTAAACCATATATACATATAAATATATGTGTGTAATATGTATAAATAAATATATATATTAGTATAATATAAATATATGTATAATAGATATATGTATATATATATATATATGTGTATAATATAAATATATATATATGTAAACCATATATATATATATGTAATATGTATATATGTATGTATAATATAAATATTTGTATAATATATATTTATGTATACTATGTATAATTATGTAATATATATATATGTAATATATTATATATTGGTTGAGTTGAAATTACAAGGCATTACATCACATGCATCATGTTACAACGCGCTGCGCCAGCTACATAAATAGATACAAAGATCGATGCAAAGAGACACACATGCATGCATACATACGTCCGAAACATGCATGCACACGTGCCTGCAGGCATAAAGGCAGTCCGTTAAGTTTCATTATGTTGCCACTTTTCCTTTTGCTTGCATTGCAATGCACCACCTCAATAAATACATACAAACAAACAAAGATGCCAGCATAGATGAGAACATAAATGCAGACTACATAAATATGCATAAATATGTCCGTCAAATTTTGATTAAAACACGGATGCATAACAAGAACACTAAATACAGGTAGATTGGATGACAGAACATTAAAGGTTGGGAAGGATTAGACAAGCGATAGAGGAAATACAGAAATAGACAGATAGATAGATAGATAGATAGATGGATAGATAGATAGATAGATAGACAGATAGATAGAGAGATAGAGAGATAGAGATATAGAGAGATAGAGAGGTACGTAGGTAGGTAGGCAGATAGATAAGGCGAAGATAGGTGATATACAGATGGACGGGCAGATAGATAGACGGCTTGGTAGATTGATCGATAGATAAACAGAGAGATGACGAGAAAGAGAGGGAGAGAGAGAGAGAGTGGGATAGATGCATGGATACACAGATACATAGATACATCAATACATAGATACGTAGCTTAGATACATAGCTTAGATACATAGCTGAGATACATAGCTTAGATACATAGCTTAGGTACATAGCTTACATAGATAGATAGATGGATGGATGGATGGATGGATATGATAGATCGGATAGATTAGATAAAACAGATGGACTAGATAGATAGATTACAATAGATAGATAAATTAGATAGATTAGATAGATTGGATGGACGGACGGACGGATGGATGGATGGATGGATGGATACGTAGGTAGGTAGCTAGCTAGCTAGCTAGGTAGGTAGGTAGGGCTAGAATGAAATATAGATCTATAGATACCGTAAAAAACATTCACATCACATGAACCTGCATTCCGCTACTCTGTACTTGAAGTCCCAGTGCAACACAGATCAACACCGCTATTGCAGCGCAATATAATTATTTTGCATTGACGTGCCGCTAGATCCGGAGATGATCATAGCTGTCCAACTTTCGCGCTCTTGTACTTCCGTGCGCGTTTTCGCGTTTTCGCGGTTTTCGCGGTTTTCGCGTTTTCGCGTTTTGCTGCCCGTTTTCGCGTTTTCGCGGGTTTTCGCGTTTTCGCGTTTTCGCATTGTGCTGCCCGTTTTCGCGTTTTCGCGTTTTCGCGCGAAAATGCCGCGCATCACCAAAGGCCGAGACACACACATTTCCTGCACAGTGGATGGGGATGGGGATGGGGAGCCTGGAGGCTTGGAAGGCTTGGAAGGGTTGGGATGGGGGACTTCGCAACGGAATGGGCTGGGAAAATGATGGAACACGTGTTCGATTTTTATTCTTCAGCGATGGGGATGTGATGCTTTGTTGCTTGTCAGCGAGTGTTCATCCAATCATCCCATCATCTCAGATCATCATCAGTCCATGGTTTGGGCTCAAGGGTTTGCGGAAGTGTAGTGAACACTTTGGCTGGGCTGCGGTGAAGATGGGCAAGTTTATCAAAGCAGGACGCGTGGTCGTCATGCTCCAGGGACGCTATGCGGGCAAGAAGGCCATAGTGGTGAAGACCTACGACGATGGCTCCAAGGCCCGGCCCTTCGGGCACTGCATGGTGGCCGGCATCGACCGAGCTCCATTGAAGGTCACCCGGAAAATGTCCAAGAAAAAGATCACCAAGCGTACCAAGGTGAAGCCCTTTGTGAAGTACGTGAACTACAATCACATGATGCCGACGAGGTACCAGGTGCCCAATGAGATGTCCCCGGGCAGCATCTGCACGGATCAGCAGATGGAGACCTTGGACGGCCGCAAGGAGGCCAGGAAGTTTGCCAAGAGCCTTTTCCAGGAGAAGTTCCAGAATCCTCCCCATGACAAGTCCGGCCGCCCTTCCAAGGATGTCCTTTACATGCGTAAGAAGTTGCGCTTCTGAGTGCCCTGTTTCACCGCACCAGTCGAAGTCCGTTGCTGCAGAAAAAAGATGCCATCAGTCAATGGTTTTCATTTGGAAGTTTCCAGAAATAGAGGTACCCCAAGTCATCCAAGCCATTAGAATTTTATAGACCATGGGACCAGGACTTCGGTATTGAAACCCATGATGAAAATCGGGGATCTCCCATTGGAAAGCACCGGTATTTTCCAAGGCGGTGCCCTGGTCATCTCCGCCAACATCATCAAGGAGAGCGGGAGGTTTGCCAAACGCCGTTCTGAGTTCTGAGTGCCTTCTGAGCCATTGGGTTTTCAACTGTTTTCATGGGTTGAGTTGAGGTTGAATTGGGGTCGACGTCAGGTTTATTGCGTTTTTTTTTGAGGTGTAGCTGTTTTTTTTTTTGGTTTACGATGATTGGAATCACTCGGATTTGTCCCAAAATATGGGGGTCCCCAACTGTTGTGGCAATTTCAATATAGAAAATGATGATGAACCCTTGGAGTTTAGGAAGACCCCACTCTGTCTAAAGCCAAGAGGTGCTTTTTGAGATGGCTACCGCAAAGCAGCCAAGATTGGAGTCAGGTGTAGCATCATATCCTATCATCTTTCTCTATCGTATCTATGGTTGATTGATGTTTGTACTATCATATCTTCTGGTACGGCGCACATTCTCAACCCCCCGGCCTTGGCGAGTGCCATGACTTGACGCAAGAAAGGAGCTGCCTTCCGAGTACCTGCCCTGGAATACGGAGGAGGACAAGCCTTGAAGGCTCTGGGCTCTGGAGACCTCTGGAGTGTCATTGGAAAACGTCCAAAATCCCAGGGCTTCTCATTATTTTCCCAATGACAAGCTCCTACAGTCCTACCAGGGTCACCTGGTGTTTCGGCAGCCTGGCTATTCCATGCCTTGCCAGGTCGGACGAAGCCAGCCATTTTTGACCCTCCGGGTACCTTGTGGCACCTGCAGGGCCTTGGCTGATTCCAGATGGAGTAATGATCCTTTCTGCCGAAGGCTGTAGTGACCAAGAGGTTGTTTGGCCAAGTATCCAGCAATTTACATATGGATTTTGCGCCTTCATGCGCCTTCATCACATCAAGAGCAAGTCCCTAAGTCTCAATTGTGGGCTGCATGTTGGTTTAGGATAAGTTCTTCTTTTCAAACGTAGGAGTATGACACTTATTTCTGCAGTATTCTGCAGTACTGTTTTTTTTTTTCCGGAATGCTGCAGCATGCAGTGGGAAGAACAACTGATGGCCATTCAGTTCACCCTCGGCAGAGCATCTGCACATGTCGAAAAGGCAATGCAGTGGCAAATCGATGTTCCCATGGCGTCGCTGTGCAAACTTTGGTGCCCCCAGTGATTGCAGTGTTTGTTGTTGAATGATGAGAGAACATTTCTGGAACACGAGCTCCAAACTTTGCGACGCAAAAATTGTGCTGGGTCCTTTTCCGCTCGACCTAGCCAAAGTGGCGACTGCCCTCATATTCTCTCTTGCTCCCCTCCAATTGGCAGCCTGTTGAACGTGCCTTCAGAAAGTGGCATTGAGCATTGAAGAGAGCGAGTGTGACTTTGGAGTTGCTTCTGGAGGGTTGACTCGGGTTCCATTTGAATCTCAGACGGCTGCATTCTCTTGATGTTTTTCTTCCAGCAAGACTGTTTCAGCAGTTGGTTTCTGCCATGCACCGTTGGCCCCCTTTGTCATCAGCCCTGTCACCAGCATCGTCGCTGTGACAGACGTTCATCCATGCCAAGATGGTTGGATTGGGACGTAACACAATCTCCAGACAAACTGTGCGAGGGCAGCGAATGGATGACTCGGATGACTCATTGAATCGAACCAAAAGCGGTCAAACAGATCCACTCTTGCGAGTCATCCATTCAGATGCAGTTTGTTCAACCGTTTTTCAATCGGGTCAGGGCGCGAAGTCGGAGCGGCTTTTTAGCGGTGCCTGGCACCTGTCGCTTGATGTTCAGAGGAAGGGGCTTGATCTTTGGAAGCTTTGGAACATTTGATAAGATTGGTATCGATTGGCGGTTGCAAGATTAAGATAATATTAATATTGAATAATATTAGTAAAGATAGTAAAGCACTAACATTTTGGTGGTTTATAGCACCCATTTGTGGCAAATTTTGGGGATGGTGGATCCTATTGCATTGCCATAATCCACCTGTACATCTGATGTAACTCATCCCCATGCAATGATTCGATGATCTCGGTTGAGCTGGTTGAGTGGAACTCATACTGGAAATCCATGTAAATCCCACATCCTCTTTCTTCCTTTCTCCACAGTGGTACACTCACACAGTTCTTTTCGCGTTTTTCAAGATGAACGGATGGAATCGAAGGGGATCCAGCAATCAGTGGCATTCCCACCCTTTACAAATCCTGGAAATTGAATCAATTGGTAGCCACAGTCCTGACCGCTTTCCTCTCGAATATCTCGTGGCAACACCTCAGTTCAGGCGCAGCTGCGATGGGCCTTTGGGGCTGTGATGCAAGGATTTCATCTGTTTTCTAGACATGCACAAGGGCGATAACCAGCTTTAATTCAAGATCTTGCCTCCTGCTCGTCATGGAGCGCATGTAACAACTGCAAGTGAAAAGCAATATATATATATTTATATGTATATTGTTGCAACGCCTTCATTGCCCTTCACTTATTTATATGTATATATATGAGCCCGGTCCCCGGACCCCCACACCCCCCCCCCTCCCCCCCCAATGGTATCCCCCCCCACTCCTAACCCCCCCCACCCCCCCAAAACCTAGTATTTGCATGTTATTTGCACATATACATACACATATACACATATATACTCCCCTTTCCACCCCTCCAACCTCGCATCTCTACATTATTTGCAGCACTTGAGAGCCACGACCTCGTCAACCGACCTTGTCTACCTGTATATTTCTATCATAACCTTTGTTTCGAACCGCCTATAGCGTGCCTCGCACATGGTTTACAACATATTTGCTACCTATGGATTACGCAAAGCTTACCTATGCAAACCTAGACATATGTACAGTAGAAAAACAATATATATATATATGCACATTCTAGATACTACATATTGATATCTTGATCTTGTATCTATCACATATTTCGTTTACATTGTACATACTGTACACGTATATATATATATACACACATGTCGGCCAAGAAACCATTCCTCCAGCAACAATCGGCTTGGCTGCTGAGAAAACCCCCCTCCCCTACCACAGGGGGGGGGAACCATCTGGCTGGGGGGGGAGGGGTGTGGGGGTCCCTGCTCATATATATATATATATTATAGATAAGTGAAGGGCAACGAAGGCGTTGAAACCCTTTGTCAATTTCATAGATTTCGCTTTCAGTTGAGGTCGAATCAACCGATGAATCAACCACTGCCGAGTGCTCTTGGATTGGTCCCCATCCCCTGTGAAAGTTCTGCTGCTGGCGCTGGACCGGTGTTCCACCTAATCTCCTCCAGTCCCGGCAGGATCAAAAAAGGCATCAGTGAATCGGAGTGATTCGGACATGTTCAAAATGGATCAGTTGCTTCATAATTATTCCACACTGTAAACATCACACACACACATAATTATATATATATATATTCGATATTAATATCAGTAGTACCGCACAAGGCGGTGGCGGAAGTTTCAAACATAGGAAACCTGTAGGAGAGGTTGGTTGTTTTGAATCACGGATGGCAGAGCGAATCCACTGATGGACTGACAGGTGGTTGGAGTTGTGTTTTTTGGAGTGGTTGCAACGGTTGCAGTGGTCACCTTACCACAACTGCTGGATGTAGTGTGGTGTAGTGCAGTTGTAGTTGTAGTTGTTGTGTGGTGTAGTGGAGTTGTAGTTGTAATGTAAAATAAATGTAGTGTAGTTGCAGTTGCAGTTGTAGTTGTAGTTGTAGTTGTAGTTGTGGTGTGGTGTAATTAGTGTAGTGTATTGTAGTGTAGTGTGTTGTAGCGTACTGTAGTGTTGTGTACTGTAGTGTGGTATAGTGTAGTGTAGTCTAGTGTGGTGTAAGGTAGTGTAGTTGTAGTTGTAGTGTGGTGTAGTGCAATTGGTGTAGCGTCGTGCAGTGCAATGTAGTGGTATTTACAGTTGTAGTTGCAGTTGCAGTTGTAGTTGTAGCGTAATGCAGTGTAATTAGTGTAGTATAGTGTAGTGTATTGTTGCGCAATGTAGTGTAATTGTAGTTGCATTTGCATTTGCAGTTGTAGTGATTGTAGTGTACTGCAGTGTAATTAGTGCAGTGTAGTGTGATGTGGTGTAGTTGATGTTGTTGTTGTAGCTGTGGTAGTAGTAGTGGTAGTAGTAGTAGTAGGAGGAGGAGGAGTAGTAGTAGTAGTAGTTGTAGTGTAATTAGTGTAGTGTAGTGTAATTAGATGTAATTACTGTAGCGTAGTGTAGTGTAGTTAGTGTAGTGTAATGTAGCCTAATTGGCTTATTTGCATTTGTACCTGTAGTAGTAGTGTAGTGGTAGTGGTAGTGGTTGTTGTAGTTTTACTTGTAGTTCTCTATCTATCTATCTATCTATCTGTCTGTCTATCTATCTATCTATCTACCTACCTACCTACCTAATCTATCTATCTATCTATCTATCTGTCTATCTATCTATCTATCTATCCATCTAACAAAACTGTTTATCTGTCTGTCTGTCTGTCTACCTGTCTGTCTGTCTGTCTATCTGTCTATCTGTCTGTCTATCTGCAAGCTTGAAAACACGCAGCTATTTTGCGACACTTCCTCAATTGTTGAACTTGACAACATCCAAAACGAAGCAACTCTGCGAGACTTCCTCAATTTCTGAACTTGACAACATCCAAAACGAAGCAATTCTGCCAGACTTCCTCAATTTTTGAACTTGACAACATCAAAAACGAAGCAAGTTTGCGAGATTTCCTTCAAAAATGGAAAGTTGAGTGCAGAGCTGACGGCCTCGTACCAATGCGTTTTGCGATTTTTCCACTCCACCAGTCTAAAGTACTGCGCCTGCCACAAAACAAAAGGTAACGGCGCTGATAAGAGGCCGTGCAGTGGTGTAAGATCCACATTCGTAGCATCAGTGTCCAATCTCAATTTCCTGAGGGTTTTTCAACATTTGCATCATATCAATGTGTTTTCAATGAGCTTAAAACCACGTAGTGTTCACCGAAAATACTCATTCTTGAGCGTTTTACCTCAAAAAACAGCATTTTTTTATGACAACCCTTGTTTTCGAAACTTTGCTTGACATGAATTCTGATTTTTTAAGGCATTCACAGGCACAGCTCGATAGTTCACAGCTCGACGTATGTGTGGAAGTGCAAGCGTAGCATGACGTATGTGTGGAAGTGCAAGAGAACCGAGCAGTAGCGTAGCATGACGTATGTGTGGAAGTGCAAGAGAACCTAGCAGTAGCGTAGCATGACGTATGTGTGGAAGTGCAAGAGAACCTAGCAGTAGCGTAGCATGACGTATGTGTGGAAGTGCAAGAGAACCTAGCAGTAGCGTAGCATGACGTATGTGTGGAAGTGCAAGAGAACCTAGCAGTAGCGTAGCATGACGTATGTGTGGAAGTGCAAGAGAACCAAGCAGTAGCGTAGGATGACGTATGTGTGGAAGTGCAAGAGAACCTAAGCAGTAGCGTAGCATGACGTATGTGTGGAAGTGCAAGAGAACCGAGCAGTAGCGTAGCATGACGTATGTGTGGAAGTGCAAGAGAACCTAGCAGTAGCGTAGCATGACGTATGTGTAGAAGTGCAAGAGAACCTAGCAGTAGCGTAGCATGACGTATGTGTGGAAGTGCAAGAGAACCGAGTAGTAGCGTAGCATGACGCATGTTTGGAAGTGCAAGAGCACCTAGCAGTAGCGCAGCATGACGTATGTGTGGAAGTGCAAGGGAACCGAGCAGTAGCGTAGCATGACGTATGTGTGGAAGTGCAAGAGAACCTAGCAGTAGCGTAGCATGACGTATGTGTGGAAGCACAAGAGAACCGAGCAGTAGCGTAGCATGACGTATGTGTGGAAGTGCAAGAGAACCTAGCAGTAGCGTAGCATGACGCATGTGTAGAAGTGCAAGAGAACCTAGCAGTAGCGTAGCATGACGTATGTGTGGAAGTGCAAGAGAACCGAGTAGTAGCGTAGCATGACGCATGTTTGGAAGTGCAAGAGCACCTAGCAGTAGCGTAGCATGACGTATGTGTGGAAGCACAAGAGAACCGAGCAGTAGCGTAGCATGACGTATGCGTGGAAGTGCAAGAGAACCTAGCAGTCGCAATGAACGTTAACATCCCCCCATCCCCCCCCCCACCCACCCCCCAAACCGGTTGACAAAGACAATGACCAGAAGCACGCAGAAACCGAAAAAAATGAAGACAGCACACGGCCCCTTAACAGCAGCGTCGACACCCAAAACATCGATGCCAGGTCATACGAAGTGCTGCATCTGTCACGCAAAATCATCTCAGCAAACCTGAAGATCTGATGCTCCAAAAATGCAACCTATCTCAGGAAATCAGCGACCGGACCTCCTAACATCTCTGACAAGCATGTCTCTTGTACTGCGCCTGCCAGGGAAAATGCATCTTTGCAGATCCTCTTCAAATGTCCCACGCCTGCCATCGTTTTTGGAAATGCGACCAAACCCGCGTTTTGCTCACTTTTGAGAAGGTGCACAATCCCTTGCGCCTGCCACGCGAAACGACATCTGAACGTCCAAAGGTGGTCCGAACCCCTTGTGCTTTTCACATTTTGACTTCGAAATGTGCTTCGCGCCACAACGGCGTGCACTTTTTCGACATCTCAATTTCCAAAAGTGGTCCGGACCTGGTGTGCTTTGTCCATTTTGACTTCCAAATGTGCTTCGCGCCACAACGGCGTGCACTTTTTGGACATCTCAACTTCCAAAAGTGCTCCGAACCCGTCAGTTTGTTACACTTCTGACTTCGAAATGTGCTTTGCGCCACAACGGCGTGCACTTTTTCGACATCGCAACTTCCAAAAGTGGTCCGAAGCTGAGGTGTTTTGCACATTTTGACTTGCAAATGTGCTTCGCGCCACAACGGCGTGCAATTTTTCATCTCTCATCTGGCCAGCTGGCTCCGCGCTTTAGCGAGCATACTTTTCGACCCTCCAGAGCCACAAATCATTGGAAAAACACAGTGTTTCGCAACTTCCTACCTTTCGCGCGCCTGGATCTTCTTTCTTCTGGGGCTTTCTCTTTTTTGATGTTCTTTCTTCTTCTCTTCTCTTCTCTTCTCATCTCTTCTCTTCTCTTCTCTGACTCTTCCCACCTCTGCTTTCCCATCTGTCCATATGGTCAGAAGTTTGACTTCTAAACTTCCTTTGGTTATGTATATCAGTAAAACTGAAGAAAGCCAACACAGTAGTTATTCATTCCTGCCAGAGGATTTCTGGCCCCGCTACTCGCATCGGATGGTAAAGCTGGGAGCCATCGCTGGGCTACTCGTGCACTAAGCCAAGCTATGGCAGGCGAGTGACCTAGTCATATTGTGTTATATTGGTGTCTACCTTTCTATCTATCTATCCATCCATCTATCTATCTATCTATCTATATATATATATATGCATACAGACATGGAGATACAGACACAATATGTAACGATATGTAATATATACATGTGTTATATATATATTTATAACACACATATATATATATAAATATGATATATGATATATGATATATATATATAAATATGTATATACTTATGGAACAGTGGATTTTCTAGGTCCATGATTTGAGGGTTTCGATGCCACAACAATATCCTCTGCAGTTGATCCGCCGGCTTAGATCGACGCGCTTGCGCCGTTCCCAAGATTTCGTTCGACCCGGACTTGGCGCTGCGAAAACTTGGGATAGGGTGATTCAGCGCTCCTGCCTATCTCCACTTTTCGGGTTTGCCTACTGAACAATTTCAACATTTATCAATTTTTTCATGCGCGGATGGTGGAAAACCACTGGATTCTGGGATGCCCTATCGTTGGACAAATCCAGTTTGTTGGGGTAAAAGGGTCAAACATCACATTTTGGTGAGTCTCATAGTGGTTCAAACCCGCCCAGAAAAGTGCTGTTTACAGGGGAAAGATAAAGATAAAGAACCCGTGACATGACACCGGTAAATGTGCCGGTGCGCCTTCCATGCCTCCAGGAGGCGGTACGGAATCCCATGACGCGGAATCCGCAGGAGTGGGAGATGTGGTGTGCCAAGGTGCCTTGGGGAAGCCACCACCAAGGAGGTTGGATCAGTTGGATCCAGAATGAAGGCATGTGTGTATCCCCTCCTGTTCTCCAAAAATGAATGGCAATTCAAGACTGTTTCGTCTGAGTCTTGTCTTGCACTGTGGTTCCCAGAATTTGAGTTTTCAGAGCCAGCTCTTCTTTTCGCCCAGCCTGTTCCAAGGTGATCCAGCATACCTTGTCTGCTGTGGCTTACTGCCACTCCAAAGGCGACTTGGGTCATGGCTAGCAGGGATGAAATCACACAAAATGCTGAACCCCATCTACAAAGATGATGTTTTAAGATGTCTTTATGATAAACATGGGTTTGAGTTGGGTATGGCTCCCAATTTTTGGCTGAATCACGGGGCTTAATACTGAAAACGAAGAAACATATGGGCCAATGTGGGTCCATGTGTACCACGTCTCAAAGCATGACATATCCAATAACACTTGTCATGGGCTGAAATTTGAAACCATACATTCTGGTCATCGTGTCAATTGATCTTGGCCCAATTTTGAGCCGTACTGTGCTCATCTAGTGCAGATGGTTGCCGACAAACAAGACAGTCCACTAAAAACAGGAGTCCCATCGAGCAAGAGGTCCCCAAGTTGCATACGCGCACATGTCGAAGTTGCATTTTTGAGTTTTTTCCTCTTCACACCATGGAGGGCTGTTGCTCCCCGAACAGTTGGAACATTCATACCGAATGTGTGGAACTTGGCTGTATGATCCTTTTGCTTAGCATTTTGGCTCACTCCTGACTGCCAGTGGGTGCATATCAAACGAAAAAGGACACCATTTTCTGATTTCCACTTCGCAGATGTGCAACACCGACCTTTTCTTGGCTTCCCAGAGCTTGCCATGTTTCAATGCTGGCGCACTGGCCCTTTTTCCAACGGGGTTATCAAGGGTGGCAGGCCCCGACCAGTGGACCCATCTACCGGTTCAAAGGGCAATCCCGTCAAAGCTACAACCACAGTCAGGTGACAGCTGGACAACAGACAGTAAGAAATCTTGGCTCCAGAACTTAATAGAAACAGGAGATTATTGTGGGATGTTGTGGGTCGAAGGGTGAATTTCCCCAAACTGGTTTGGATATGGTTGAAGGAAATCTCCTGGGTTCATTTTTAAGTGGCCAAAATCCAGAATGTGATGCTTCGTCACGTGTTGGATCTTCACTTCTACGACCGTTGTGAGAACGGGGCGCATCTTGCGCCCTGCTTGGCACCGAAAGGCGACATCGCTGGATAGGCAGTTGGAGTTCAGATACCAGAAATGTCAAGTTGTTGGCTTCAGAGACGTGGGCACAAATGGTTTTTCTTTCTATCTTCGAGGACAATTTTTTTGGTTGCCAGCCTTTTCAATGCTTGTCATATTTGGAAACCTTTGGGGACGACCATGGTATAGCATGGTTCAGTGTTCAGCGTGGATGCATTGGAGGCAGCCCTGGAGACTGGTGAAGCCCAAAATAGCTGTGCTACAGGTTTTGAGCCATAGCCAAATAAGGGTAATTACACACAGTTTACATATTACATAGAATATATATGCATATTACTATATATATATACATATATATATATACATATATATATATATATACATATATATATATATACACACACATACAGCCAATCAACTCGTTTGTTGCCTCCATCCCCACGTAGAACAGCTGCAGGGCCATGGCGGGGGGTGCAGCAGCTGCTACCACAGGTGGGGATGAAAATCCACCCTTTCACCAAACCTGGCAGGGCAAAACCCAAAATTTTTGTTGCAAGCCATATTTATAGATAGTTTTATAGATAGTGTTAGATTTGACCATCTATTTTTATAGAGGGTTTTGTTATTTTACCATCTATTTCAAGCAACATGTTTTGTATTTTTGAGTGCCATGGATTGGCGTTCAGAGTGTATCCTATTGACAAGCCAGCCGAAGCCAGTGGGGAATCTCCGAGGAACCAAGGAACATGAAGGAGTTCTAGTCCCAGAATCTTCCGCTAAAAAACCATGAGCATGTTTTCCAGAAAGCTAATAATTAGAAACAGAAGATCATCCATAATAGAAAGTTCTCCATTCAATTGTTCATGTTTTCCAGACACTTTCCAGAAACATCCATTCAATTGCTGGCTCCTTTTGATCCATTCCGCCTGGGTGTTTCTCAAGTCATTGGCGGGCCAGCCCTTTCTTGGAATATGACGACTCGGGTTCCCATTCTTGGGAGATTACTTGTGGTCCCCCCAGGTAGGACACCACCATAAAATACCATATCATACTCATGGTCTTGATATAATTCTATTACCATCTATTACAATTTTTTACACCATATGTACCAGATCATACTAGTCACATAAGCTATGTTATATGCCTACACATTCTACCATTCTACCAGCAATAATGATAATGCTATTGATAATGCGAGTTAATACTGGTTGACTATGACTACATCCTTCCTGTTCCTTGGGATGTGGAAACACCACGTCTTTTCAGAAAAAAATCCGACCGAGGCCGGGGCTTGATGAAGCTTTTGGCCGGAGGTCGTGAGGTCAGCCCGAAAATTGCGGGGTCGGAGGTCCGATTTTTTGGGTTTCAACTGCCATCTAAAATGTACTCTCTGGTAAACATAGCAATGGAAAATCCACCAAAAATGGAGGGTTTAATGATTTAATGGGAACATGATCTATAAATCGTGGATTGTCCATTGCCATGTTTGATTACCAGAGGGTAAGCCCAAGGGGTGAAGCATCGCCATTTACACAAAAACATTTTTTTTTTTTGTGAAGCTCAGTGAAGTGCAGATGATTTTCTCATAGCCATGGGGATCATTGGGACAATCTTACACGAAAGGGCGAGGTCGTGGTTCCACGAGCAGGGGTCAGAAAGGGCAGAAAGGGTTGGTAACGCGGGATGCTTTGCTGAAACAGTGTATTCAAGACCATCTTTTGATCAATGCTTTGATGTGCGAGATGACATCCCTCCCAAAATTCTTGTCAGACCATGCATCTGTTGCGAGTCACTAGTATCTTAGTCTATCTTAGTCCTTGGGCTGTGACTACCACTTGGAAATCTGGTGGTATATCCCCCAAACATTGCCAATCCATTGGGGCCCACCACTTCAACGGGCCAAACAAACATCTGTTTGCAGTTGGAACTGGATCATTCCACCCATTTGATAGAAATGATATCGAATTTTTGCCATGGGTTTCAACCACTTAAAGATTCCTCCCTGCTGTCACCGAAGGCGTGCTTGGTGGATTTCGGTGGCTCATCTGCAGCCATGGACATCTATGTTCTCTGCCATGAGGTGCTCAGCCGGCTTGGGGGCTGGTCGAATAGGAGTCACACACAGACACACAGACGCAGACACACACACACACACTCATGCAACCACTCGAAAGAGATGGAACATTGAATCCAATTATAAAACAGTGAAGTTGAATAGATGGAACATTAAATCATATTAAATCCAATTATAACCCCAATTTCTTTTTAATTGAAGTTTTTCTATCTTTTGTGGGGTTAAATAAGATTATATAAGTGATATGCTCACAGCATGTGTGACGTCCGAGGTACGTGGGATGGACTTGAGCCCTGGCGAACAGCTTTCGGTGTCCCTGAGAGATCTCACGCGGGGGGGCCCTGGATCCGGTCGAAAATGCGGTGGAAAATGTTGAAACTCCATAGAGGTTTTACCCTCTGGCAAACATACAAAAAACTATTGAACATGGTGAAATAGTGGATTTAGCTATTATAGTTATTAATAGCATGGTGATTTTCCATAGTTTTGGGTATGTTTACTAGAGGTTTTACTGCAATTTTACTGGGACAATGTGAAATAAATGGGGAACTCAAACTAAATGGAGGTTTCGTTGGGAAAAATCATCGCGACCGAGGCGCTCGGACCCGGAGAAGGAAACGATGCCAGGAAGACCCTGGGAATTGCGGCAGCTTGGCATCCGGGATGATTAACCATCAACTATTAACCATGTTTGCATTATTAACCATTATAAACCCATGATTAACCAGTGTTTCTATTATGATTGGCTACCTTGAAATTGGCTAAGAAACCTAGGTGGATGGCGGAGCAATAGATGAATTAAAAAGGCAACATGATCAACATGATGATGCACATACCCAAGGAACCCTGCTGATCATTACGGGGAGTAGTATGTATGTAGTGGCTACGCAACCTCAACAAGGCCATGCTTTTGTAAAGGAAATGTACGGACCAAGCCAAGCTTGGCTGGCTGGATAGAGGTGGCTTTAGATATTCTTGATTTTCTATCGTGATTGTTGCGGATGACGAACCCAAGACCTGTGTAGAAGAAGCAACCACAAAGGAGCTGATGGTTTCGAATGGCAATGGGCGAAATGAGTCAATATTTTAACTCAGGGGACGAACCATTTTTTGCCGCGAACTATCCATTTTGTTTCTGTGTGAACTTTCTTTAGACCCGGATCTAAGGGTGTTCCAGCCTTACATTCCTGTGAGGAATTATTAAGACCCCTATTGATTGAGATGACTGGGATAGTGAGCTTTAGTCATAGTCCTTGGTTTGAAGGATCTGCGGCAGAAGACTATGGGACCGATGTGCCATCATCGAAAATGCCTCTGGGCACTAAGAATTGAGCTACTGTGGATAAGAGACCAACATTTTTGGAGGGATCTCTCATTGCATATGCCTTTCATACCTCTCATTTTTTTTCAGTCATACCGAGTAAACAGCCCTCTGGTCATCGAAGAAATCGCCAACATACTGTAGCTATGTTTGGTTTTTCCCAACATTTTTGATCTTTTTGATCTAGAATCCATAGGTTTTTACCATGGTAAAATCATGGTACTCTTCCTTCATGGGCGCCATTTGTCCCAAGGCAGGTGAGGTCCGAGGCGGTGCTACAGTTGAGGGCATGGGCTGGGAGCCTTGGTTTGGGGGAGTTTTTGGAACCAAAGGTCCATGGAAAAGTTGAAGACCCCCCGACATTTATATGCAAAAAATGGAGGGAAGACATAATTAGAATAATTATATGACACTCTTATGCCGTTTTTTTTCTTTTTCTTTTTTCGGATCTTTTTTTTGGTAATTATACGACATTTACTAGAGTGGGCATGTTTTTTTGGGCACACTATTTCTTTGGACAATGGAACCTTTTTGTTGGTGGAAATTCTGAGGCTACCATATGATGGATGAAACATCTTCACTGATGTAATTAGAATGATTGGCATGAAATCTTGGTGTTCGACCGTTTATCGTGATTTGTATGTTGATGGCAGATATCGATTCTTTGGAAACCCGATTTCTATTCAACTCGTTATACAATAAAGGTCTACTGCCAGTTGTTTAGCTGAGTTACTCCCGTCCATTTCGCTGCCATCCAGCAGTAACAAACCTTAGTTTGGAGCTAGATATAGTCCACTCGCACATGGCTCAACATGATTGATCCCAAATGGGTTTATAATTATCCCATACTACATAGCCACTATATAACCATATTGATACCATATTGATACCATATTGATACCATATTGATACCATATTGATACCATATTGATACCTCAAATGTGGTTCCAAGCTCAAAACTTGGCTCCACTCCGTCGCCTGGTCGCCCCTTGGACCCGTCCCGAGGCTTCGTCCTCGCCGGACTCGCGACGGCATTTGGGGGAGTTGAGGCGCCTAGGGCCAGGGATTCCATGGACAATGAAGATAAACCATGGGATGTGATATATGGGTAAACATAGAAAAAACTGTGGAGAATCCATGGTTTGTTTCCCCAGGAAACTCGTCTACAGATGGTTGATTTTCCACATCTTTTTGCATGTTTACCCGTTTACCCTATCTATCTATCTATCTATCTATCTATCTATCTATATATATATGTATCTCCCCCAAACTGGCAAGTTTGAATAAAATAAACCATAGGATTTTCGGCTAGTTTCAGACAAATGGAATAGGATGAAGATCCATTTTGGATAAACTATAATGACCTCACGTCGTGACGTCGCTGGAATGATGGTTAAGTTGCAGGGAATCATCCCCAAAGAGCTTTATTTCAGCCATTGTCAGGTTAGCGAATTATTCGAAGTCAGCCAGAATCCATGAGCCATCAGCTATTGGGTGAAGAGAGCAGGCATGTACAGTGAGGTTGTCACCTCTAATCAATAAGCATGAGCGTGATTAACCGGCACAAAATTGCATTTCGGCAACAACAATTGGATTTGCGCTCAAATTCTGTAAAATTGGGTATCAACCGACCCACAAACAGGATCAAGTTTATGGCCGTTTGGAATGGTAACGCAGGTATTTCTGAGTGGCACTGAACTCACCTTGTTCAGTCCAACATGGAGAAGTTTTCCAGGTCGGTTTGACGGAGGTAATCAAGTAATTACTGATGGAGATCTCATGAACAATACACAAATTGGAGCTGAGCCATACAGCGACCGGCTGTACCCTACACACCAAACCAAAGTTGGGATCTGCAATCTCTGCATCTGCTTTTTATCCTGGGGGTACCAACTGGTTCAGCCATTCGCCAACTGGCTGGTGAATCTGTCCTGGTTTGATGGTTCTATCCCCAGTCCCCAGTCAAGCTTTGGTTGGTGAAAGATTTCCCGGGTGTCAGCCCTCAACACACCCCATGGTTTCTCTTGCTTTTGGAGGCTTCCTATAGCGCAGCTCAGAGCCCTCGGTCTCAATATGCTGTACCAGTTGGCGCCTCAGATCAGGTCACCATTTTCCCAGTCGAATTGTTGGCCTTTTTGGAGGGTGTATATGGGTATAGCAATTATATAAGGGCATATATATATATATATGTATAGATATATAATATTATATACACATAACGGTACATATACATACATATATATATATAGATACATATATATATATACACACATATATATATATATACATATATATATATATATCCATATATATATATATATATATATGAGCCCGGTCCCCGGACCCCCACACCCCCCCCCCCTCCCCCCCCAATGGTATCCCCCCCCACTCCTAACCCCCCCCACCCCCCCAAAACCTAGTATTTGCATGTTATTTGCACATATACATACACATATACACATATATACTCCCCTTTCCACCCCTCCAACCTCGCATCTCTACGTTATTTGCAGCACTTGAGAGCCACGACCTCGTCAACGGACCTTGTCTACCTGTATATTTCTATCATAAACTTTTTTTCGAACCGCCTATAGCGTGCCTCGCACATGGTTTACAACATATTTGCTACCTATGGATTACAAAAGCTTACCTATGCACACCTAGACATATGTACAGTAGAAAAACAATAAATACATATATATATATATGCACATTCTAGATACTACAGATTGATATCTTGATCTTGTATCTATCACATATTTCTTTTACATTGTACATACTGTACACGTATATATATATGTATATATATATATATATGCATATATATATACATATATATATACATAAACTCTAGATATACAGCGTGTATTGCTGTCGATATTCAATATACCACATATACTATGTAAAATTTATTCAACGAACATATTTACCTATATTGTATATATTACATCTACTGTGGATACAGTACATGTGGCATATACTATCTATATTCTATCAAAAACCACATATACGATGTATATATATATATGTTCAATATATATATATATATATCTGTCAAATATATATCTATATATAATATATATATATATAGATTGCATATATTCTATTTATATCTTACATATTATATATATGTTTATATATATATATACACACTACACATACACTCTATATTACATATAGTATATCCATTCTAATTATCGATACATATGCATTATATGCACTATAAAGACTACATACACCATGGCTTGGCTGCTGAGAAAACCCCCCCTCCCCTGCCACAGGGGGGGAACCATCTGGCTGGGTGGGGGGGGGGTGTGGGGGTCCCTGCTCATATATATATATATATATATATATACAGACCCTATTTTCAGAGACATGAATCTCACCTGTTGCTTCAGTCCGTGCCATTTTACATCTCAGTTTTTTTGGGAGCTATCTCCTCCAGTTTCTGACTGGGCTCAAGGACCTGGATCACCTTGGATCCGGACCCGGAGATGCCAGGTGGGCTCAACGGGAAACCGGGGGGTTCCATTCATCGGAGCAGCAGCAAAATCAGTTTTTTTTTTCCTGTTTTCCTGTGAATTTCTCCAGCATCGCTTTTTTGGAATATTTTTGGGTTCCATTTTCGAAGGAAACGCCATAGCAAAAACCCAGAGAAAGCTTTGCTGAAGTCCAAGCATTTGGTTCAGGTTCACAAGGCTTGGGCCTTAGCGACCTCGAGCAGAAGATGAATGATGGGTTTGGGGCTCGGTTCGTCAGTGGGTCAGTAATCCCCAAAAAGATAGGAAGGTAATTTACTATCGAGATTTTACGGTAACCATTGGGATTACTGGGATTTTATACTTTCTTTTTTGTTTGTACATGTTTGTACATGTTTGTACCAACTAGAAAGATTTTACTGGGAGTTTTCTTTCTTTTCTATCCTTTTTTTGGCTACAAACTGATGCTTCACCTTTGCAAATTATTTTTTTGCTTAGAACCTTGCAACTGTGATTTTCCCTTGAACTTTGGGATTTCAGTCGAAACGTCTCAGGAGTCGGCAACTGTTCCAGCCGAAGGTTTGCCTTTCGCTCTGCAAAGCAGCCAGGGATCCCAGGGGGGGTTGGATTTTGGATCTTGGGTGTGGGATACATTTTGTGCCTGTGATTGTCTGTGAAAATCGATTGTCATCCCTTGGACTATACCCACCATGAGCTTCTTGTGTTGTGACTAGTTGTGATCGACAAGAGGATGGCCCCCCAAGGCTCCAGGTCCCGTGGAATAAACGACTAGCTGTGCTGGCAAAAAATGACTGGCACGCTCTCTGTGGGACTTTGGAGCCCGTCTTTGCCCTTTATTCATCAGATTTTTTGGGGAAAAAGAGAAGAGTTTTATCACCCACATCAACCAAGAAACTGATCAGAAGTATGTAAATGTTTCCGTTGTATGGGGTACCCCAAATCTATTGTAAGAGGATTTTCCATTCTAACCACTCCAACTATGGGGTGCCCCTCCGAGGAGGACGTGACTGATGGCAAGATGACCTTGGGCTTTGACATCTCCAACGACCTCAAAGATGAGCGCTGGAGTGCCCATCCTCAGCGCTTTACGGCCGTGGCCAGATGCTGCGGCCGTTTGAAAATGGTGATTTAGATACCTCAATATGTTTGGATGCCCAGGAATCCATGATCATAAACTCATAAACCATATGTATATATATATGTATAGACACACACACACGCACCATGTTTTGACCCTAGCGGCACTAGCACTTATGCAAGTCAGAGGTTCTTGAACAACAAGAGATGGAGGGTGTGTCTTGCAAATAATCCAGGCCAGAAGGGTGGCCGTGTTGCGAAGCCATCCATGTCATGGTAATACGGCATCCAGAAACAGTTCCCCAGCAAAGGAGGGGGGCAGTTATCAGTGGAGTGTTCACATGATCAACGGATACCATCAACGGATATCTACATTTTTATATGAATGAATACAATTGAATACACGCATGCAATAGTATATACGCGCAATGCCGGACTTTGTCCGGGCATCTTTATGAAGAGTCCTTTGCAGGATCAACCTTGTACAGATACGTTGCACACATATTCGTTGTAAGCAATGATTTTGGGTCTATGATTTTTATTCCCCAGATAGCGAAGCTATTGGGGTTCTTACTTCCAGTATAGGATGAGTTGAAAATGTGTGTTTTGGAGCGGGCATGTTGGTGCTGCTACAGAGTGCTGCTGCAGGGTGCTGCTTGAGGGTGCTGCTTGAGGGTGCTGCTGTTAGAGTGGCGTTTGAGTTTTCGAGCTGGCCTGCTGGTGCCGCTGCAGGGTGCTGCTGCGGTGTGCTGCTTGCAAGAAACATACACACACACATATATATATATATACATATTTATGTTGAGAGTGTATTTATTTAAATTTAAATGCATGTAACTCATATATATATATATGATTATGTTGAGTATGTTTTTATCATTGTACACATTTTAAATACTTCATAAACAGATATAAAAAGAATGTATAGAGTTTTTTTGTAAATAATATATATATATACACATGTATATACACATGTATTTCAACTACATACATGTATCTAGCGTGTATATGTAAACAATAAATAAAAGACTCTACATGTACATGAACATGTATTTATGTTTTGATATTCCAATCAACATATACACTTGTATATGTACATATTCAGATATACACAATATGACCGTGCCTATCGAGCTTTCTTCCAGAAAATTGCGGACATGTTACGGAGGGCTCCCCGCTTCGACCGCGCCGCAGGTGCTCTGTTGAGATCGCAAATGCAACATGTGACGATGAGTCACGGTCTACATCTGCAAGGGCTCAAGGCGGGGAGTGTGACATATACATCATGTGCATGTACATATGCATACGCATTTCTATGTCTACAGATACATGTCACACGCATGCATGTTTTTCTTCCCCCTCTCTCTCTCTCTCCTTTTCTCTTTATGTTATGTATACATAGATTTAGCCGGACTATGACGTGGGTTGGTCCAAAAATGTGGATTCAATCACAAAATATGCCAAATTTCAGGCGGAAGAGGATTCACGACAAACTGTTGGGTGCCTTATCAAACAAAGCCACCGTTTGTGGATGTAGCTCGTGAGAAATTATGAAGTTGGATTTTGGCCCTTTTTGGGTGGACATTTAGCCTCAAAAAGGATCCAACTAATGAAACAGATTGTTCCGGCATCTGTGTTGTGGAGCCTTGAAGACAAGGTTACATGCAATTTTTTTGGAACCTGTGAAACAAAGGTAGTGTACAATCTGTCTCCCTCTCTCTCTCTCTATCTATGTATATATATATACATCTATATTCATACACATGTATCAATATATACTGTATTATATAATTGTCAAAATGGTGATTGGCGATGAACATGAACAGCACTTGAGTCTCATGTCACATCACCGTTGCCGCAGCTCGTGAGTCTCAGAAACTGCACGCAATCGTGGAGTCACGGAACGCCTGCCATGGCGGATGCTCCAACTTCCCAGCCCAGCTCAAAGACTTCAGGGGGGTAGGGATGGATCAAACACCATACATACCATATTTCAGGGATAAAGATCCATATCCATATCCATAAATCTGGGATAAACATCTACACATCGATAAATCCCAAGCATTTTTGGGGGTGAACGTTTGGGTAACCAGGCCCAGTCCGACGGAGGACAGTCAGTTTTGTTGCTTACATCGCCATCAAACCATCATTCAATTCAACCACTGTTTCATTGTACCCAGCATAAGTTGTGGCAGTTATGTACCGCCTGGAGTAAGACAGTTCAAGGTTCACACCTTTCGCAGGGAATCTTTTCAGGGTCAGGAAGTGGCAATCTGTATCCGATCCAAGCAGAATCTGTCATCTAATTCTAAATATTAATTAAATCGGTTATGGGTAAACATATGTCTGAACAAGTGAGGAGGATTGAAATGGGAACGTTCTCCGAAGTCTCTGAAGAACTTGGTGACCTTATGTGACCTGGGTCTTGCCGGGCCTTCCATGGTTCCCCCGTGCCATTTGTGGCGCCATCAAGCCATACCAAAGCCCACCTTGGTTCACCAGGACCCTGGGCACAGAAACGAGTCGCAAGGTGAAAATCTTCGAGAAAGGCACCTGGGCGACTTCATCACTATTTTGGATATTTTGGTGAGTTCTCTCATCATTTTTCCCATGATGAGACCATTTTTTTTTTGGATAGCGATAGCGACGTGGATTTCGTTGAGCGGTGAGAAGTCTAGGTTTTAAACCCCTAGCTCCCACACACACACACATCATATATATATATATACATATATACACACACACTATATATATATATATATCTAAGCTTTATTTATATATATATGTAAATATTATATATACATATATAAACATAATGTATAGATACTACATAGGCACTTCTGGGTTTTCAGAATCAGTTTGTGCGTGGCGAGGCTCTGCTCGGAATGTGATGCCAGCCACAGAGGGATGGTTTGGCTTGGGATATTTGGCTGCAGGGCATGGGAAGATCTGAAGCTTTGACCCGATATTTCGGGGTCAAAAAACATGGTAAAAACCATGGGAAAAGCTTCAATTTACCAAACTGACTATTCGTTTTTTTTGATTTTCCCTGCAATCTATTGAGTGTGGAGCGAATCGTGGCCCTTCAACAGTTGGTGGAGACATAACATATTGTACTGGATGGATCTGGTGGTTTTCCATCGCGATGTTGGATTACCAGAGGGATCAAAGAGGGTAGTTACCCCCAACTCCCAATTGATGGCAAGTTGGATGGTTGGTTGTGCAATCATCGAAGTATACTATTTCCGTGCATTTTGTTTCCAGATTTGGAGGACAGACATGCATTTTCTTCGTATATACATCGATGACCAAACTAGGTCCGCTTCTGAGGTGGCAAAGCCCTTTGCACCGGTACCCCGAAAGACTTTCATGGTCTACAACCCCCCGAATTTCATAAGATTGGCATGGAACCTGAAAAGTGGAGTCTGAAAGGGGATTTTCCTACCAAAAAGGGTTCCATTTAACATTTATGTTTTACGTTTTCCTATAATAACATTTTAAAAACCAGTGAAACTGTGGTTTCGAGTTTTTTTCCCCTTCCGCAACTGAGGTGGCAGATTTCTGCCGAAGGACTTGACTACCTTGGAAGGCCTCAATGCCACCTATGCCACCAAGGACTGGGGTTGGGGTTCGGGGTTCCAACAGGGCAGTTGGTGGTTGGTTGGTGGTGGCTGGGTGGCTGGGTGGGGATCATCCCCTGCAGGAAATTCTGCTGGGCATTACCATTGGCTTTGCTCAGGTGTGGAGGGTGGTAGGGGTACTGGATCCGTCAGCCAGAGCCTAACATTTATAGTGGTCAGATGATTTTTTTTTCAAAAGTATCAAGGTGTAAAACAGTAAAACATATGCATGAGATACATCATCCAACCATCAAGGATCTATGCGCCTAGCTTGTATGGCCTAGGTCCTCTTGTGCAGGGGAAGATGCAACCTCCCCCAGGTATTTCACACTACTTGCAGGCTCTATAGGTTGGGATTTCCCCTTCAGCATAACTTCTAGCTCATCTTCCCCAAATCAAGTTTATTATAAGTCCCAACCAACATGGCTTTGTCTGAAAATCGTTTACGCATGTGCCATGTGTACTCTCAAATTTCTGTGGTTTATTTATTAATCATCAACTAATGATCATTCATCAACTAATAGTCATATTTTTTCCCCATCTAGCGCCATCGGGAAATTTGGCCCCTTGCGAGGTGCCCGAGTCCGTGGCCTTCGCCTTCTTGGCGCACGTGCGGCCTCACGTGGCGCTGCATGCTGCATGGGTCATGGGTGCCTTGGAGGAAAGCGATGGAAAGCGCGTTGCGAACAGGGGGGGCCCTGGTTGGGGGGGTGAAGTTTATGGATGGGATGTATTTTTTTTCAGGTAGATTGGATGGAGGAAATATGTGGAAATTGGTGAAACCAGATGTTTCAAGATGTTTGAATGGTTGTCTTGTTGCTCATTCAATCGGACTGCTCATCAAACATGGCAAGCTGGAAGGTCTAGATTTTTGAGTGGAAGAATCACCCAATTATAATTATAGTTATAGATAAATTATAGATATATGCACAGAAGATGGGACAACTTTAGCCCCGTGATGTTTGATGTAGGATTGCCAATCAGAGAAGACATTGGGATACCACTGAAGTCGCTGGGTTGAGTCTATATATTGAGGGATGTTGTACTCTAGATGGATGGTTGAAGTTGGCTGAACACACTGTGAGACATTGGACCTCGTCATTCCAAACGGGACGATGACCATCCACGATATGAAAAAACAACAGACAACGCATAGCCAGGTTTGATTTTTTGTCCATATAGATGGAGAATCGAGGAAGATTTAGAGGCAGTCGTGAAAGAGAACAGAGGAATAGAGATGGATATTTCAATACCAAACACAATGTCTGAAGTGGATGCAAAAAAACGATCCGAAATCAGCCCTTAATAACCTGTGAGTCTTGGACCGGACCCGGCCTCCATTTTTGATGGGGATTTTCCCAACCTGTCTCCGCTGAGGGCTCTTTTGCAGCTTGCTGGGTGGCAGGCGCGGTGTCAGCCACGTAGACACACACACAGAGATATGTATATTTATGTAAAAATAGGTATCTATATCTATATCAATATCAATATCAATATCTATATCTATATCTATCTCTCTCTCTCTCTATATATATATACACATATCTCTATGATATTCAATCTCTATATTATACTGGGGGTTTGCAGAAATGGTGGTACCCCAATAGCCGGATGATTTGGGAAGCCTCCATGGTCCATGGCTGCCCCTACGAGGCCCGGCATGGTGAACGGCGCCACAGGCGCCTTCGCCGCCATCATCGCCACCTTTCTGCCGGTGCCCAGCGTGCCAGGCGGGCATCAAACATAGAAAATGACATGTAGAAATAGTGAACTCTGAACCATATATACGTATATGTATATATATATATAGATGTATGTAATGTGATGTGATGTGATGTGATGTAACGTACTGTAATGCAATGTGTGTATATATATATATATAAATTTGTTTCTTTGCTTGGAACTTGTGGAGAGCAAGCAATGTGTTGACGATATAGTTGCCAAAATGGCTATGCCATTTTGGCTCAAGCTGTTCCCCCTGCGATCCAATACTTTCGAAAAACACGTTCCGATCCTTTTCTTTGGCCATGGCGGCTTCTAGTCCAGTGGCTAGTGAGACTGGCACCGTGGGCTCTTTCTCGCTGATTGGGACAGATTTGGACGCAGGGGACGATTACATGGTGCTTTCCACCCAGGTGACCGAGGCTGCGCCGGCCGAGGTTATTACAGAGATTGAAGATGATCCCGCCATCACCAGGGAGACTCTGGCTTCGCAGCTCCATGAGATGGAGAAAGTGATGGCAAACTTGGGCTTGGAACCCAAGCCGGAGACAAGTGTGGAAGCGTCAAGTGGGCAACCTCCGTCGGGTTTCGTCCATGCAGAGGCACAGATTCCGACCCAGACATCACGGGTCTTAGAGAAGGAGACGTTGACACTCCACATGGATCCGACCACAGAGACCTTCACCATCGAAGGCTGGGCACCTTTGATTCCAGCCCTGCCTCACTCGGCTGCCAAGTACTTCAGAGACATTACGCATGGTGAGTTGCGTTCCCTTTTGGATGCTTTCCGCAGTTCTCCGTGGACGGCATCCTTGGTGGTCAAGATCGCAGAGGTGTACCACATTTCGAAGCGCGAGGCTGTCCACACACAGATGTTGAAACTCCGGCACACCACGCAGCGTGGGGGATCCATGATGAATTTGAAAGAGAAGGACCCTGGAACTTCTCCGCAATTAGTTTGTTCTGATTGCAATGCACCGTGGGGACAGTTATCCAAATGTTTGCTTTGTCAAGGCTCTCAGCCTGTTGACCTGTCAATGACACCTTTGTCAGTGATTGAGGTGGCCGGCCAGTCCTGGCAACTTAGGCTCACTGAGGCGGGACCGACTTGGGTTCCCACAGATACTAAGGTTACTAAGGCCTCAGGCTTTGTGGAAGTGGGAGATCTTGGCCGACCTCCCCCTGCGGCAGCTTCGGGCGCCGGTACGGGGCTGGTCAGCTTTTCGGAGCAAGTTCCTGCCTCCCAGCGCATGACACTGCAGCAGCACGTGGTGGCCTTCGGGCAGGACGAGATCTTTCATCCAGATGGCGAACGCCCCCCCACTATGGATGATCGAGACTCTACTCAAACTGCTGTGATCTTTCATCCGAAGACCATTGAACTGATGCGCTTCAAGGTGGACTTGCTGGCCACACCAGAAGAAGAGCTTACGGAAGCGGCACAGGAGGCCAAGAGGAGGAAGAAGGAGATTCAACACCAGCAAGAGACTGTGGCGATGGAAGATGAGCTGCATACACTGACTGCCATCCAGCAGGGTGCACAGGAAACCCAGAATCCGGTCAGTGCCAAGATGCTCCGCCACGCTGACCTCCAGCAGTTTCGGTCCTACCTCAAAAGAAAACATGAAGAAAGTGGTCTCACCTCCTCTTACGAGGCTTTGGTGGCGGCACAGACCACACAGGAGAAAGCGGCGGCCGCCAACAAGGCCCTGGACACAGAGTTCAGAGACCGACGCAAGGCCCTCAAGCCCATTGAAGTGGCGTCCTTTTCACTGTGGACCCCGGCCCTGCAAGAGGCATGGCAGAACAACCTCTTCGCGCCGGCCATGGGACCTCAGGGCCCTGAACAATTTGACATGGAGGCACTGAAGCAGCCCTACCTCCGAATGAAAGAGCTCATCAAGGATAACAAGCCTCTGCTGTCCCAAGACCGCCTCATGACGGAGTTCCCCAAAACGCAACTCGACATGTACACCACGGGGACGGAGATGATATCTTCCCAAGAGGCCCAGTTAGCACGACTCCTCCCGCCGGACAGCCTGGAACGCAAGTACGCAATCCTTGACTCCATCTTGCAGTACCACAAAGGTGAAGTCAGAGCCTGGGGCGGAGAGTGGGAACTGCGACAGGGCCCGCTCATGGCACCTGCCTGGGCGAAACCGGCACCTACGGCTGAGGTCTTGGCTTTGGAACTCAGGACAAACCCGCTGGGCACCTCCTTCTACACGCCCAAAACCTACACAGAACAGGTGGTCCTGCAACAGATTGCCGAGGGCAAGCGACCAGACCTGGACAAGATCATAGGCTTCTTCTGGGCCCCGGGGACGGCGGTAGCTTCTGGCACCGACGATACCCACCTGGTTCGGAGGGTGCAATCATGGGACCTTCCCTCCATGATCACGATGCTTGGACAGTCCTGGACGTTCAAGGAGATCTACCAGGCTTGGTGTGGCATGCCGCTGATCGTCAAACCGATGCGCAGAGGGCATGGGGAAGGCATCCGCCAGAAGAAGGTGGCAGAGTTGGCGGCACACCGGCAGAGGACTTCAGAGATCAAGTCCTTCCTCACCAGTGTGGGCCTCCGGTTTCCCCAATCACAACATGAAATCAAGCTGCTCTACAAGGAAATTGGCAGCTTTTTGGCTGCCTCGGTTTTCTTAGCCAGAACCCCAGCGGTGGTCTTGGACTTGCCCGAGCAGGACATCCAGGACACAAAGGAGCAGCTCCGTTTTCGAGCGGTTTGTGATGAGCGCATCACCTTGCCCTTGGATGCTTTCAGGCAGCTCCCGGACGTTTTCCAGGCGCTGTCAGCCACTCTGGGGGCCCACAGCATGGTGCAAGTGCAAGTTGCCTGGCGGTGCAACTGTGAGCTATGGTGGGTTGCCCTGGTTCCCCATGAGAAGGCGGAGAGCTTTTATTGCCGTCTGGGCTACTCCCAGGCAGAGATTGATGGCTTCCTGAAGACTGCGCTGGAACCGGAGGCTCTGCAGGCGACTACGGTAGCTTCGGGCACCGGTAAGTACCCAGAGCTCTCCTTGGAGAACGTGGTGTCCATATGCAGCCCCAAGTACAAGCGGGAGCACTACGGCCACCGGGGAGTCCATGCTTTTTGGGGCCGCACTGATTGCGGGCTCATCCTCAGCAGCATCAGTCCATGGGAACTGAAGACGAAGGAGGCTGGAGTGACTCGTGGAGGATGGGTCTGCAAGGCCTGCCAGGGCTTTTGGAGACAAGGGAAAGGAGCTTCCCGCTTTGTCCAATTGCTTGGAGAGCACCGGGGAGTCAAAGTCAACCTCCAACTGATCTTGGACGAGCCACCCCAACAGCTGTACAACAGCTGGGTGAAGTCCAGGCTTGAGTATTACAAGAGAGTGGAGCCGACTGCGGCCCCGCGAGATGTGGCATTGCAAGTGGACCCTGACCACACCCAACGCTTGAAGTTTTCTTGCCAGAATGGCAATGCCAATGTTTCCAACGCCATTTGGTCGGTCCTTCTGAGCAACCCTGACCTCGAGGGCCTTCAGAAGATCAACGCGCTGGCAGCGAGCAGAGTCCGGCCTGCCTGAGAGCGGAGTTTTTGCGAAGGGCTGTTTTACTGACCTGGTGGCCTGGTAGCGTCTTGCACCAACGTCACCACTCGGTTCTGCAGACACCTTCCTTTTTGTATGAATAGCATTGGTTGCGCACCACGACAAGGGCCAAGACAGGGGCCAGACCGCTGGGATGCCAGCTCACACAGTGAAAAGGGAAACCTGCATGTGGCTGCCTCAGAATCATTTACAGCGTGTGGCTATTTGAACATTGCTGCGTTTTACCATGTTTTACCTTGGTTTGATGTTATTGGTATCCTTTCGGGCTTCGCCCATTACGCTGATGTGACAGATGTCCATGTGACTTGCACTCAGTCTGTCCGGTTGCAACTCTGATGGTTTTTCCTGGGCTTTCGGTGTTGTTCTTCCTGCTTGCCTTTTTCACGTGTTAGTGCTCCGCACACCCGCAGTACCCTTTTTGGGCCAGGCTTGGCCATGGTAGAGTCGGGACATCATGGAACCCGATCTTGTGCGTAGAACACCTTTTGGCCTGGCAATGGTTCGGCTCCCTGAACACATGCGAGACAGCCTGCTGGACCATGGCATTTTCCCCACACAAACGGAGGGGGAGTTGTTCATGCAGCTCTGCATGCAACAAGTGCCACCGGACCATCCGGAGGCCATGGATGGGGGAACCTGGACCTCTCGGGTACACCCCAGCAATGACATCGACCCAATGAACGTGGCTCACAGTAACTCCATGATGGTGGCTACCACGCCCTGGATGGAAGACTTTGTGGCAGACTGCATGAACCGGGTGCCACAACCAGCGCCCCCAGAAGAGAGAGATAGGACCTATGATGCATGTTTTAGCCTCTTCACTTTGATTGCGGGCGCACCAGATTCAGCCTTCCACACACCCCTTCAACAGCAACAGGAAAGCATGGACCGGGCTAGATGGCGAGCCTTTCATGCACGGCCTCCCATAATGGCCATTGTGGAGGCCAAATGGAGGCACTGGAAGCCTGGGCGACTCAAGGAAGAGTCGGCTACAACCCAAAGGAAGTTAGAACTCCACCTCAGAGACCGCTGGGCAGAAAGGATCATTGGGCTCCTTCTGCCATTTGCCAAAGACATCCCTTACCTGCATGCGGTCCACGGGGACAATGTTCACCAGGAGTACTTGGACCTCCTTGGAGATACCAGGTTCAGGACCTTGCGTATTCATTGCCTTTGCTTCGAGAGCATCCAGAAATTGGGCTTCAACACAATTCCTTGGAAAGAAAGTGATATTAGATCTCTTCTGAACACCCTGAGGGACCAGGAGATCACACCACACAAACTCCAAGGGATATGGAATACCCTAAGATGGTTCTCGGCCAGGTTTGGCCTCCTTGACCCTGACAGTCTCGAACGTCTCAAGGCAAAAAGGAAGACCATCCAAGAAGGCCTGGTGGAGACCAACATCAAGCCTCAGCGCAAAGCCCAGCTGCCTTCCAAGGAAGTAATCATGCTTCTGGAAAAGGTTGCATCGGGCGCAGATCCCACTGGCCCAACGACAGCCAAGAGTACCCTGGACAGATACATCTGCGCCATGGCCAGGTTTCAGGTCGCCTGCAGCGCTCGGTTCAACGACCTGCAGCATACCAGCCCGGGGGGTTACAAGCTCACAGAGACAACACTGGAGCTCCAAGCCTGGCAGACGAAGACGGTGAGCGCCTTCAGGATCAAGAAGAACCCGGTGCCTTTGATTGCACCACTTTATTCCTTCACAGGTGTGGACTGGTGGTCCATACTCCCCCAAGCCTGGGACCGCTTGATTGCCCAGGACAAGTTCAAGGACATGGACTACCTCATCCCAACAGTCAGCTCTGACTTCACGGGCCTGATTCCCCGACCGGGACAGGCAGATCGGACCCTCCGATGGCTGAAGGATGCCCTTCATCGTCAAGGTACACTGGAGAGCTCGGCATTCAGACCCCTGAGTTGGCACAGTTTCCGGGTCTTCATCCCGGACTGTGCATACCAACTGGGTATGCCACGTGATCAACGTCAATACCTTGGCAACTGGACGACCGAGAGCACTGCAGACATTTATACCAGAGAAAAACGGAAGGTTGTCCAGAGAGCTTGGACTGCCGTGGCAGACAAACTGGGGAAGCTCGACTTGACGGGGGCCAAGACAGTCTCCATTGACCTGGACCACAAAGACTGGGACACGGAGATCCTCGAATTGGACCCATCGCCCCCGAGGGACAGTCCAGACAAGTCAGGATCGCCTCCACTCAAATCCAGGAGGCAGGCCCTTGCCGAGAAGCAGGCGGCCTCTCCAGACTCCTCGACAGGGAGCTGGCAGAAGTTATCATGGTCCCCGGGCCTCCCAGAAGCTACACCACGGGGGGCTCCCTCCGAGTGGTCAGTGCCTCGAAGGTCAACCGATCCACTGGACTCATGAACATCCACCTCCTAAACCAGGATGGGAAGGCGGTGGGTTGTGGATGGCAACCGTCAGCGTCAAAAGCTCTTGACCTGAATCCGGAAGACTACAGGCAAGAACCTCACAGATATGCAAAGTGTACCAGGTGCTTCAAGTCGCATGATTTTCCATCAGGCTGGGGGAACATACACCAGGTTGAACCGGCCAGCACCTCAGATTCGGACTCCGACGCCCTGAGCTCAGACCTCTTCTCAGATGATGCCAATGACAGCGTCGGATGATGACAAGCTCCCAGCTGGGACCCTAGTCAGGTAGACAATTGAGGGGGCCCTCTTTCCACGGTTAGCTTCTGGCACCGAGGGAGGGGTCCTACCTTGGGTCGGGCTCCATCCTTCGGTTTGGCGTGGTGGTGTCACCCGACCTTCGGTGTGGGTGGATTTTGACGTGTGACACCACCACTGCAGTTCAGAGTTTCTGTGAAACCATTTGTGATTGATGCGATTGGCATCTGACAGAAACACAGCCGCAAAGCCAACTGCATAACAAAAGGTGCTGACTGACCGATGCAGTTGCTTTGTTCCGTTTCTGTCATTTTCAATTCTATTCGGGAACACTTGTTTCTTTGCTTGGAACTTGTGGAGAGCAAGTAATGTGTTGACGATATAGTTGCCAAAATGGCTATGCCATTTTGGCTCAAGCTGTTCCCCCTGCGATCCAATACTTTCGAAAACCCACCCACCACTGCCCTACTTTTCGAACATGGCGGCGGTGCCTGATGTATTGGATTCCCCACCTGATGCGGTGCCCGAGCAATATAAGGATCAGGTGGAATTGCTTCACCAACAAGTCCTGACTATCTTCCAGTCCAAGGAGATTCCATACTTCATCATGGCAAGGATGGCATCAGATGGCTACCGCTCGGTGGAGGACCTTGCCGATCGATGGCCCACCATCACGGAGGCCCGGAACAACTCCCCAGCAGACCTCCAGTTCCGTCACACAGACCGTGGGGGAGCTTTGATCACACAAGAGAAGACGAATCACCTGGCCATGCGCATTTCACAATGTGTCCGTCAAGCACAACAGTTGCTGGGCACTGGGGGCCTGAACCAGGGCCGAGTGGGACCTGCAGGGCTACTGCCGACGACGTCACAAGCGGCGCCCTCCCTGGATGCCCTGTGTGATCGACGCCAGCTCCTGCAGACATGGACGGTGGTCGTCCAGCTCCCACTCCCACGATTGGAGGATCAAGGCTCGGATGCCTTGTTGAAGAAACAGTTCAAACTCTGTGCGCAAGGAGAAGTTGGCTGGATTGCCAGCAAGTACATCATATCAGCCCTACCAGACCAGGATGAGCGGCCTATCAAGACCACCAAGAAAGTGACGGTCGATGGATGGGAAAAGGAAGAAGAGGAGGAGACACGGAAACTCCCAACTACGAGGCGTCAGTTGGAGCACATGCACCTGGTCTTTCGAACCAACCTCCTCATGGCCATCCTCTCATTTCCCAGCATGCCGAAGCTGAACATCACCCATAGGGACCTAGAGGACTGGTACCGATGGTTCTGGGGAAAAGACATTGCGGATAGGAGACCGCCTCCCAGTGAACAGGTTCTCCTCTACGCTGAAAGGAACGCATGGAGGGAGATCCACAACTTGGTCTACGGGGGACTGGGCCTCAAGGAGGCCATGGCCCAACTACGTCAGGACACCCTGTTTTGGACCAGAGAGGTCTATGAGTCTGTCGCCCGGCAGAAAGGCAACAAAGGCTCCGGGCCTGACTCCCCAACACGACCAGCCAAGTCAAAGGGACGCCAACCTTCGTGGTCACCAACTCAGCCACAATGGAACAAACAAAAAGGGTCACCCAAAGGGGGTAAGGCCAAAGGGGCCATGGGATCCGGAAAAGGGAAGGACTCTGAATGGCCTTCAAACTGGGCTAAGATCTCACCCAAGGGAGTACAGTACTGCCGTGACCACTTCCTCAAGAAGAAATGTCCCGGGAACTGCGGACGCTCCCACAACTGTCCGGTCCTCAAGAATGGCTGGGTATGCAACGCCGCACCCTCAGAACACACCCCAGAGCAATGCCCACACCGTTGACTCCTGGCGGACCCGGTAGCGTCTTGCACCGATCACCCACCAGGGTTGATGGACACCCCAACACCTGTCAAAAACCAAGCAACAACGGAACCGGGGGGGTCTCCCCCAGGTTACCCCAACGACACAAGCACACCACATACACAACAAGAGGCAGTGGGCCGACCACTTGATACAACGATGATCATGAATGGACAGTCCCTGCTTGGGCACTGTCCATGGCTCTCATCGGTTCCCAACAGGCTGTTGGAACGCCTTGTATGGACCACACAACCCACGGGGAGCCTCCACGGGAGGGACATACTACTCCTCTACACCGGCAGGAGTGACGGAGGAGCCTTGGATGACATACTCATCCAACAACACCAGGACCTGGCCCCCAGGATCCTTGCCGTGGACATCCTGAGGCCACCAGAAAAGGGCCCAAACGACATATTGGATGATGAGTTTTACTCAACTCTCTGCTGCGCCGCCGCGAGGGGCCAGTTGTCATTTGTGGGGGGCAGCCCCAACTGCCGGACCTGGAGCATCCTACGATGGTTTCCAAAGCCTGGAGCGCCCAGGCCAGTACGAGGGCGTGATCCCTCCCAGACATGGGGCCTTGACTCAAATTCCCTGGAAGAACAGTTGGACACAGACAAGGACAGTATCCTTCTGCTCCGGCAACTGGTCATCACTGCCCTAGCCGCAAAAGCCAGGCAAAACAAAGGATTCCACTCGTTCTTGGAACACCCTCGTGACCCAGCTGAGTGTAGTCGGGCACCAACGGCGGCAAAATGTTCATCGATATGGGCCACTAGAGTCTACCAGGAGTGGGCCAAAGAGGTAAATCACTGCCAGATCCACCTGGACCAGTGCAGACTGGGACAAAGGGCACAGAAGAGTACGACCTTCTCAACGGACCTTCCAATTCACCATTGGCAAGGCCTCCAGTGCAACCACTCTGGACATTTGAGGCCAATGGAGATGACCTCCCGGGACCTCAGCAGGTACCCGCCAGCACTGATGACAGGGCTAGCAGCAGCAATCATCCAGAGCATTCCAAACACAGGACATCAACCCAACGGGTGCCAACAGGAAGGGGAGCCTCCAGGTCGGACGGACCGCTCCTCATCGGTACCCCTCTCCCAGACGATGACTTTGGATGACGACCCGATCATCGTTCAATCAGGCTTCAAGACTAGACCTCTACGGGATGGAGGAGGTAAGCCCTCAGCCGGGAGACGACCTCCCCCGCTCAGACCTCAGTCCAAGATCAAGCACATTGGAGACTCCATTAGCCACCTGGCAAAAGGATGTGCACAGGACGTCCAACGGTCCATCAACAGGGGTGAAAGAAAACATCCGTTCCCGAAGGAACTTCTTCAGGAGACACGACGGGCCATTGCCCAAGGGATCGGGCTGGACTACCAAATTGCTGAGGAGATGGAGCCAGGCCAGCCGTTCTATCTGAACCTCATCTCAGCCTTAGCGGAAGCTGGTGGAGATGCAGATGCGGCCTACCCCACAAGGGTTGCCAAGGGAGTCCCCTTAGGTGTCACCACACCCACCTGGACATCACCAGGTATATGGCCTACCAAGGTAGAACTCAAAGGAGAATCCCCTCTGTGGGAGGACCTCCTAATACCCATGGGCAGGGACAACTACCCCTCGGCAAAAGATTTCTCCTCTCAGGTCCGACAGACCTTTGTGGAAGAGGTAGATATGGGTATGGTTGAGGGCCCACTCACACAGGAGGAGGCTGCACTCCGCTGTGGATGCACCCCAGATGAACTCTGCCCAGGGCCCCTGGCGGCAATTGACGAAGGAGATAAAATCCGCACAATCTACGACGGAAGCTGGGGCCATGCAAACTCACACATCCAACAAAACACAGTTGAGAAGACCACTGCACCCACAGTGATGGACTGTGTTCAAGCCATTCACTGGCTAACCACCACGAAGGAGAAGACATCTGGGACGGTAGCGTCTTGCACCGACCTGGCATGGCAACCTCCACACAAACAAACCACCTGGGCACTTTTGAAAGCAGATGTTTCAAAAGCACACCGCCGCATCAAGGTCCAGTCCAATGAATGGCGCTACCAGGTAGCACAACTTGATGGTGAATGGTGGATAAACAAGGTGGGTACCTATGGTATGGCCAGCGCCCAACTTTATTGGGGCAGAATGGCGGCACTCCTCCTCAGACTATGCTACATGATGTTTCCACACATAGACTGGGGCTTTGTGTTCGTGGACGATTTTTGTTGGCTCCTCAGGACGGACTCCGCCACTGAGGATACTGCAAAACTGCTTCTCTTCTTAGCAGCCATGGGATGCCCCCTCAGTTGGCACAAGACGGTGTTATCTGAGGTCAACACTTGGTTAGGTTTCCAGGTCAATCCATGCGGACCCGTGGTCGACTTCCCTCCAGATAAGAGGAAGACACTTGAGGCACTCCTTCAGACCATTGCTGCGGGCAACACCTTCACGGTGAAGGAGATTGAGAGAGCACTGGGACGATTAAATTGGGCAACGGCAGCTTGGCCCCTCAGTCGCCCTTTTCTTCAGCCATTTTGGGCATGGAAATCCGCGACGACTACCTCAGGGAAGCCCGGCAAGCTCATACGATCCTTTTCAAAGCTTCTCCTCCAGCTGCTTCACAACCCCCAGATCCAGCCCTGCCCTTACGACCCTACCTCCAATTGGTGGGGTGCCAGTGATGCTAGTGCACACCCGGACGATGGGGCCTACATTGGGGGGTGGATTGCAGATTGTGAGAACCCATCAAAGGAACAGACCTGGTGGTTCCATTACAAGATACCCCTCGAAGACCATCCATGGGCTCACAAGGATGGTGATCCAACCAGACGCATTGCGACCCTCGAGATGTTTGGTACATTGATTCTTACCCACTTCCTTCTGGCTTTGGGTGGGAAATCTCTGCTTCGTACCCTCAGCCTCATTTCAGACAATCAAGGCAATGTCTTTGCCCTGTTGAACCAGAAGACGAAGCACATGCCTACCTCAGCTTTCCTAATGCAGCTCATCGCCATGCTCTATGTTGCTGGGGTTCAATTGGCGCCTTCACACATGAAGCGGGACTACAACAAGTGGGCGGACGAACTCACCCACCCAAACTTCACTGGTTTTCATCCTGATCGACGACTACCAGTGAGTGAAGCTTTTTCCCATTTTAAATTTCTCTGGGCCCTTCTGGATGACCAGATGAGTGTCCCCACCTTTTCAGGAAATTCAAAACGTCGTAAGACCGACTCTCACGCCACCTAAGGTCCTTCGGGAGCCAGGTGGTTGCGGCTGACTTTATGGTGTACAGTGGTGTTTTCCCACCTACAACCCTCTTTTTCCTTTCCTTACTTGCGCGAGCTTCACGCTCCGGCGGGTTGGGTGGATTTTGACGTGTGACACCACCACTGCAGTTCAGAGTTTCTGTGAAACCATTTGTGATTGATGCGATTGGCATCTGACAGAAACACAGCCGCAAAGCCAACTGCATAACAAAAGGTGCTGACTGACCGATGCAGTTGCTTTGTTCCGTTTCTGTCATTTTCAATTAATTCTATTCGGGAACACATTCATATATACGTATGTATATACATATACATATATGTATATATAGCCTCGTCCCAGGGCCTAGAACTGCGTAAACCCGAATTAGGTTGGTAAAACTTGTCAATTCCGTGACAAAATTTCGTCGCGGAATTGACAAGTTTCATTAGGGTCATCATCATCATCATCATCATCATCATCAAAATCATCATCAAAATCATCATCATCATCATCATCATCAGCATCAGCATCATCAGCATTAGTATCATCATCATCTGCAAGTTCACATGAACGTTAACATCCCATCCCCCCCACCCCACCCCGCGTGTGCGTAGCATCAACTGCTTCTGCAAGTTCACATAAACCCACCCCATCCCCCCACCCCATCGTATGTAGTTCCAGGACCTGGGACGAGCCTATATATACAAGTATATATATGTATATATATAATATATATATATATATGTGTGTATAGATACATACATACATACATCCATCCATGCATGCATGCATGCATACGTACATACATACATCCATCCATCCATCCATCTATCCATCCATCCATCTATCCATCCTACATACATACGTACGTACATACATACATACATCCATACATACATACATCCATCCATCTAGCCATCCATCCATCTATCCATCCTTCCATCTATCCGTCCATCCATCTATCCATCCTACATACATACATACGTACACACACATACATACACACATACACACATACACACATACACACATACACACATACACACATACACACATACACACATACACACATACACACATACACACATACACACACACATATATATATATCTATACATACATATATATATATGTATATATATATATACATACACATATAGATACAATGTACACATATTATCTAATTTGTAAACTCTATAACTTAATAACTTAATTTGATTTAACTTGATATCATGTCATGTAGACATATCAAGTTAATTTGATTTGAGAACATAGATATTTATGATGTAGTGTAATTCAGGAAACCACGAAGCGGATTTGATTTGATTGGACAACGAGGAATTTGAGTTCATTGGATATCTTTAGAGACAAACCTAATTTTTGGTTACTGGGATGCTTTTATTGTTGGGTTTATTACATTGATTCTTTCACGATATAAAATGTACCATTACAGAAACCCTGCTTTTCAAAAGTGGATCGACAAAAAACAGACAGCTGGGGCGGGTCACTTGGCCAGGTTGGCTTACCAGAGGGTAGTGGTGTAGTCACTTCCAAGGTGGCAAACCAATCAACCAATCCCTTTTTGTATGTGAAAAAATGAAATTATTGTTTATTATTATTAGTTATTATTATTGTTTATTTTTACTATGATTGTTTCAAGACATTTTGAGACAATCCCCAAATGGCAACATTGGTATGCTTCATGACTAGATTAAGCACGTTGGGGTTCTGGGCCTCTGCCACAGTAGGGATGCAATCAGGAGTTTGTTTTGGGATGGAAACAAACCTTTCGACAGGAGAAAGGTTAGTTTTCCTGATTGGAACAAATGTTTCGAGACGATAGAAAAGGTTTGTTTTCCAAGCCGAAACTAACGTTGTGGCGCTGCCCAAGCTTTGCTCTGAAAGCAGTGGAAAGAGAAAACAAAAGTCTTATTCCCAAAACTAACGTTTTTCGTACGAAAACGTAAGTTTCAGGGTTCGAAACCAACCTTTGTTTGAAACCTTAGTTTGAAACTGGAAACTCAAAACAAACTCCGTTGGAACTAGTTTCGAACCCCCGAAAACAAACATTTTTTCGACTAGTTTGTTTGTTTTTGCGAAAACATTTGTTTCGGAAACGTTTGTTTTTGGTGCGGAAACAAACTATTCGACAAAACGTTTGTTTACGATTGTTTTGGGTTGAGACACGTAACTTTGCAAGTTGAAAGGTTTGTTTTTCGTTAGCCCTGAAAACTATTGTTTCGAACAAACGTTTTTGTCTGAGACACTTTAGTATCGAAACGTTAGTTTCCAGGGTCAGCTTCCGCTCGTTCGGAGCCAATCTTCCTCACTCTCGCCACAGCGAAAGCACGCTCCCGCTTTCTTAGTGCCTTAGACATTTTGTCCGGGCGACTGCTCCGGGTAATTCAGATCCAAAAGGTGCGGCTACCACGGCATTCGCAGTTTGCCACTTGGTCCCAGCAAGATGCGCTGGCCTTCCGGTGCGCATTATTATGTCGCTTCTCGCATCAATTTGGTGGAGCATCTTCGTCAACACCCGCTCCCAGCAGTCACGGTGACCTTTTTGTATGGGAAAAACACATCTGTTGCTGAGCAAAACTGGGTGCATTTCAATAAGTTTCGGCACACCATTCGAGCCATGGGCCGTGGCGAGTATTTGCTCTTTGCGCACCGCGTCGCCCATCTGCGGAATGGGTTCGCGGCAGTGCGCTTATAAACAGCTTCACTCGACACGCGCCTGCCCTCGGGTCGATAAAAAGGTGTTTGGCAGCTTCTCTGTGCATGGTGTACTGAAATCACACTTTTAACATTGCGAGCCAGTGTTCCTTTCCACACAACATTGCTGAGCGCAAATGCCTACCATTCTGCTGCAGCTCCTTACTCACGTTGCGACCCGCTCCGTCTCCAGTTCTTCCGCTGCAGTTTCCGCGACGCATTCACCATGTCGCCTTTGCTGCTGGCTGTGCTTGCTGTCGTTCACGACTCGGACCTGGTGCCTCTCGTGGCTCTGTTGCAGCTTCTCGTCGCTGGACATTTTCCGCCCTCGGCCCGTGACTGGGTGGCAGATGTACGCGCCCAGTGCCGCCAGCGATACAACTACATGGTGCAATGCTTTGAGCGCGCTCTCGTTGACGGTGTCTCCTGCTCCTGCATCAACGAAAGGCTTCAAGGCATTCTACGCATGGAAGCTTTTGATCGCCTACCTTTTGATCACCGTTTGGCGCAACTGCTACGTTGCTCAAGTTGGGCTCTTCATCCTTATGATGCAGGCGACCCGCATCCTGTGGAACTCGTGCAACGCTTCCAAGAGTACAATCCCTTCCCTGCCTTGGTTGCTTTCCTTGCAGAAGCCACGACGGCCGCTGGCCACTGGCCACTGGCTCTGCGGCGGCTCGCCTCCTGATCGCCAGCTCTTCCTCGTCAAATTCGTCTATAAGAACATCCGAGTCTCTTGGCCAACCGGTGTTTTGACCTGTTGTTTCTTGCTACTTTTTGGCTGCTGCTTGCTTGTTGCTAAACCGTTGACGCAGGCCCACTGCAATACCGCGAATTGAACATGGACACCTTCCACGCTATGTGTTCTGCAGCCCCCGCGCCTGTGGCGACACATACCCTCGGAATGCTGGCGAAGGTGCAGGGCCTCGTGGTTGCCTCTAACATGTGGCCTCATGTGCTTAGGTTTGAGCCCCGTCTGCAGGTGAAACACCGTCGGCCACGGGGCCTCCTGATGGCGCGCCTCGTAGCCGATCCCCAGGCGTGGTTTTGCAGCGTTGCTTGTCACTGCCACTGCCACATGTTGAAATACCTTTCTTCAGCGCAGGCCAATCTGCCGTGGGACATCGCTGAGCACAAGGTCGCGAACGATTTCGCAACAGCTGGTGATGTGCTCCGGGTTGAAGCTACTTGGCCGCATTTATGGTTCGCCCCCTACCTTCCTGCTGTCTTGCCCTCCCGCTTTGCTCTGCGCACTTTGAAGGTCCGCCAGAAGACCCACCAGTCGACGGCAACCATCCGCTACGGAGATCCAGGGGTTGCCGCGTCCGTAGTTTCCGAGTGGCACCATACGTATTATTGCGGTCGTCGAATTATTGTTGACTACGCGCGACGAGGTTAAGGAATCACATTGGTCTTCGCTTTTGCTTTCGGTCTGCAGCTAAGGTGCCACTCCGTTATTTTTCCGCACAGTTTCCCGTGTTTCCGCCGCGAGCAAAATGCTGTTTGCATGGCGCTCGCTTCCACACATCTCCGTAGCCAAACAACTGCACCTCCCCACGTTCTTGTGTTGTTCTTGCTGTTTTTTTTGTTGTTGTCGTTGTTGTCGTTGTCGTCGTTGTCGTTGTCGTTGTCGTCGTCGTCGTCGTCGTCGTCGTTGTGGTTGTGGTTGTGGTTGTCGTTGTCGTTGTCGTTGTCGTTGTGGTTGTTGTTGTTGTTGTTGTTGTCGAACGGTGTTTTTGTTTTTGCTGTTGTTGCCGCTCTTGTTGCTGTTCTTGCTGGTGCTTTTTCTTGTTCTTGTTCTTGTTCTTGCTTTTGTTCGTTTTCTTGTTCTTGTTTCTCTTCGTGTTCTTGTTGTTCTTGTTGTTCTGGTTGTTCTTGTTCGTCCTGTTCAACCTTTTGTTCTTGTTGTTCTGGTTCTTCTGGTTCCTCTTGTTGTTCCTGTTGTTCTTGTTGTTCCTGTTGTTGATGCTGTTCTTGTTCTGCTTCTGCTGCTTCTTCTTCTTCTTCTTCGTCTTCTTCTTGTTATTGTTATTGTTGTCGTTGTTGTCGTTGTTGTTCTTCTTCTTGTGCTTCTTCTTCTTCTTCTTGTCTTGCTGCCCAACCTTTTGTTGCAGCTCACTCCGGGGCGGGGCGTCGGAAACAAACAAACTCCTTCCGTCCGGTTTGGAAACCTTTGTTTCTCCTACCCGAAACTCTAGTTTTGAAACTTTAGTTTCCCGATGATTCTGCAACCTCCCCCGCAAACGTTTCTTTTCTTCTTCGGGAACAAACCTTTTTCTCGGTCGAAACCTTTGTTTTGGCATCCTGAAACTAACGTTTGACCACCCTCCCAAAACGTTTGTTTTTTCTCTGGAAACAAACCTTTCTCCCCAGAGTTCGTTTGTTTCCCCCGCCCCCCCTCCAAGCCAGCCAAAACCCGGGTTTCGAAACTAACCTTCCCCCTCAAAAACTAACCTTTTAAACTTCAGTTGGAAACATGCTGATCGCGTCCATACTCCTCTGCCATAGGCGCAGGCGGGACTTTCCTTGGGTTTCCCAGTGAAGATCGAGACATGGCTGAGTTAAACCATTCTATTCTCGTGGCAAAATCATCTATGAATGGGTAAACATGGGGGGTTTGCCAAGAGGGTAACAATAAGTTGAAACCAAGTTCTTGGTGGTTAAATTCTTCAATTCCTAATTTTTGGTGGTTCAATTTTTTATTGTGAGGTCTGCCAGAGCCCCGGCAGGTGGAAATGGTGAGCATGTGGAGCTGCTGTTCCCCTCCGTGATGTTGGCAGGAGAAGTCAACAGAGCTGGCTTCAACGGTACTTCTGGGGCATTGAACCCAAAAAAAACATGGGATAATGGGGATATGATGGGGATATAATGGGTAAACTCAATGGATCAACGACCGCACTGTGACATCACTGTGACGTCACTTACTGTGACGTCACTTTTTCATGACGGTGAGGATCAGGGTAACAGGGTAACGAAAATGGAACGACCCACAATGTGACCGTGATGATTGGTGGAGGAATTTATGGGTTGATGCTTTAATGGACCCCAAAATCGATGGTATGATCCATGGTGTAGGAATTAATGAGTATGCTGCAGTATGCTTGACATGGATAATTGAAATTATTGACCCACCATAATTGATGGTTTTCCTAGCGCCAGACATGACCGGCTGGGCGATCCCATTGAATCACCGGAGGACTTCTGATGCTTGCCGCCAGTGCTTCCAATCTGTCGCGTTTCATCTTGCTGCTCCCAACACCAGCATGGAGACTCAGTGGTGTGGGCATGGGTTGTCTGCAAAAGATCTCTTTTCTTTGACATCCACCAACACTTTGTTGAATGATTCCAGCCAGAATAGTGGCTGATTTTAAGAAGTCTTCAAACTTTCGATCTTGAACTTGGCAATGATCAACTTCAACTTTCACAGCACATTTTTGTTTTGGGGAAGTTGTGGCTCACAAGCCATGCGGCTTGGAAGTTCGCTCAGGTCATGGTGGGCTTTTGCAACGGCTTGGCCATTGTCATTGGCCTGGCGCAACTTCATCCCTTCCACAGTGAGGACGACAGCCCCAGGGGTTCTGCTCGCTGAATTGCCGAATTTCATGGGCCAACCATGGTCCAACAACCCGTGGTTTCGCCTTCAGTCATCCCAGTTTTCGAATTCAAGGGCGACAAAATTCATAGGAAACGCTTGTAGCTTGGGGTAAGAACCATGGTGCCATTGTTTCCTCTAAATATTCTTTGGAAAATGCCTCCATTCATCCATTCACGACAAGAGTTCGACGTCAGCAGAGGAGACTCACTCAGGCTGGAAGGAAGGCTTTGAGCTCATGTGGATGCTTGTGTCTGGTCTGCAAGCGTGCGACATGGCCGATACCCCCAAAAATGGTGGCAACTCCAAAAATGGTGGCAACACCCAAAAATTGAGTATTTCAATGGGGAAAACTATGATAAACCCATGGATTTCGGGGGTGTCCTGTAGACTGTCGACTTTTGCATTTGCGAGCCCCAAATTTCAGGGTTTCATGGCTTCAAGGCGAGTCTGGTTGCCGGAAAGTCATGACGCGCAAACCCTCCCCCGAAGGTGATCACCGCGGTGTCCATGATCACGATGGAATTTCTCCCTAAGGCCGGCCTCAAGTTGGTGTCCCCAACTTCCCAACCCAAGTGGCCAGATGGGACCGTTCCAGGTGCCTTTGCAGATCTTCAAGGTGATCCCATCGTCGTTGATGGCCATCTTGGTGGCGATCTTGTTGGAGTTCGCGGTGGTCCGCAGATGCGGCTCGCGCACGGATACCATTGGGGACGTCAGCGAGTCTTGGATGATGGATCTAGATATTTCATGATGGTTCTCGATGATGGATCTAGATGATGGATGGATGATGCGGCCAAGGTGGAGTTTTTTTTTGTTGTTGTTGTGGTGAAGAAGGGGTGATGGTAGGACCTGTGAGATTTAAAATGACCAGACAAAAAACATGGTATTGGCCGCGGAAGGTTCTGAAAGATGCGTTTGTGCCATTGGAAATTGAACCTTTATGGCCGCAATGGCTGTTGATTCTCTGTGGGTCATCTTGAAGATTTCCAGACAACGGGTTTCTCCCACCATTTTCATTTTTGTTTTGTTGTTCATTCAACTTCATTCCTTGTTCCTTTTAGATGTTGAAACATGTTGAAACCTCCTTTCTTCTCGTTCGGAAACATGCCATTACCATCCCACCCTTTGGAGTCAGCCGTGACCCCGGGACCCCCAAGGAGTTCACGGCCGAGACGGCGTTCCCCATTCCGTTCTTTGTGGACCATCCATCCACGGGCTACGATCTCTCGAAGATTGGCTCGTGGACCTCCATTCAGAACATCATCGTTCAAGGCGAAGCTGATTAGATTTTGCCCATTGGAATCATTGGAATCATTGGAATCATTGGAATCATTGGAATGGCAATGACTGCGGGTTTTTGACCGGAAATTCTTGGAGAACAGATGGAATTCTGGTATTCAACTGAAGATCCAGATGAGCTGCTCATGATTTTATTAGATTTTATTTGTTTAATTTCTTTGATCATGTAAATCATATATAAATTTATCAGGGATAATTTTTTCAGGAACTCTCCAGATTTTTTTCGAAAAAACCCCATGGTTTCGGGCAGTTTTTCAGGGCACTGCGGCAGCACTTTTCCCCCGGCCAGGCATTTTGTTGTGCGTGGTCGGCTCCATCGAGTCTCTGATGACCTCGGAGGTTTGGGGATCTGGTCAGTGAACATAGCCCATCATCATGGCATCATCCCCCCAAAAAAGACAGATTTCTGTGGTAAATCCATGTAAAATATGTAAATCCCCAGGGGAATTTTGATGAATCTATCTTAATCTACTTGTAATCTACTTATCCGGATTTTTTTGTTGGGATGACAAAAAAACTGTGGACAATTGGCAATTTATCGATGATTTACCTCCTGAATATCGCGATTTTCCGTTGCTATGTTAGATTACCAGAGGGTATACCCCATATTCAGACACACCCAACTGGTTTATCCAGCCCAACAAAAATCGTTTTTGCTGGGGTCCATCTTCCCTCCCATCTTTTGAGGGCCCGGGTCCATATGTGGTCCGAGATCCATTCTTGGCATTCACTCATCGAGGGTTTCAACATGTTTCAACTTTCCAGCGGAATTCTCCATGTATATATATATATATCTATTATATATAGATGCCGGAAGGTTGCATGAAGATCTTGAACAAATGAACAAAGGGTGTTTTGACCATTGCATCTATGAGTTCGGGATGGTTTTGGTCATTCTACCCTTCCGGGTACGCCGGTGAAACCATTCCTCAGACCCACGGGATGATGATCCGTAGGGGGACTTACAACGGGTGTTTCCAGGATGGTAGTTGATATGGAAGCCTCATATTTCCAGGTTTCCAACTGATCATAACGGATCGATTTTTAAAGGTTGCTATATCAGATACATATCATATTACATATCATCTACATATCATGTAGATATCAGATACATATCATGTACATATCCGATACACGTCATGTACATCCCCCAAACCTGGTGGCAGTTGCTCAACCAGCGCCAGGTGGTGGAGTCTTTTACCAAGACTCCCAGCCATGGTGACCGCTCCCTTTTCGCCATGGGCCTGGGAAACATCGTCTCAGGCGAGCCATGAAGAAGATAGCCTGGTTGGGAGTTTAAGAAAGACCACCTGGCTGTTGGGAAAAAAATATAACATATTAAAACCATTTATAAGACCTTGATGATCTTGATGATCTTGATGATCTTGATGATCTTGATGGTCTTGATGACCTTGATGACCTTGATGATCTTGATGATCTTGATGATCTTGATGATCTTGATGATCTTGATGATCTTGATGATCTTGATGATCTTGATGATCTTGATGATCTTGATGACCTTGATGACCTTGATGATCTTGATGATCTTGATGATCTTGATGATCTTGATGATCTTGATGATCTTGATGATCTTGATGATCTTGATGATCTTGATGATCTTGATGATCTTGATGATCTTGATGATCTTGATGATCTTGATGATCTTGATGATCTTGATGAGCTTGATGACCTTGATGATCTTGATGATCTTGATGATCTTGATGATCTTGATGATCTTGATGATCTTGATGATCTTGATGATCTTGATGATCTTGATGATCTTGATGATCTTGATGATCTTGATGACCTTGATGACCTTGATGATCTTGATGATCTTGATGATCTTGATGATCTTGATGATCTTGATGATCTTGATGATCTTGATGATCTTGATGATCTTGATGATCTTGATGATCTTGATGATCTTGATGATCTTGATGAAGGTGTTTGGTCATACCACGACAGTGGAATCTATACCATGACAAGATATTAAAAACCACGACAAGAGGGTAGCACGAGTAGCGAATACCTGGTTCAATTGAAGACCTGTTCAAACCAAACATGCCACTAATCAAACCAAACATGCCACTAATCAAACCAAACATGCCACTAATGACATCAAACATTGGTTGATCATTCATTCAAATCATCAGACAATCAGCATTTTGGCTTCTGTGGTCTCAGCACTATTCTGCAGCAATTTGAGACCGCAGTTGAGAGCAGATCCAGATGAAAGCACAATCAATGAGATATGAAAAAAAACTTGTACAATTAGATCATCAATGTAGCCATCTCAGCCCAGTGTTGCCCAAGTCAGCTCATTACTTGGATCCGATTTTGTAATGGAAATAGGAAGCTGTATGTCCGAGCTGTATGTATGCCAATGGACTTGAGCACAAGCTGAAGCTGGCTGTTGCTTCAAGGTTCCAGCACCCAGACTCCCCCAAATCCGTAAGCCTTCTCCCCCAAATCCGGTCCAAATCCATAAACAATCGGCAAGCCTCCTCCCCCAAATCCGGTACAACTCCATAAACAATCCGTAAGCCTCGTCCTCCACATGTGGTAAAAATCCGGAAACATTCCGTAAGCTTCGTCCTCCACATTCAGTAAAAATCCGTAAGCAATCCATAAGCCTTCTCTTCCAAATCCGGCCCAAATCCATAAACAATCCGCAAGCCTGCTCCCCCAAATCCGGTGCAAATCCGTAAACAATCCGTAAGCTTCGTCCCCCACATCCAGTAAAAATCCGTAAACAATGCGTAAGGATCGTCCACCACATCCGGTAAAAATCCGCAAACAATCCGTAAGCCTCGGATTTGGACCGGATTTGGGGGAGAAGGCTTGCGGATTGTTTACGGGTTTTTTCCGGATGTGGAGGACGAGGCTTGCGGATTGTTTACGGATTTTTACCGGATGTGGAGGACGAGGCTTAAGGATTGTTTACGGATTTGTACCGAGGCTTACGGATTGTTTATGGATTTGGACCGGATTTGGGGGAGGAGGCTTGCGGATTGTTTATGGATTTGGACCGGATTTGGGGGAGGAGGCTTTCGGATTGTTTATGGATTTGGACCGGATTTGGGGGAGGAGGCTTGCGGATTGTTTATGGATTTGGACCGGATTTGGGGGACGAGGCTTGCGGATTGTTTATGGATTTGGACCGGATTTGGGGGAGAAGGCTTACGGATTGTTTACGGATTTTTTCCGGATGTGGAGGACGAGGCTTGCGGATTGTTTACGGATTTTTACTGGATGTGGAGGACGAGGCTTACGGATTGTTTACGGAATTGTACCGGATTTGGGGGAGGAGGCTTGCAGATTGTTTATGGATTTGGACCGGATTTGGGGGAGGAGGCTTGCGGATTGTTTATGGATTTGGACCGGATTTGGGGGAGAAGGCTTACGGATTGTTTACGGATTTTTACCGGATGTGGAGGACGAGGCTTACGGTTTGTTTACGGATTTTTACCGGATGTGGAAGACGAGGCTTTCGGATTGTTTATGGATTTGGACCGGATTTGGGAGAGGAGGCTTGCGGATTGTTTATGGATTTGGACCGGATTTGGGGGACGAGGCTTGCGGATTGTTTATGGATTTGGACCGGATTTGGGGGAGAAGGCTTACGGATTGTTTACGGATTTTTTCCGGATGTGGAGGACGAGGCTTGCGGATTGTTTACGGATTTTTACTGGATGTGGAGGACGAGGCTTACGGATTGTTTACGGAATTGTACCGGATTTGGGGGAGGAGGCTTGCAGATTGTTTATGGATTTGGACCGGATTTGGGGGAGGAGGCTTGCGGATTGTTTATGGATTTGGACCGGATTTGGGGGAGAAGGCTTACGGATTGTTTACGGATTTTTACCGGATGTGGAGGACGAGGCTTACGGTTTGTTTACGGATTTTTACCGGATGTGGAAGACGAGGCTTGCGGATTGTTTACAGATTTGTACCGGATTTGGGGGAGGAGGCTTGCGGATTGTTTATGGATTTGGACCGGATTTGGGGGAGGATGCTTGCGGATTGTTTATGGATTTGGACCGGATTTGGGGGAGAAGGTGTGCCTTCTCGGGCTGGCTCTCGATACTGCTTTAACGCCAGCCCTCCTCATTGCGCTCGCTCTGCGCAGCCAGTGTTCCCGCCCCAACCACCCGGTCCATGCTCTTTTCGGGTTTAGGGTTTGATTCTAAGTGAAACCCTTACGGGAGTTTTCCCTCGCCTTCCCCGTACGGTTTTGTTTCTGCGCCTCGCTTTTTGTTGCCGCTGGACTTTCATGGATTAGCGCCCCCCTGCCCCCGTTCCCGGGGGTGGCATTTTGTGTATGTGTGTATGCAGGTGTATGTATGTATGCGTGTCTGTCGGTATGTCTGTGGGTAGGTAGGTAGGCAGGTAGGTAGGTAGGTAGGTAGGTACGTAAACCAACACGCGTCGACACCCTCAACAAAGGTAGAACCAGAAAAGCAAAACGTCATGACCGCATTTTTTTAGCCTAAAACCTTGTCAATCAGTGTTAGCGTCATTTTTTTACACTTGTTCGTTATTTGTTTGCTTGTTTGTTTGTTTGTTTGTTTGATTGCTTGTTTTCCATGACATTCACGTTCACTAACTTGGTTTGTCTCCGCAGCATTTCGGGTCAAGGTTTGCCGCAGCCGTTTTCCGTCACGTCCAGCCCGCAGTTTTCGTATGTTTTCTTGCTGTGCACGTCATGTGTTTTCTACGGTTACGTTTCAGCTGTTGGTTCTTCTTTGCATGTGCATGCTGTTCTTCCATCATTCTCTTGATGTTCACGGCCCAGGTCTGATGCCGAGCTGCGCCGAAGAGGTGTGGGAGCTCAGGGGTGAAGGATAGGTGCTGGTTGATCAGTGACCAACCGGGGGGGGGCAGGGCGGTAAAAAAAAAACACGGCAAAGCCCCCAAAGCACGGGGATTGCCCAAAGAGCGACGTTTTTGGGGGCGCTTTGGGGGCATAAGGAAGGGGGAAACTCTCGCGAAATTTTTATTTTGCCTTTTTTTCGGATTTTTCGGCCACGTCGGCGCGCGGGGCGCGCAAATGGACACAACAACATTTTTTTTGAAGATTTTGCGTGTTGAAGCGTTTTTGCAATGATCGAAAACAGAGGCAAAAAGCAGGGTTTTTGCAACCCGAAGCGGCGCCAAAAAAAAACGCAAACGCTCAAAAAAAACGATGGAAGACCAATTTTTTTGACATCCAGCGGTTTGAGCGCGCAACGCGCGCGGAAAAAAAAAGGGTATATATTAGACTAGGACGCGCCGGAGGCGCGCCTTTTTAATTTTTTGACAAATTTGGCCGGCCCGGTCCGGCAGGCAGATGCTTAAGGGACAAATTTTCTGCAGATCTTGTGTTTCTTTGCGCCGCCGCCGCGGCCGCCAGGCAGTCTTTAGGGAGCAGTTTTTGGCCCACCTGGGCCTTAACTCGGGCCCGGCGCGGCCGCCAGGCAGTCTTTAGGGAGCAGTTTTTGGCCCACCTGGGCTTTCACTCGGGCCCGGCGCGGCCGGCAGGCAGTCTTTAGGCAGCAGTTTTTGGCCCACCTGGGCCTTAACTAGGGCCCGGCGCGGCCGCCAGACAGTCTTTAGGGAGCAGTTTTTGGCCCACCTGGGCTTGAACTGGGGCCCGGCGCGGCCGCCAGACAGTCTTTAGGGAGCAGTTTTTGGCCCACCTGGGCTTTGACTGGGGGCCCGGCGCGGCCAGCAGGCAATCTGTAGAGACGAGCTCTAGGCGAGACTTAAGCTGCACTACGTGCCGGCGCGGCCGGTACAAGTTCTAAGAAAACGAAAAAAACGCCGCCTGCGGCGGCGCACTGAGCCTTCATGTCTGGAAAAAAGCACCGCCGCCGCACCGCGCATGTGTTTCTTGTATCTTGCCGTTATTTCTTGTGTTGTTGGGGACGCCGTTGTGCAGCAGGTTGAAAAAATGCTATTTAACGTCCGAGAAAATCGCCGCCTTCGGCGGCTCCTTTTGCATTTGGGGACTTCGTTCATTTGCCCAGACTTCGAGATCTTGCACAAAGTTTCCATCGAACTTGAACCTCTAGGATGCGGCCTCGAACGAACATATCTGGGCGGGAAGGGCAACCCAAAGAGCCCCACGTACCTCGAGGAGACTCCGGGAAGGACCCCCCACCGGTGAAACAAAAACCCCGGAGTCGATGAATCGAGGTACGTGACCGGTGGGAGGGGGACCTTTCTAGGTCCCCCGGCAAAGGGTCAAAGAGGCTACCAGGCGCGGCGGGACACACGGGAAAGGGAGAGAGAACAAAGAAAAAAGAGAAAAGAAACAGAGAGAGAGAGAGAGAGAGAGAGAGAGAAGAGAGAGAGAGAGAGAGAGAGTGAGAGAAAAGAGAGAGAGAGAGAGTGAGAGAAAAGAGAGAGAGAGAGAGTGAGAGAAGAGAGAGAGAGAGAGAAAGTAAAACCACTGCCAGTTTTTTGTGCTCAAGCCACGCAAAGCAGCACAGCAGCCCCCCCTGTGACACCAACATGACCCGCGCCCTCGTGCTTGACGCCCTCCTTGTGCTCTCTCAGGTGCTCCTCGACACAGAGGAGCCCCTCGTCAACCTGCACTCGACGTGTCGGAGCTTGCGGTACACACCGCACCTGGCTTGCCACATCGGTGCAGCCGCGGTAGCGGTGCTGGACAAGCATCGCGGGTGGTGGGTGCAGCGGAACGTCCGAGTAAGTTTCGACCTACTCGCGACTCGCTCGCTGCACCCACGGGGACAGGTACTCGACCCAGAGGAGGCGTGGTACCACTTGAACGGTTACCTCCCGGAAGTGGTGTCCCAGGTGTTGTGGTGGACTGAAGCAGACACCTGCTTCTGGGTGTTCACCCGATTACTTCCGGCGGAAACGGAGATCCTCTGCGAAGCACGATTCCCCGGAGGGTTCGCTGCACTTCTCCTCTTTCACCTGGCATTCCTCGGAGAGGATGACCAGGAGGAGGGCGAAGAAGAGGATCCCGCAGAGGACGACAACCCAGAGTCCGACGAGGAGGTTGCCAGCCACTCGACCCACTCGGTCTTTGGCTCCGACGCACCGTCCCTGGACGGGGATGAAGTCGACGCGTGGCTTGAGGTTGTCACAAGACACTACGAACCCGTGGGCGCGGAGGAAGTGGACTAGTCCCGGGTTTTTTTCCTGCAATGAGCCTACACATGGCCATGGATTTTTTTGCTTTCGTTTCGGACATAAAAATCTGCGGTGAAAAAAACCAACCGAGAAAGAAGGGAGAACGAGAGACAGACAGAGAGAGAGAGAGAGAGCGCGAGAGAGCGAGAGAGAGGGAGAGAGAGGGCGATAGAGAGGAAAACACCAGAGTCCCACGCCGCGCCAGGCGGAAGCCACCTCGGTCCAGGCCTTAACCACTCCCCGACGTAGCGGGGCCCGGTGGGGGATAACCGGGTGAACAACCTCCCTTTTTTCCTTCCCGACGGGTGTCCACCTCTTCGTGGTGGGAAGGACAAGTACCTGGTACCCGATGGGACCGGGGAAACCAAGAGACACCCATCCATCGCAGTACCCGCGTGGAGGACTACGTGGCCAGCTGTGATGGCTCACGTCTCAGTACCTTCTTGTTGTTGTTGTTGTTGTTGCTGTTGCTGTTGGTGTTGTTGTTGTTGTTGTTGTCGTCGTCGTCGTCGTCGTCGTCGTTGTGGTTGTTGTTGTTGTTGTTGTTGTTGGTTGTTGGTTGTTGTTTGTTGTTTGTTGTTTGTTGTTTGTTGTTTGTTGTTTGTTGTTTGTTGTTTGTTGTTTGTTGTTTGTTGTTTGTTGTTTGTCGTTTGTCGTTTGTCGTTTGTCGTTTGTCGTTTGTCGTTTGTTGTTTGTTGTTGTTGTTGTTGTTGTTGTTGTTGTTGTTGTTGTTGTTGGTTGTTGTTGTTGTTGTTGTTGTTGTTGTTGTTGTTGTTGTTGTTGTTGTTGTTGTTGTTGTTGTTGTTACCATTCTTGTTCTTGTTCTTGTTCATGTTGTTGTTGTTGTTGTTGTTGTTGTTGTTGTTGTTGTTGTTGTTGTTGCTGAGGGTTCGCTTCGTTTGGCTGCGAGTGATTTGCGCACCCATTTTTTGTTTTGGCGCTTCAGGTGAGCGCCTTTCTACCGCCTGTGCTGCTGAACATCCTCTTCTGGACCTCCGCGGTAGCCGTGTGGCACCGCCACCACCGCCCGGTGGTGGGCACGCTGGAGGTCCACGGCCACCTCGCGTTCCCAGGCGGGTACTCGGCCGTGGTCCTCTTTGAACTGAGCGTCACCCGGCTTCCGTCCGACGACGGGCAGTCGGAGGGTGGATCACTACCCTCGACCCACTCTGTCTTCGGGACCTCGGAGGAGCAAGACGTGGAGGTGGAAGCCGAAGTCGAAGACGAAGCGGAGGAAGAGTTTGAGGAGGTGGAGGTGGAGAGTGAGCTTGAAGAAGTCGCAGAATGCGACTGACGGAAGCTCTGTAGCTTTCTTCCTGGCACTTTTTTTGCCACTAGATGGGTTCCGGCCCAGTCAAACCAGAAGCAGCAGAACCTGTGGGTTGCCGCCAGAAAAAAAACGCAGGTCGACAAGCCACTGGTCGAAGATTTCGGTTTAGCAGGGAACATCAAACCAACGAACAGAAGAGGTAATCCGTTGGTCAACCGAACCCACCTTTGATCGCCAGGTCTACGTTGCGTCAGCTCTTCGACGCCCGGCTGCACGGCCCTTAGTACGGAGGAAGAGTATCCCTACTGGGGAAGTGGTACCTCCTTAAAAAAATCCACGAAGGCGCCGACCCGGGTACCTCCAGGGTGGTGTGGAAACCCCGGGATCGGCGCTGGAAACTTCCGCTGTCAGTCACTGGTTTTGGGACAACCTTCTCCGGAACCCTCTCCGGAACCCTCTCCGGAACCTTCTCCGGAACCTTCTCCGGAACCCTGTCGAACCTGACCTGGCTCTGCACCAAAGCCGTTGCAGTTGTGGAACCATGCTTCCAGTACAGAGAAACATGCAGGGCCCGCCCAGACGAAGGTTTCTGTAGACCAGCGGGCAAGAACTGCGGGAAGTTTTCGCAACTGAGTCACAAGCGTGGGTGAAATGCAAAGAGCCTTGCATTGATGGTTTACACATTGCACATTGCACATGATCGCAAAAAAAAACCCGAAGCAGCACAGTCCATGGGTACTCGCGGTCGACACGCAAACTTCTGCCATGAAGTAGGCACAGTCCTTTGTCAATACAGACGCAGATATTTGAATTATAGCTGTTGTATGCATTTCCGCGTAGCACTGTGCTTCTTGTTCCTCTTACGCAGCCGTTTGAACCTCGAGCAAGCCAGCCTCTCGCAAACGTTCCGGCACCGTTGTCTGCAATGGAGCAGCAGGTTTTGTCCCTGCAGGCCGTCGAGGCTCTCGTGGTGGGCTTCCTGGGCTGGCTGCCGCTCCGACCCTGGTGGCCAGCGCACCGCTTGGCGGTGTCACAGACCACCATCTTCCTGCTCCGCCAGAGCCTGGAGACGCTGCTGGGCCGGCGGGTCGTGCAATTTGTGCCCTTCCCGTACGAGCCCTTCTTGAGGATGCTCTGGGCCCAAACCGTTGGGTTCCTCCGGCAGTTCCGGACGCCGACGGGCGCGGCGGCCCGCCGGCCGTCTGCACTGGGCGGCCAGCCCGTCCAAGATGTGGTGGTGCGCCACGTGGGAACACGGGCCTGGCACCAGATCCCGGCTCGCGCCATCAACCCGGAGGAGCTGGAGGCCAGCTTGCCGCACGGCGGCTTCAACCGAGCGCTGCGGTGGCTGCGGACCCGCTACGCTGCGCACACCGCATGCCACAGGGGAAGCCGAGTTCACTACATCCTGACCGAAGTGTTCGCGGTGGAGTGTGTCCTGTGCGGGCTCGAAGCGTCACTCCGGATGACGTACCGGACAGTGCTGCCGAGTGACGAGGCATAGCAACCACCAAAGGACGTCGTTTTCCCAAGCAGGGCCGCAAGGCACAGGAGGCCCTGCGTCCGACCAGTTGGAAACCAGTCGAGCAGGAGGCAGCCACGCCTGCGCAGTGCTGCCCCATGCCGAGAGAGACAGCCGGCCGCGAGAAAAAAGGAGCCGAGACAAGATGTGATTCCTTTTTCGGTTTTAGAGATGACATTAAATGTCACGATAAGGTCTTCTGCAAGGTCGTCTGGCAGGTAGAGCCCCTAGAGAACAGCACAGTCCTGCGAATTCGGTTGAAAACATTTTTGTTGACACAAGCTTTGCAAGGAACGCAAGCTATCTTTGCGCTTGTTAACAGGCAGCCGTCCACAAGCCTCTTGCGCGTATAAAAAGCGTTGGGTTGCGCTGTTGTGCCTTGAGCTTGGGGGGCTTTGCCCTTGTAATTTTAACGCCATGAAGCAGGTCACTTGTGTCAAGTTGCGTTTTGCTGAACGAATTCTTGGCCCAGAACCGTTTGGCACCGGTTACGCAGACCGCCCCTGTATCGAGACAGTGCTCAGTGTGCCCTGTGGCAAAGCGGCCTTCGGCAGCACCATGGCAGCCAGAGCGTGGGCAGATGAGACCTCGTCCATGGGATCGCTCGGGGAACGCATCGAAGCAGACGTCTGCTCAAACGAGGCCGTGGGCTCCCCGACCTTTGGGTCAGAAGGGGAGAGCTTTCCCACGGTGCCACCGCCCTTGCCTCGTGTTGGCCCGGTGGTCAACCCGGCGGCTCGCAGGGTGCCGGGCTTCTGGCTACCCAGAGCAGTGCGTTTGCCACGCCTTGGACCGAATGGAGCCAGGCAACCTTTGCTTTTGCGCCCAGGCCAAGCTCCGAACGTCCGGGCCGCGTCGGAAGCTTTGCAGTGGGCGTGCTTCCGGGCATGGCTCTTGACCCACGGTGTGCACCAGATGCCAGCCATACTGGCCATCATGCTGGTGGCCTATGTGCGCGCCATGCTGTCGTTGCAGCCGCAAGATTTACAGTTGCTTGACGGCCTGCGCACCAGCCTGCTCCACCAGTGGCGCTACTTGCGCCGCATGCCCTTCTGGATTTGGCGCTTGCTGGCTGTAAGACGCATCTGAAGTAGTTGTGAACGAGAGGCACGGGCCATGGCAAGGACAGGCGGCCCGATGCCAACCGCAGCGGAGTGGTGCAATAGAGGCGGCGCCAGCAAAAGCACGTTTTGCAGCCTTTTGACTTTTTTTTTGGCCTTCATGGCAAATCTTCTAGCAGGTTTTGCAACTGTGTGCCGATAACTGACATGTCAAAGATCGAATCGCGTCATAGCCAAACTTTTGCTGAGAAGTAAACTCACACTTTTCGGTGTTGTCCTTTTTTGTGGGGGTGCTTTCGTTCAGTTGTGCTTCCAACCGCGTTTTGTTGACGTTCCTGGCCCAGGTCGGATGCCGAGCTGCGCAGAAGAGGCGTGGGAGCTCAGCAAGGAGGGGGGGGGCGGGCGATCCAAAAATAACACGGCAAACCACCAGAAAAAGGGGGATTGCCAGAAAAGCGGCGTTTTCGGGGCACTTTGGGGGGCATAATGAAGGGGGAAACTATCGCGAAATTTTTATTTTGACGTTTTGGCATATGTTTTCGCCATGTCGGCGCCCGGGGGCGCGCGGATCCAGAGACCAACATTTTTTTTGAAGATTTTGCTTGCTGAAGCGTTTTTGCCATGACAGAAAACAGAGGCAAAAAGCAGGGTTTTGCAACCCGAAGCGGCGCCAAAAACGAGACAACGGCCCAAAAAGACGATCTGGGAAGACGAGATTTTTAGAAAACAAGCGGTTTGAGCGCGCAACGCGCACGGAAAAAAATAACGGTATATATTAGACTAGGAAGGGGTTTTTTTGGCACTGATTTGGCCGGCCCGGCGCGGCAGGCAGATGTTTAAGAGACAGGGGTTCTGCAGATCTTCGGCTTCTCTGCGCCGCCCCCGCGGCCGGCAGACAGTCTTTAGGGAGCAGTTTTTGGTCCACCTGGGCTTTAACTTGGGCCCGGCGCGGCTGGCAGGCAGTCTTTAGGGAGCAGTTTTTGGCCCACCTGGGCTTCAACTCGGGCCCGGCGCGGCCGGCAGGCAGTCTTTAGGGAGCAGTTTTTGGCCCATCTGGGCTTTACCTCGGGCCCGGCGCGGCCGGCAGGCAGTCTTTAGGGAGCAGTTTTTAGCCCACCTGGGCTTGACCTCGGGCCCGGCGCGGCCGGCAGGCAGTCTTTAGGGAGCAGTTTTTGGCCCACCTGCGCTTCAACTCGGGCCCGGCGCGGCCGGCAGGCAGCCTTTAGGGAGCAGTTTTTGCCCCACCTGGGCTTTGACTCGGGCCCGGCGCGGCCGGCAGGCAGTCTTGAGGCAGTAGTTTTCGGTCCACCTGGGCTTTACCTCGGGGCCGGCCGGCGGCGGCGCAAAGTAGTGGCCAAAATAAGGAAAAGCGCAGGCGGCGCATCTAACTTTCATTTATCGTGATAACAACGGGTCCAGCGCCGCCGTCAGTAGACTTCTGCGCAAAGGCCTTGTAGAGAGGTTCTTGTCAGTGGATCTTGTGACCCTGGTGAAGTACCTGCAACGCCATGTCAATTTCTCGTCAATGGCAACCGGCTAAGCCCAGAACCGGCATGTCGGTTTTCAAACTGTTTCCAACTAAACGTCCAGGTTTGCATGTGACGTCACGCCACTCATTTGAAGAATGAGCGGCATCAGAACGATTGACTTCATCTAGCAAGGACGTAGAATGATTTCCGTCGCGCTGCTGTTCACTTTGGATCTTCCAATTTTTGTCGTCAGGTTTATAGGGTGTTGTTGCACGGACGATGCATTCCACATGAGTAATTCGCGACGATAGTTCTGAGCAAGTGTGTGTGAAACATCGGAAGAGATGTAAAACCTCCACTCCTTTTTCTGTCTTGTTCAGCAATTCTGATGCTAGTTAGCCAGCAGGGGGGCATGGTGTACACAACCTGTTTTGGGAGCTGCTTTTTTTCACGGCAAGCACTTGGGATTTGTGTTGTGAACTTGGCTGTGAGTCAGCAGCAGTTCGGAATGAATTGACCTTGTTGCCAGCCCACCTTTGGCCAAATCCTGGCCGGGGGCTATTTGGAAGCAGCACTGCACAGGCGTGCCCAAAACGAGCAACAGCGCAGGGGTCGAAAAAACCCTTGCCGTTCAGCAGAACGCCTCAGAACACCATGCTTAGAAGAGAGCTGGCAGATGAGACTCAAATCTTTTTGTCTTCTTCTGCCGCAGCCGCTTTCAACCGGGTTCAAACACTGCAGCCCTGAACGGCGCCAAAAAGGGAAATGGCAGGATATGAAGCTGAGTTCGTTCGTTGCTTTGCATGAAAGGTGTAGACATCCTTCTTATACATGGTGTCTCCTGTCATGTACAACATACAGCCAGCACCAGGACGGCAAGAGGCGGAAGGCGGGGAGCACTTTGCGTTCAGGACTAGAGTCGCTTCCACGTCTTGCTGGCGCTTCCGAATCCTCACAACCCTTCGATTACAGTGTTGGAACTATTTTTGGTTGGCCGTTCGCCGTAGTTAGTAGTTGATGTCAAGTTCGACTGTGCAAGGGAGTTCATTTCGACGTCCGAAGCTCAGATCTTGCTTTTCCGGGTTTTCTATCCGAGGTCGTTTCGCACCGGTAAACCAAACAGGACAAAAACGAATTTGCCCACTTACGCTAAGATTCACCTTCGCTTCCACGTCTTGCTGGCATGCCCATCCTCACAACCCTTCGATTACAGTGTTGGAACTATTTTTGGTTGGCCGTTCGCCGTAGTTAGTAGTTGATGTCAAGTTCGACTGTGCAAGGGAGTTCATTTCGACGTCCGAAGCTCAGATCTTGCTTTTCCGGGTTTTCTATCCGAGGTCGTTTCGCACCGGTAAACCAAACAGGACAAAAACGAATTTGCCCACTTACGCTAAGATTCACCTTACGTGCCAGCCGCCCGCATGCCCAGGTGCAGGCCGCTACTGGTGCGCAGGCACTGTGCTGTGCACTGTTCTTGCACTGACAGAAAACATGTGCTGCCCCGGCCGTTTTTCACTGTAGAAGGGGGGACTTTTAGGAACGGTGCGATGTGATGACCACCCTTGCTGACGGCATCAATGTCATCCAGTTGGTGAGCATGATCGGATGGCTCCCCCTGTTAAATGTCTCCCCGACAAAGGCCTCGACGCATTTTGATTGATCTCCGCAGAGTTCCATCCATGACGGCCAGAACGCAGACATGCAATGGCAGTCACTCCTGTGCCTGGGTGCCGCAGCCGATTCTCACAAGGAGAGACCTTGCAGAACGCAGGGGTGATGGTATATATCTATATATATAAATATTTTTTTAATTTATTCATTTGTACATAGATGCATGTGGCGAAGCATGAAGCAGGGAAAAACGGGCGAGGTATTATAAAAACTTGGATTTGCCACCCAAGTATTTTGTGCCTGCGCAATGAGGACTTTGGCCGGGGCAGCTTCGGAAACGGTGTGTATAGATTGCGGCTTACGCAAATGACAGGCACGTAGCCAATATTTTTCAACCAAGACATGTATAAAGACACAGATGTATTTCCCCACTTTTGCGACCAAGGGAAAACCGATTTCAAGAATGTTGTTTATATATATATATTTTTCAATATATATATATATTTTCTTTCTGTTGCTCTACCTTTGCTGTATTACTGAAGCGTGCTCAGGGCTTTGCTAGGCGGGCGGTACTTGCACAGACCGCCGTGCCAGCTAAGTGCAACGGAAAGACCGAAAAAGCACGGGCGGTATTTGCACAGACCGCCTTGCCAGCTAGGTGCAGCAGACCGGAGAAAAAAAAAAGCTTGACTGACTGCAGCACGTTTGTCTCGATTCAGCCGCACTGCTGGGGCGCCTCAGTCAGATTGAATTGGCTTCTCTCCAAGTGTTTGACTGCGCTGTCCGCAGCTGTTTGCTTCACAGCATTTGAACCGTCGCGGCCTCAGTTGTCCTTACCGTAGCCATTTGCTTTCACACCGTAGGGCCGTCAGTTGTGCTTGGCTGACTCGTCCGCCGGTTCACCCATACGATTGGGACAACTTTGGCTTGATTGTGGCAGGTTGTGCACCCCTCGTCAGGCACCAAGTGACTGCTGCATTGCATCCTGCGCCATCAACGCTTGCTATCGCTGTTCTTGTCAACAATACCCACAAGCATGTATACGGATGCGTTCCATTTTGTAACTTTTTTAACATCCATACAATATTCACAACTTTGCCTTGATGGCGGGCCCTGCTGGCCGTTGTTGGGGGGAACTGAGGTTTGTTGGCATGGCGTTTGCTCTACACAGTGAGTACATGCAGGGCAACGTTGATGTGGCCTTTACGCACAGTGACAAGCCATGGCCGGCGGAGGTAGAGGAGGCCATGGAAAGAGCAAGAACCATTCCTGGGAGCAAGTGGCGCAGTTACGCGCGCATCAGCGACCGAGCCGGCATTTTTCTACGAGAGTATGTCAAGGTCAGTGATTTCGCCTGTCACACTTCCTTTGGGCATCGATGGTTCCATGTCTGGGAACACTTGCAAAGGTCTCCTTATCCGCAGGATCCCTATCGGTTTGCCGTTGTTAAGGACTACAACTTCGTGACGCTGGCCGTGAGCTGCAAGGTGCAGAACCTGGGCCCGGGCTTCACTGCAGAATATGCTTTGTGCAGCGGCCGCATCTTTGCAACACATACCTTTCGGCATTTTGTTCCTGCCATCACCGTACGGGACATTCAGCGTGCGGCACAAAAGCTCGCGCTGCGAAAAAGGTTGTTGGAGAGCCCGACCCAGCCCATGGAGATGTTGTTTGATGGCTTCCACTTCCCGCTGCCAAGCGCCGTCAGCATTTGGACCACCAAAGCGTCCACTGCGCCTCCGGAGCCTTCTGCCATGGCGGTGCAACAGCAGCGCCTGCAGCAGTGGATGGGCTACCTGAAGGCCTTGACCTTCGACGAGCTTGATGAGCTGTCCAAAGGAGATTCGACCAACAGACTGAACCGTGTGCTCGGGCTGACCGCCCCCATGACGATGTCTGAGTACATGCAGAGGCACAGCAAACGGGATCGTCCCCAGAGACCACCCGAGTCGGAGACCACAACGGACAACGATGACATCGAGACAGACAGCAGTGACGTCGAAGACTGACGCGCCAGCGTCCGTCGCTTGCTTGTGCATTATTTGGACAGACGGCTGCATTAGCAAAGCCCGGCAACACGCCGTTTCATATTTTAGTTCGATCCCTGCGGGACACGCAGACGACAGGCCCGTAGACAAGATTCATACTGGTGCGTGCCCGGGCTCGCTGCGGGCGGTAGTTGCACAGACCGCGCGAGATGCAACAGACAGACCAAAAAAGACATTGCCTGACACCACCACGTTTGACGTGATTTGGCTATGTTGCTGGGGCGCTTCAGTCAGATTAGCTTCTTTACCACTATTAGGCGCGGCAACCCGCAGCCGTTTCCTTCACAGCCTTGGAACCGGTGTAGCCTCAGCCTTCCTGACCGCAGCCATTTGCTTGATGCCGTTGAGCTTCGGCGTCCGATGAAGTAACCGACATCGATTGAATGAGCGGCAGCCTATCGCTCGAAGCCCGGGCAGCTTAAAAGGCACAGAGGCAGCCCGAACGATGGTTCCAGGACCTCCCGACGAAAGGCACGTGGCGAATATTTTTTCTCCAGTCCAGTCATAAATACAAATACACATATATGTTATAGCGTTTTTCAACTTTGGAATCGGACAAAAAGGGTGATCAAAAGATCTTTCTTGTATTCTCCTGTTGGTCGGGTTTTGCTTCATCACTGGTGCGTTTGCCAGGGAGCAGTTTGTTTTGCTCAGGTGTGACGGCCTGCGCGGCATTCTTAGCACAGGAACTGCCCGCCGGCTTGGTTCTAGGCCCAGAAAAGGCGAGCGCATGCACAGGAAAGCCTTTCTGCAAAAGAACATTCGACCAGCATCACAGTGGACAGACATCTCAGATTTGCGTGAGAAAAGAAGCCTTTGCTGTCGTGATTCGATCCCATAATTGCTTGATGAACCCAGTTTTGCAGTAGGTACCCTGGAAGCAAACTTGATAGCTTTACGGTTACCCGTTGACAGCTTTCTGCCGGCTTGCTCACTTGAAGGTGTTGTGCATTTGACAATCAAGACGCAGGTCTGATCGCTTTGCATCTAGCCGCTGGCCCGTTTACAGCTGGGTATTTCTTTGCATTAAACAGCAGGATCAGCAAATCATCCCCATTGGAGCAATCACCGCCCGGATGCAACTACACACTGGTCTTGTTGTCTGCTCATCTTTCGATTACATGGCCGTTCAAGCTTGCATTGCATGCACTGGCTTCCGGACCTGTTTCGCTTTCACTGCCATGTTCCTTTTTCCTGTGATCCCGCCTTGCCGTCTCGCCAAGGCTGGCAAGCCGAAGACCGGGAGAGCCGTCTGTCGCCGAAAACCGACCGGGGGGGGACCCCAGGACGGCCCCAGAAAGCTCCCACGAAAGGCAAAAATGCGCTGTGCCGCCCTGTTTGTATTTGCCAAAAATTTTGCAGGGAGGCAGGAACCGTTCTCAAAGCACAATTTTCCCAGTCGGACGCGTCGAGCCCGAAGCCGTTTTTCGACATTTTAAGCTCAATTCTGCTTTTCTGAACTTTGAAACGCTGTTTTGGCAGCCCGGGACCTCTAAAGAGCTTGATTTGGAGCAGAAATTGAGCTGCCAAAAGCTTGGAAGAGCTCCGAAAATCGGATTTTGACGGCTGCGATCCTGCAACGAAACCGTTGACATAGGACCCTAGAGAACGAGCCATTTTCTGGCCGATCGTGGGGGGGACCCCAAAACGGCCCCAGAAGCTCCCACGAAAGGCAAAAACGCGCTGTGCCGCCCTGTTTGTATTTGCCGAAAATTTTGCAGGGAGGCAGGAGCCGTTCTCAAAGCACAATTTTCCCAGTCGGACGCGTCGAGCCCGAAGCCGCTTTTCGACATTTTAAGCTCAATTCTGCTTTTCTGAGCTTTGAAACGCTGTTTTGGCAGCCCGGGACCTCTAAAGAGCTTAATTTGGAGCAGAAATTGAGCTGCCAAAAGTTTGGAACAGCTCCGAAAATCGGATTTTGACGGCTGCGATCCTGCTATTAAACCGCTGACATAGGACCCTAGAGAACGAGCCATTTTCTGGCCGATCGTGGGGGGAAGCCCAGGACGGCCCCAGACAGCTTCCACGAAAGGCAAAAACGCGCTGTGCCGCCCTGTTTGTATTTGCCGAAAATTTTGCAGGGAGGCAGGAGCCGTTCTCAAAGCACAATTTTCCCAGTCGGACGCGTCGAGCCCGAAGCCGTTTTTCGACAGGTTAAGCTCAATTTTGCTTTTCTGAGCTTTGAAACGCTGTTTTGGCAGCCTAATACTTTTAAAGAGCTGGATTTGAGGCAGAAATTGACTTGGCAAAAGCTTGGAAAAGTTCCGAAAATCGGATTTTGACGGCTGCGATCCTGCTATTAAACCGCTGACATAGGACCCTAGAGAACGAGCCATTTTCTGGCCGATCGTGGGGGGAAGCCCAGGACGGCCCTAGAAACTCCCACGAAAGGCAAAAACGCGCTGTGCCGCCCTGTTTGTATTTGCCGAAAATTTTGCAGGGAGGCAGGAGCCGTTCTCAAAGCACAATTTTCCCAGTCGGACGCGTCGAGCTGGAAGCCGTTTTTCGACAGTTTAAGCTCAATTTTGCCTGTCTGAGCTTTGAAATGCTGTTTTGGCAGCCCGGGACCTCTAAAGAGCTTGATTTGGAGCAGAAATGGAGCTGCCAAAAGCTTGGAAAAGTTCCGAAAATCGGATTTTGACGGCTGCGATCCTGCTATTAAACCGCTGACATAGGACCCTAGAGAACGAGCCATTTTCTGGCCGATCGTGGGGGGGGACCCCAGGATGGCCGCAGGAGCTCCCACGAAAGGCAAAAACGCGCTGTGCCGCCCTGTTTGTGTTTGCCGAAAATTTTGCAGGGAGGCAGGAGCCGTTCTCAAAGCACAATTTTCCCAGTCGGACGCGTCGAGCCCGAAGCCGCTTTTCGACATTTTAAGCTCAATTCTGCTTTTCTGAGCTTTGAAACGCTGTTTTGGCAGCCCGGGACCTCTAAAGAGCTTAATTTGGAGCAGAAATTGAGCTGCCAAAAGTTTGGAAAAGCTCCGAAAATCGGAGTTTGACGGCTGAGATCCTGCTATTAAACCGCTGACATAGGACCCTAGAGAACGAGCCGTTTTCTGGCCGATCGTGGGGGGGGACCCCAGGACGGCCCCAGACAGCTTCCACGAAAGGCATATCTTCAACATCTGAAGACTTTATTTTGCCAAAGAGTGTCAAACACTGATCAGTTTTGTCTCAGCTTGCTGAGGTTCCGAACACACTGGCCAGCTCCAGCAGAAGAAGTCTCTTTTGGAAAGGGGTCGCCTCGCAATTTCTGGGTTGGAATTCTTACACGATTTCTTTTGCGTTGATCCGATTTGAGAAAGTTCTCTGCATCGTGCATCTATTTGATGAACACCAGGCTATATCCTGTTGCCATTCTGTAATCCAAGGGTTCCGTCAGAAGAGGTCCGTTTTGGACAGGCGTTGCCTCACAACTGGGCTGGAATCGTTGAACAATTTCCTTTGTGTTGGTCCGCTTCATGCAAACAGTTGTAAATGTTAATCTTTACGCCGGCTTCACAAAATTAATGGGTCAGATTTGACATGATTTCAATTCCAGCGACTCTGGCGTCACCGGGCTGAGTCTCTGACGCTTCTGATTGCGTCCTGACAGTCATCCCAAGTCAATATGTTTGACAGGATGTTTTTTTTCAGATGACTACACGCTTGAATTCAGGCCAATTCCTCGTTGTCTACATTTCAAAGTTATGCCAACGAGTTGAGGATCCCACCTTCCCCTTGGATCGAGATCACTAACGCGATCGGCCGTATGACATTCAGTGCAAAACTAGAGCCAACAAATTCCTGCAAAATTGAGCTCAAGAAGCTTGCAGATCTGGAGCATAAGTGATTCCAAGACCAATCGAGCATGTGTTCAGGAGCGCGCGCTCACACCGAAAAAAAAAATTGGTAAAGGCTTTGCCAGCTATATATATATACACACATATATATATATATATATATATATCACAAATTCCAGTATATGGTCTATCCTATCCTAGCCGGTCTGTCTTGATGTCTCAAGATACAAACAGACATCCCGGGGCACACAGCTGGAAATTCAACTCAAAACCCAGCTCTCATTCAAGACAGATGTGCTCTACAGTACATTTTTCTTCTGACGGCGACCGGGAATTGCATATCTCTGCGTTCACTTTGGCCCACCTGCAAAGAAGCAGGAAAAGTGTGCTGCTGCTCAAGTTGGGCTTTCCATCCGTAACTGCCATCACAGGCTAAAAAATCAAATTCTGGCCAGGATGCTATCCCCAACATAGCCCCAAGATGGTGGGCCAACATAGCCCCAAGATGGGCCAACGTAGCTCCAAGATAGGCCGCCGACCCTGAAAATGCCATGCGTTTTACATTGTTATTTTGCTGGTCCCCTTTTTCGGATCTTTTGGCTCAACATGGGTCAACATGGGTCAACATGGGCCAACATAGGCTTCAAGATAGGCCAACATAGCCCCAAGATGGGGCAACATAGCTCCAAGATTGAACAACATAGCTCCAAGATGTGCCAACATAGAGCCCCAAGATGGATCCACATTGCCTTCAAGATAGGCCAACATAGCCCCAAGATGGGCCAACATAGCTCCAAGATTGGACAACATAGTCCCAAGACGCTCCAACATAGCCCCAAGATGGGCCAACATAGCCCCAAGATAGGCCGCCGACCCTGAAAATGCAATGCGTTTTACAGTGTTATTTTGCTGGTCCCCCTTTTCGGATGTTTTGGCTCAACACGGGTCAACATGGGCCGTCTTGGACCTCAAGATCGGTCCATATAGGCCCCATGATGGACCCACATTGCCTTCAAGATAGGCCAGCATAGCTCCAAGATTGGCCCACATAGCCTCAAGATGGGTCAACATAGCTTCAAGATTGGTCAACATAGCCCCAAGATGTGCCAACATAGGATCAAGATGGACCCACATTGCCTTCAAGATAGGCCAGCATAGCCCCAAGATGGGCCAACATAGCCCCAAGACAGGCCGCCGACTCTGAAAATGTCATGTGTTTTACAGTGTTAGCTTGCTGACCCACTTTTTCGGAAATTCCGTCTTATGACGGAATATCAGCGGTATCGGCACGGAAAAAGGATGATTTTTCTCTCTTTTCTTTCTCTCTGTCTCTCTCACTCTCTCCGTCTGTCTGTCTGTCTGCCTGTCTGTATTGGGCCACTCTCATGACGAAATTTGGCTGGTCTCATGATGGACATTCGGTCTCATGACGGAATTTCGCTATTATCATAACGGAATTTGGCTGCTCTCATGACGGGATTTCGATCTCATGACGGAATTTGGGTGTTTTTCTCTCTTTCCTTCTCTCGCGCACTCTCTCTCTCCCTCTCTCCCTTTCTTTCTGTCTGTCAGTCTTCGGGCAGTCTGACGGGTGATTTTGGTCTCATGACGGAATTTGACTGCTCTCCTGACGGTTTTTCGGTATCATGACGAATTTAGATGTTTTTCTTTCTTTGTTTCTCCTTTTCTGGCTCTCTCTCTCTCTCTCTCTTTCTGTCTGTATGTCTCCGGGCAGTCTGACGGACTTTGGCCGGTCTCATAACAAAAACTTGGGTCTCATGACGAAATTTTGACGGTCCCATGACGTAATTTGGCTGCTCTCCTGACGGGATTTCGGTCTTGCATTTTCAGGCCAATGACGGCAAAATTGATTAAATATGTCATAGGCGTTCACGGAAGCAACCATGTCAATACCCCCGGCAGCGCTGCCAGGTTATGCCCCCATTTCTTCTCTACGCCATTTTGGCGCAACTCTGGCGCCGCAAAGCCCCGAGCTTAATACGCCAGGCAGCCACTGATGTTTCTGTGAGTATTTTGCCCGGCGCTTTGCGCTGCCAGGTTATGCCCCCATGTCTCCTCTACGCCATTTTGGTGCAACTCTGGCGCCGCAAAGCCCCGGGCTAAAATACTCCAGGCAGCCGCTGATGTTTCCGTGGGTATTTTGGCCTTTTCACGCGTCAATTTTCCCAAGGTGCGGGTAAATGCCCTGAAGGAAGCCCCTCAGGCAGGCCACCTTTGATCCCTTGAAGCCTTCAATTCTTTGATTCTCTTGCCTTGATTGCAGGCGGAACCAGAAGGAGAGCAAGCGGACGCAGGATGGATGTGGGACGGGCCCTGGGAAGAATGGAACCAGGATCTCCAGACCCTCCTGCCCTGTGAGGCGCGGGTGCAGTAGCGTGTCAACCTTTATGTGTATAAAAGGCGCCTTGTGTTGCTAGAGGCTTTGTGGTTCATCAAGTTCATGGCTCCGCACATTGATGAAAAGATCGCCTTGATGCCGCAGGCAAAGGGGCAACGGAGCCGACAATTCTTGCCCAAGAAACATGTGCGCTTGGCAGGCCCAAGCTATTGACTTCGACTGGGCAAGCGCCCTACCGCCAGAGCTGCCAGTCGAGGGGGCGAAGGCCGCCGAATACCATCATCACATATCATTCGTGTCAGTTGCATCGTTTCCTGTAAGTTTGTGCAGGTGATGTGCGGCCGGTGTGGGGAACACCTTCTTGTGATCTACCTCTCCGCGCCGGTGGAGGAGGTCTACACCAGGACGCTGGAAGCCCTCTGCCAGGCCAGGTGCACAGCACGTATCATATTGAATGTATCGCTGCCGCTGCGGAGGCCCTTGGCGCACTACCTTTCACTCCGTTGAATGCGGAGGCAGCCGTTGAAGCCCGAGTTTGGGTAGGAAACGCGTTCATCGGCAACGCGCCGATGAAGCCAGAGCTGCAGTGACGCGAGAAAAAAGGCAATGGCCCATTCGGTTTAGCCGTTTTTGAGTTTGTGTCTACAACCATCTCATGTACATACACACGCACACATACAAGCACCCCGTAAACTCATCTTGCTCGCACACATACAAGCACCCCGTAAACTCATCTTGCTAGTCCCCAATCATCAAGCACTGCTTTGGAATCAAGCCCGACGCGGCTGAGTGCTCTGCTGGGTTGGCCACGAAGCTTACGGGCTTGGAGCTGTCAAAGCAAAAGAAACTCCTGATGGCGAAGAAGGAATTTGACTTGGGAATGCTCCCATCATTTATGTCATCACCGCCATCAGAGTCATCACCCTCAGTCCAGCCTGGAGCCTAGTCTTTTTGAGTCATACTAAGTGTAAGATTTGCATCTAGTCACACAATGTATTTGTAGACATATGACAACGGAGTTGAATCAACAACATTCACTAGTTTCGGTGCTGCTACGGGTCTCTCTTTTGTGCATTTGAATGATTCAAAACTCAAGCCTCAAAAGTGTGGGAAAAGGAAACGGTGCGTTCAGAAATAGCAAACAGCCAAACAGTCAGTGCTATGATATTATATTATATTGCTATATGATATGATATGTTTTGATGTGATATGATACTGATATGATATTGTTTTTGATAATGTGTTTGGAAACTTCAAATCATCAAATCTCAATAGGAGGCAGCTTGACCAACTTTTGCTGTCAAGCTACTGCACCAAATTGGGGCTGATGGCTCCACGCGGCAAGGTCAGCATCTGTCGCCGCCTCCTCCTCTTCCACGGCACAGCCGATGGCAAAGCTCGGAGACCCATGATCTCAGAATATCGACTGACTGCATCGATTGCAAATTGGATTGCCATGCTTGCTCATTGTTTCTTAAGCTGGCTTTGACAATCTTGAATCTAGAATCAATAATCTTATCTTGACTTGTCTATGTCTAGGGAAGCCTTAGGAGCCTTAGGACCCTTGAATGGAGAGCCATTGGCAGCCATTGGATGAAACGCAAGACAACATAATTGAAAAACGACGCATGGGTCTTAATTATGATTTTTCCTTTGCCTTTGCGGTCCCTTGCGCGATCAGGTGCTCGGACAAGTTCTGCCATGTTTGCCAGCTGTGGATGAGTAGTAGAGTAGGCCATGGCCAGGGTCCTCAGCCGCAGCCCGGTCCGGGTCCAGACCCAAGAAACAACTTTGTCGGCTTTGTCTGGCTTTGTCTGACTTTGTCTTGTAGGCTCGTAGATTCTTTTCGTTCTTTGGATACACAGGTGCTCTATACACATGTTTGGCATGCCTTACTGGTCTGACTGTATGACTTTGCATTTGTAATCAAAAAATCGAAGAATGTTCGGAGTGGTCAGCTTGGGATCAGAATAAACGAATGATCTTGGGGGTCCGTCAAACTCCGTCACAGTCCACCAGTATGTTCCTGAAGACTGGTTGGTTTGTGATTTGTGCAAGTGCCCTGGGTGCCATCTTCTACATATCTTCAAATCCTCTGAATGTGGTTAAGAGATTTAAGAGATCATTTGTTAGACAGCTTTATGTGAAACTAATCTCTGACTCAATTCTTGTGGCGGTTGAGACATGAAACAATCAAATGGTTACCGCTTATGACATGCATTTGACAGTAACCTTCGCTTAGGCTGATGCGCTGATGAGTGGCTCTGGCTAGGTGACCGGCTTGGCTATGGGTGCCATACTCAGGATGACTCAGCACGTGCTGCTTCAAGGTATTTTCCGAAAATTTTGCAGGGAGGCAGGAGCCGTTCTCAAAGCACAATTTTCCCAGTCGGACTCGTCGAGCCCGAAGCCATTTTTCGACAGGTTAAGCTCAATTTTGCCTTTCTGAGCTTTGAAACGCTGTTTTGGCAGCCCGGGACCTCTAAAGAGCTTAATTTGGAGCAGAAATTGACTTGGCAAAAGCTTGGAAAGGCTCCGAAAATCGGATTTTGACGGCTGCGATCCTGCTATTAAACCGCTGACATAGGACCCTAGAGAACGAGCCATTTTCTGGCCGATCGTGGGGGGGACTCCAGGACGGCCCCAGAAAGCTCCCACGAAAGGCAAAAACGCGCTGTGCCGCCCTGTTTGTATTTGCCAAAATTTCTGCAGGGAGGCAGAAACCGTTCTCAAAGCACAATTTTCCCAGTCGGACGCGTCGAGCCCGAAGCCGTTTTTCGACATTTTAAGCTCAGTTTTGCCTTTCTGAGCTTTGAAATACCGTTTTGGCAGCCTGAGGCCTCTAAAGAGCTTAATTTGGGCTTCTGGGAGCTTTCTGGGAAAGGGGTCTAGACCCCAAACCCTCCAGAGCCCAAAGGGGGGACCCTTACCCAAAAACAGCCGTTTGAAAGGGAAATTGCTGCATAAACACCCTTTTTTGGACCAGGGGGGGCAATACATACGTATGAATTGCGACCTCCAGACCCCCAAAATGGACCAGAGTTTGGGGTTACTCTTTATATGCATAAAGTACAAGAAGAGGCGTGAATACGGTCACGCTTCAAGATGTGTATCTCGTGTGACGGTAAGGTTCATGCCTTATAGTAAAGCGCGTATGCGGTCCAGGCAGGAGGCTTTACCCTCCTGCTGCCGTTGCATTCAGTTGACATATAAAGAGTACACTCTCGGGCCCGTAGGACCCTCGGAGCCGCCTGTTCTCGGCGGCTGGGCGCTCGAAGGCTGCTGTATAGCGCCAACGCCTTCTCGCTTAGCTTACGGATTGTTTACGGATTTTTTCCGGATGTGGAGGACGAGGCTTACGGATTGTTTACGGATTTTTACCGGATGTGGAGGACGAGGCTTACGGATTGTTTACGGATTTGTACCGGATTTGGGGGAGGAGGCTTGCGGATTGTTTATGGATTTGGAATGATTTGGACCGGATTTGGGGGAGGAGGCTTGCGGATTGTTTATGGATTTGGACCGGATTTGGGGGAGAAGGCTTACGGATTGTCTACGGATTTTTACCGGATGTGGAGGACGAGGCTTACGGTTTGTTTACGGATTTTTACCGGATGTGGAAGACGAGGCTTGCGGATTGTTTACAGATTTGTACCGGATTTGGGGGAGGAGGCTTGCGGATTGTTTATGGATTTGTACCGGATTTGGGGAGGCGGCTCGCGGATTGTTTATGTATTTGGATCGGATTTGGGGGAGAAGGCTTACGGATTGTTTACGGATTTTTTCCGGATATGGAGGACGAGGCTTACGGATTGTTTACGGATTTTTACCGGATGTGGAGGACGAGGCTTACGGATTGTTTATGGATTTGTACCGGATTTGGGGGAGGAGGCTTGCGGATTGTTTGTGGATTTGGACCGGATTTGGGGGAGGAGGCTTGCGGATTGTTTATGGATTTGGACCGGATTTGGGGGAGAAGGCTTACGGATTGTTTACGGATTTTTTCCGGATGTGGAGGACGAGGCTTACGGATTGTTTACGGATTTTTACCGGATGTGGAGGACGAGGCTTACGGATTGTTTACGGATTTGTACCGGATTTGGGGGAGGAGGCTTGCGGATTGTTTATGGATTTGGACCGGATTTGGGGGAGGAGGCTTGCGGATTGTTTATGGATTTGGACCGGATTCGGGGGAGGAGGCTTGCGGATTGTTTATGGATTTGGACCGGATTTGGGGGAGAAGACTTACGGATTGTTTACGGTTTTTTTCCGCATGTGGAGGACGAGGCTTACGGATTGTTTACGGATTTTTACCGGATGTGGAGGACGAGGCTTACGGATTGTTTACGGATTTGTACCGGATTTGGGGGAGGAGGCTTGCGGATTGTTTATGGATTTGGACTGGATTTGGGGGAGAAGGCTTACGGATTCCTTACGGATTTGTGCTTTCTGGCTGACGGATTTTGTACGGATTTCTGCAGGTCAGCTTACGGACTCCTGGGGTTGAAAAGAGTTTTGGTCGGCGCAGGTGAAGAAAATCATCCACCGGAAGAAGATGTGAAAAAAATACGGTTCTAACAAGTAAGCATTCATTATGCTACCAAAGCTTGAGCAGTGCCATATAATACATTTAGGGTATGGTAAACCAAAACAACCAAACAACACAAACTACATCAAACTACTATGAGAATATATAATTACAAATATATATATATACACCAATTTATATAAAATCACCAAAACCACATCACGTGAAAACACTGCTGACTACCGGAGACGAGTCTGAAGCTGCGCATTGTTTTCCATTGCCAGCTGTGATGGATATGTTTGCCATCAGTGATTGAATCCTGCTTGATGGTTACGTTTCACCCATCAGTTAGCCAGCTGACCATCTTGGTCAAGTAATTAGAAACCAACCCTAGGGGTTGAGAAGAACGGAGCGAACGCTTGTCTGAGAATCCGAGTGGTCGCAAAAAATCGAAAAATACAAACAGAAGCAGAAGCAATGTACTCGTATGGATATAAATGTTCAATGCGAAAAGAAAAGGTTCATTGTCATTCTCAGGACATCAGCATGGAGTGAAAACAGCAAAAACATGCTGTAAACTCCCGGACTGAGTGTTCCAATGTAATGAAGCATTACATTGATTAAAACACAATGAAACCAGTTCATTAAGAGTGTGAATGCTGGCAATGCAGACAGTCGATGGTGTGTTTGCCGGTCGTGGTTAAATCTTTGGTCCTTGTCGTGGTTCACAGCCGGGTTTTGTCGTGGTTTGGAAATCTAGTTTTAGTCGTGGTGAAAACGTACTCTCTCTTGATGATCTTGATGATCTTGATGATCTTGATGATTTCGATTGTGCTTTGAGTATGTCTTGAACTCGGACAAATCAACACTCTTGAATATTTCTTCCGTGAGAAACTATTGAAGTGGATTGGGGTCCCCAATTCTCAGATCAAACAACGAGTTGAAGTGATACTTCCCGAATTCTTGTTGGTAATCACCTACCTGTTTGCTGGTGAAGAGCGGCCTCTCAAATACATACGAGTGATCTTCGAAAGTGGGTTTTACTCAAAATTTGGAACCCCATCCCACGGTTCAACACCACTTTCACCATGAACATGACACTTCTTTTGGCGTTTTTTTTCCCCTTTTGCATCATTTTTCTGGTCAGAAAATCAGGGATCATCCAGTGCCCACCATACTTATCCAAATATTTTTTGGGGGGATGAACATCCAGCACTTCTGGTGCGACAACCGGACTGCATGGTTGGATCCACGAGAGTTGGGAGTTTCAGGTTTCCTGGGCGGCATGGGCGGCAACGCCATGATCGGCTTGTCCACCATCAACGTTTTGAATGGCGGCCGCGGGCGCATGGCACCGACGCTTTGAAAAACGATGGGAGGTCTGGGAACACGGAAACCATCGAAACCTTGGGATTTCTACGCGTCCCATAGAAATCAACTGGGACTGTAGAAATCATCGAAAACGCCCAGTTGAACATAGTTGAACCATGAGAGCCATGGCGTTGAAAGGGGATAGATCAAATCGGAAAAAAACGCTTGGGAGAGGCGAACAAAAAATTGGACGTCGAAGACTACAAGCAAGAACAAACAGATTTCAGTGACATCCGGCGAGCTTCTGAGTTTCTTGATATGTTTGATCGTTAACTTACCTGTTTTGATGGTGAAAGCATACAGTTCTCACGGATTGTTTCAATCCACATTTTTCGATGAAATCCCCATTCAGAACATGGCTTTTGACCAAGCACCATAGCGTCCAAGGACCTGCACCGCACTGGTGGTCATGGCATCAGTCATGGGCGCCTATAGCTTGTTGAACTTCATCCCAGTGGCCGCGCTAGCAGGTGCGGGGACGAGCGTACCTTTTCCATCCTTTTCCGTTGCCCATCCATTTTTCCCTCCATTTTTCCAATGTAACCTGATGGCACTGGCATGGAGGCATCATGATTGTGGTGGTGCTCCACACCTTCAAATGGTTCTCCCTGGGCATGGTCTTGGCTGCCGTGTTGCCCAAGTGCGCCCGCGATCGTTTGAACTTGCACCGCAAGGTGCTTTCCGCGGGGAGTGGAGAGAGAGGTTGCATTGGAAAACGATGGGAAATGATGGGAATGCTCATATGTTTTCAGATTGTTTTCACATGCGAATCGAGGGCAGTAGTTAAAGTTTACTAAAGATAGGGCAAGAGGGTAGCATGTCACAGCTTCCAACGTGCTGTTTTTTTTCAGGTTCCACGTATTGAAGCTATGGTGGTGCTCGCAACTTGGCCCAAGAGATGGCGCTGAAGCTGAAGAGTGAAAGCAAATCAAGATCAGTGGGTTTCAAGGGAAAATTTGACTTAAATTCCATGCTTTCTGGCTTAAACTTTTCCCTAAACAGCCAATCCATTGAAAGCAGCCATAGCCCACTGATGCCCACTGCATCCAGGTGGTCACCATTTTGTCCAAGCAGACCAACATTGCAGTGGCCGTGTTAGTGGGCGTCTCCATCTGCGCCATTAGCTTCGCATGGGACGCGGGCAACGACTTCAAGCTCAGCGAGTCCATGAAGCTTGGCATTTTTTTTCGGAGGGGATGGGTCCAGAGAGAGAGAGAGCCACACCAGACTTGGGTAGATTAAAATAGCATCAAGCCCGTTCTGTGTATGATTGGTAGTGACAACAGGCAATGTTTCACTCGTAGCGATGCGGCCAATGTCTTTGACCTTTTTCTGTTTGGGATTGGTCTTTGACGGCGGCATTATGCACCTTCTGAAATGGATGCTTCGGTAGCGAAAAAATAGGACCAGCGATTTCCATGTTGTCCCAGAGGTAGATATACCAACTAGTTGGCCATATATCCTATGGATCCTATGGTCCCCCATAGATGACCAGTTCTACTTGGATTACTTGGCCATATTAGCAATAGTATACGAGCTGCCTTGAGGGCTGGCGACATCAAGGTTTACGATGTGCCTGGGCGATCAGTTCGTGGGTTCGTGCATCCAAGTGAGTGATTTAGAAGCCTCTAATATTAGCCAGATATAACTGAGGACATTAGAGGTTTCTAATAGAGGATATATAGCCAGATATATAGTGGTTTTAGATACCTGATATATACTGAGGATATTTTTAATTCGGGTATAATATACTACTGTATACTAGTGTAACTGGGATGCACCCCTAAGTTTGACAAGGGACATGATGATCAACCAGAATCAACCATCAAGCATCATCAAGCTCTTTTCAGACAAAGCCGCATATGTTCCGCCAACTTTGGTTTGGTGTAGGAGAGCAAGGCTCCGAGAAACACGCAAAGCACCTTTTGATAACCTAACCTGGGGCTGGAAAAAACATCCTCATTTGTTTCGATATTTCGATGACATTCTCCACGCATTCCCACAAAGCCATTTCGAATCATGTGGAGTGAGGATTTTACCATGAAACTCCCCCGATGTCAACTCCCCCATGTCAAAGGCGATTTTGTCATTTAGAGATGGATTTTCCCATGATTCTCGCACATTTTCCATGTTTTTCCCATGTTTTTCGTGGATCTCCACCGTGCCCCCAGTGGTTTCCTCGGTTTCGGTTTCACCAGGTGGATGGTCCCTTGTTCTTCACCTCGGCCAACCGCCTCGTGAAGCTCCTGGACAGCGAGAAGGACCCACAGGAGGTGGAGCTGCGCTTCGGGGAGGCCACGCTGATGGATTTCACCTCGGTAGAGACCTTGCACAAAATCGCGCTGAACTATCAGAATGCAGGTGAGATTCGGTGTGTTGGGATGGGACATATGTGGTGATGGGATGTTGGGATGTCTTTTTTTTCCAACTTCAACATGGGGCAAAGCAAGGTTGTGATGATGATTTGATAGAGATTTCATATGGGAAGATACTGAGATTTGGGATCTCTCTCGTCTCTCTCGTCTCTCTGTCTCTCTCTCGCTCTATAAATATATATATATACATATAGTAAAATATAGTAAGCCAACCTCTGCATATCTGTTGGGTGCACTACATATAATATAATATAACATAATATAATATAATATATTATAATATAGTATAATATAGTACAGTATGATATAATAATATAATATAATAATATAATATAATAATATAATAATATAATAATATAATAATATAATATAATAATATAATATAAAATTATAATATAATAATATAATATAATAATATAATATAATAATATAATATAATAATATAATATAATAATATAATATAATATAATACAATATAATATAATAATATAATATAATATAATATAATATAATATAATAATATATATATATAATAATATAATATAATATATAATATAATATAACAAAATATAAGATAATATAAGATAATATAACATAACATAATATAATATAATATAACATAAGATAATATAGTTTAGTATAGTATGATATGATATAATATAATATAATAAAATAAAATATAATATAATTTAGTATAGTATGATATAATATAATATAATATGATATGATGTAATATAATATAACATAACATAATATACTATAATATGATATGATATGATATGATGTAATATAATATAACATAATATAATATAATATAATATACCATCTGGTAAATTAACATAGAGCCTGAAAATAGCTTAGTTTTAATGGAAACTAATCTTCCAACCCCTATCTGCCAGGGTCTATGTTAATTTACCAGAGGGTAATATAACATAATATAATATAATATGATATAGTATAGTATGATATGATATAATATATAATATAATATAATATAATATAGTATAATATAATATAATATAATTTAATATAATATAATGTATAGTATGAGATAATTTAATATAATATAACATAATATAATACAATATAATATGATATAGTAAATTATGATATAATATAATATAATATAATATGATATAGTTTAATATAATATAGTATAGTATGATATAATATAATATAATATGATATAATATAGTAAAGTATGATATGATATGATATAATATAATATGATATGATATGATTTGATATGATATAATATAATAATATAATAATATCATAATGTAATAATATAATATAATATAATACAATATAATATAATATAATATAATATATAATATATAATATATAATATAATATAATATAATATATAATATATAATATATAAAATAATATATAATATAATATATAATATAACATAACATAATATAATATAATATAATATATAAAATAATATATAATATAATATAATATAATATAATATAATATAATAATATAATAATATAATAATATAATATATTATATATAATATAATATAATATACTATAATATAATATATAATACACTATAATATATAATATAATATAATATATAATATAATATATAATATAATATAACATAACATAATATAATATAATATAATATAATATATAAAATAATATATAATATATAATATAATATAATATACTATACTATAATATAATATAATATAATATAATATATAATATAGTATATAACATAATATAACATAACATAACATAACATAATATAATATAATATAATATAATATAGTATAATATAATATATAAAATAATATATAATATAATATAATATAATATAATATATAATATAATATGATATGATATGATATGATATGATATATATACACACATGCAATTTCAGAGAGATGGGTATTTTGAAGGGGGTATTAATCTGTATATTCTCCCAAAAGACGGTGAAACGGGAGAGATGGGTTGGAGATCACGAGTAGTCTCGAGGCATATCAAACGTGGCAACCCTTGAAGTTTTGATGGGAAATTCATGGGGAAATATGGGAAAATATGGGAACATGCCCTGTAAATGAAGGTTTAGTTCGCTGGGAAAATCATTGAACTGGGTGATTTTGCAAGCCACGTTCTGATTACCAGAGGGTATCAATCATTGTATCCCTTATCCTGAAACTATGAGAATAAAAGTTGGCTACATGGATGTGAAAATATGGTAGATGGGATGATCTTGGATCGAGATTGGATGGTGGTTTTGCTGGCCCAGAATACGATGGGTGTGTCTGAAAATGCACATTTTCAATTTACGGCCATTCTAAAGTGTGGAAAATGATGGAGGTAGCCATTTTTCAGGTCCAGACCATCCTATTTTCATGGAGGTAGCCATCCTATTAGGTACAGTAGCCATGGCTTTCAGAAAGCCCACATGACGTGGTAAGGGATGATGGGGGATGGATCTTCCATGATGAGGACAGCTATGGCTATGGTATGGTTAGGGATGGGATGATTGGTGTATGATGGGGAAAAAGAGGGGTTGTAATGTATATGTATACATATCGTATATCATATATCATAATATATATATATATATCATATTTATCATCTATCATGTCATGTAAGTATAGTGTATCATGTATCATATTACTATGACATATCAATATGAATATGACTATCAATGTCAATATCCATATCTATTGAGCGAGTTCGTAGGTGGTGTATCTTTCAAATCTGGCGCTGGGGGATGGGGAGAGGTAAGTCTTCCAGGTCCAGACCAGAATATTTTTGAGGACCTGGCACGTGCAGGGCTGCTGCTGCGTTTTGAAATTGATATATATATATATATACACAGTATCATATACCATATATCACATATCATCCATATATCCAAGTTTTAAACCTGCTGGTTTCGAAGCTCTCAGTTTTTGTTGTTTTCTGAGCAGTGAGCCACCCTAGCGGTTCCAATCCGCGAGGCAAAAGCATCACCTTCCACACGCTGAACCTGAGCAGCCAGAAAATCATCGAGAAGGATGGGACTGGTGAAGGTTGATGGCTGGTAAATTCCCCATTTACTCAAAAGACATCATGTTCGACTACCAGTTGAGGTATGTTGACGGGGGTATCCCCACTAAATGGGGCACTTTGAGCTCGCTATGCTTTACCAACCCGCTTTTAGCCATGTCACAGGCCAACCATTTGGTGCGCGCCATCGAGTACACCTCCTCGGATGATGCCGTGCGCTTGCCGAGCGTGCGGCCTGGCATCTGGTGCGACCGTTCGGAAAAGCTGTGGATTTTGACCAGGAGAAACGGGAAAACATAGGGGGAATTAAGGGACCATGAGAAATTGAGGGTATAGGGTGTATAACCAAGAATAGATGGGATATGATGGGACAGTTTCCGCAAGTCTGGGATTCAGCATCAAAAATTGATCAAAACACGTGTTTTTGCCGGATTCAACGGGATATGCTGGGATATAAATGGGGGACAAAGCAACAACTTTGTGGGGAAACGTGGCACCGGGGGGATTGTGCCATGAACAATGGGGGAGGTAGAACCAAGAATAAATGGGACAATTTAATACATGGAGATTTATAGGGATGTAAATTAGTAAACCAACAATCGCGGGGTTTCGCCCAATAAACAATGAATATGGATATTGATGGCATATTACTAATGATACGCTGATTGGGGATACTTGTGGATTTACCAAGACTTTTCACATGGGACCCAACAGTTGGGCATGGGATCCAAGATAACAATTCACAAACCACCCCCGTACTTGAGAGCAAAAACCTTGGTTTCCTGTAGATGTACCAATCCATTGAATTAAACACTCCCAAACGAAACTCTATTGGATCTATTCAGGACTTGGGGTCCCAGTCACAAAGATATTTGGCAGGGATGGGAGAACTTGGATGATCACAGTTCATAACTGGTTTTGGATTGAGGTGTTTTTTTTGGGCAATAATGCTGAAGATCAGAAGGTAGGTGACACCTTTCTTCCAGGATGGAAGATGGTAAGCTGCAGATGGATGATTTTTATCTTGCCATTTTTTGACGGAAGGGCACAACACATAGACATTCCTGCGAAAAAATGCTTGCAGCATGAATGATTCTGCCATGTTTTGTAGCAATGTAGCAGGTTCTCCAACCGAATTTGGGAAGTTCCCAGTACATATTGTGCTAAATCCCATTTCAAGAATTCGACAATGGCTTGCATCAGGTCTCTCAACTTCAGAAAACAGTAAACATGGAGATGGGATGATTATCTTCCCGCAAACGAACATAGCTATCGAAAAGCCACCATTTCAAGATGAGTTCCGAACTGGATTTCCATAGCTTTTTGTATGTTTACTGGAGGGTACTGTAGTACTAACTAACAAATATCCCAGCACTATTCCATTAATGTTCCATTGATGTTCCATGAATATGTCCATGAATCTTCCCATGTATATTCCATGAATATCCCATTCTCCATGGTTTTTCCTATACAACACCACCATTTTTGCTGAATTCACCATGGCCTTTTTTAAGGGGGCGGTGCCTAAGGCCAAGCTTCACGGAGGGCTTCCGGCACGATCCCATGACGCAGCAGGGCGTCTTCGATCGAATCGCCAGCTTCGACAGGGTCAGCAGTCCAGGCGAAGCGGCGAAGCGGCGAAGCGGCGAAGCGGCGAAGCGAACGGGGATCACTGAGGAAAAGCAATGGGAGTGGGGAAAGCAAAATGATCTAGACAGGATTTTCCCCACTATTTCCCATTGCTTTCCCCAGATCACCAGATCACCATTTCATTCTGGGCATTTTCCAGATGATGAACATGTTAGTGAAATCACCAGGATTTTGCCACCAAGAAAGCATGGGATGATTCACGGTATGACTGGGATAGAATGGCATATTCATGAAATATGAATGAGAAAGTAGGGATGCCCAGGCAGATATCAACTTTTAATGAACACATGATAAACCATGAACATTGGGGGATTTTAACAACAAGACGACGGATTCAGTGGAATATTAATGGAATATACAACCAACGAACCAACAATATGTACCAACGAGTGGGACATGATGGGATACAATGAAGGCATAACGGGATATAATCCCACCTCCCTGATTAAACATCCCTTTTTATGCTCCCCTATATGCGATCTCATCCCTACTTTTTACCATGGTTTCTGGGGGTGTTTAATATTAGGGTTTCTGCGATTCATATGGAACGTGGACCAATTTGTGGATGAGCTACCTATTGAAAATGCTCGAAAATGGTGGATTACCAGAGGCTGGGGAGTTTTGCGGATTGAACTTTAATGACAGTGGCACGTTTTTTTCAAAGTAGCTATCTAATCTACAATCATAATTATAATGATCAATTATCCACTAAGAGTGATTATACCACATTCCAAATCATGCCAAGAATCGGGGAGAATCGGGGTATACCCAACAATAAACCACAAATCGGGGCTGGCTCATTGTTGTGGATCCTCCTTGGGGTGCTTGTTGGCTGACAGAGGCGGCAAGAAGGACAGCGCACCAAAGGATCTGGAAGTGGACGTGTAGAGTCTAGTGCTTGGGCCCCGGGAGCCCAACAAATCTGGTTGGGCCCCAGGGGAGCTGATGACTTTTGGCTAAGATGTCCTTTTGGAAAGATTTAAAAAGATAATGACAGGTGTAAAACTTCATGCAATGCCAGTTGCTAGTGGAGCCACCAAAAGCAGGGAGCGCTAGTTCTGAATGCCAAAGACGCTGCGACTTTGCATCGTCGGAATTCGTGCTATTTGCAGTCGGTTGCGTGGAAATGTGTGACTGACGAGAAAGTTTGGGCTCTGGGGTTGCAAAGAGGCGATCTGCCAAAAAGGTGTAGGAATCGAAGCACCCCAGGCCGTTTTCCACTTAATTCGTCGACCTGCAGTAGCCAGAGTCTTCGCGCCAAATGTGTGCGGACGGACCAATTCTTAGACTGTGACAGCCGGCCACAGAACGGCCATTTGGGTGTCCTGTTGGCTCGCAATACGGTTGGGTCGGGGAACTGTCCCTTGGACCCTTATAGGCACTGACGTGCCCCCCAAACACAAGCAATGATTGTGTTGGGGCGAACGAATCCGCTTGAGAGTCATCTCTTCAAAAGTCTAGCTGCACTGCAGATTCGTTTGCAACTTGATGCTGGCAAGTGGGGTTATAGGCTAGGTGTACACCTGCATGCAATACCTCCCCAACAACCACTCCTATAAGTAGCCCGTTGGTAGTCTCCACAATGATGATTGCTTAATTCACTCATACCCTTGAGCATGTAGAGTAGAGACTGCCAACCCGCCAGTCGCGTATCGTATTCAGCATGTATTTCATCCTATGGCCCATGCTATTCTGCAACTGTTCATATCTATTCATGGTCAATATGACACTATGATAAACACAATGATAGTGATAATCATTACAATATTATCATATGTCATATGACATTTATCCTTAATTTTTGCAATGATAATTCTATGACAAACTTATAACTCCTATGGCTTTTCCGGCACAATTTTCCATGAAGAAGTGCCACCAGGCACAGCGGAACGGTGCGTGGGGTGCTCAGAGATTCTGCAGATGGAATCCCATGGAAAAACCTGTGAAAACCTGGAGTTTCAACTGCAACATTTCCCGGAAACCAATCATAACATAACCAATTGGCTATGAATCAATATCTATAGATACCATTTTTAGGGGAATGAACATCCATTTACCAGCTATTTTGATGTTCACCAGGGGTACAAGGTTTTGACCCATACCCAATTGACAGTACCATCTTTGGTAATTTTAGTCAGTCATAGTCAGTCGTTTTTTTTGTTTCAGGGTGAAACATCATTGAAAAACCCCTTGTTGGGATGGTACCAGCTGCCTGATTTGGGAATGGTGGCGGAAAGGTTTGGGCCCTCGAAAAGTCGTCCTAACTGACATGCTGCAAACATTGGGAACCATTTCACTAGACAGACCCAAGAGGCTACTTAATGCCATCTTGTTGCTACTTTCCTCCATCATGAAGGCAAATTTTGTGGCTGTAGATCAGCTGTAGATCAGCTGTAGGACCACAAAACTACCCTCTAGATCCCTCTAGTAATTTGACATCGCTATGGGCAATCTCTATTTTTAGTCTGTAAATCACCGAACTATAGATGGCCATTTTCAAGTTCGCAAAGTGTTGAATTCTCGGAGGGCAATGACCGGCCCCAAGGTCTTCTCGCTATGGCGATTCTGCGGCCGCGTCGCAGATCCAGGAGACACCAATGGGATGATCGAGCAGATATGGCAGATATGGCAGATATGGTGGAGATCCGTGATACCCAGATTTGGGTTGATGTGGGAAAATCACCATTTTCAATGGGTAAATCCACTATTTCTATGGCCATTTTCAATGGGTAATTCCACTATAAATGGCAGATATAGTGGATGTATCCACTGTATCTGCTGTGTATCCCTGAAGACAACTCAAATCTCCGCGTTTCAGGGCGAAAAATTGGATCATTTTTTTGGGCGCATTTTTTTTTTGAAGGTGGGAACTACACGACGTACAATAAACATTCCAACTAACTTACCACTTTAGCGCCCATTATAATCCGAAGAATCGGGATAAATACACGTATAGTATACACACAATATATACATATTACAAATATACATATATATGTATATATATTATTATTATTATTATTGTTATTATTATTATCGTTATTATTGTTATTATTATTATCGTTATTATTGTTATTATTATTACTATTATTATATATAATATACACAATAGTAAACCAGCAATGGGGGATTGTATATTCTGGTGGGTCCCAGATTAAATAATTGGACAATTCGTTATTCCTACTTACTACTATCATTGTTGTCATTATCATCATGATTATTATCAGTATCGTTTGGATTTTTTTTGGCTTTTGTGGGATATTCGGGACCATTTAAGCTGAAAGGAACATGACTATTTATTAGGGATCTTATTTATCATGATTATTGGCAGTAAATTACTAGTAGCGAGGTAGTATAAACACTCATAATTACTTTATCCCCAGTAATTGATAGTCATTATTATTATCCCCCACGTTTTCAGATTTCATTTTTGATCCGGGATGCGATCCCAGGACGCCATTGGGAGAGTGCAGAGCCAAGCCCTGAAGATTCAGGCGCGGAAGCACGGGGTAGCCTCCATAGCTGACATAGCTATTGAAAACTGCCATCTATAGATGGTTTACCTATGTTTACCTGCTAAAAATGGTGATTTTTCATAGTTATGTTAGCTTACTGGAGGGTAATCATTCTACATGTTCCCTCACAAATTGCTGTTTTTTTTTGGTGATGGAGAAATCGGGGTTGAGATGAGGTGCAGAGGTGGAGACCGGTGCAGACTGAGTCGTGGATTTTCCAAGATCGACCCTACTTGCAAGTTTGAACTTCAGGATCATATCATATTGCCTAGTACATATATATATAGATATAGATATGTATGTATATAATATGTATATATGTATATATATATATACATCTGTATATAATATGTGAATATATATATATACATACACATAGATACATGTATGCAGTATAAGAATACGAGTTGCTTAAATTGATATCGAGAGAATCCACAGCATCCGCCTGTGCGACCTGCTGTGCTGCAGGATTTGAAGCATCAACTTCGTTCACGGCCTGGTTGGGAGTCCACACGAACCAGTGATGGTTGATGTTTATTGGGGGGTTACCGATTTGAAGGCTCCAGTGCTCCTATAATATGTATGTATACATATACATATACATATACATATACATATACATATACATATACATATACACATATACATATACATATAAATATACATATACATATAAATATACATATACATATACATATAAATATAGATATAAATATACATATACATATACACAAATCACCATGAATCGTTGAAGAACGCGTGAAATGAACCAGTGGAGGTGTTGATTCTCCTTTCCATCCCCATTTTCATGGTTGGGGGCCACACTTCAGCCAAAATGAAGGTTCAAAATTGTCCATAATCCATCTGGATAAATACAAGGACCTCGCAATGTTACTGGACTGATTTTCTTCTTTTTTTTTAAATGAGGCAATGATCCCAAAATGACCCCACTTTCTATCACATGGATGGAACCACGAGGCCTGGCTTCGAGCGACCAGTCATCTCGCGTGCGGGGACTCAACTGGTCGCTAACGATGAAGTCGATATATCTATAGTTGGATAGGGCGATAAATCATCATAAGTTTATAAGTCAACTTTTTAGTGGGCCCCACATTGTGGATATTGTGGGAAGTTTTTGGGTCTTTTGGGGTGCAATGTAAAAGATCAGCTAGATCAACTAGGTATGGTTTAACAGTTACTACTGTAAGTTGGAACCCTGGTCTCACCACAATGTTTTTTCCTGTCGAAAAACAATCCCACCTTTGACCCACATCCCATGTATTTTGGGTGGTCATGTTATGTTAGCTCTGAGGTCTCCTCTGGGCTGGATCCTCAGTCGGGTGCAACGGCTATCACGTTTTTGGGGTTTCCCCCCCAAAATTGTTAAAAACATTAGTTCAAAGAAGTTTTATAAATTCAAATTATAGCAGTATAACAACTCAATAATTATTTGAAAAAAACATAACAACTAACCACAATTACCTCATTCATTCCACAAAATCATCACTACTAACCATATCATCATCTCATTCATTTTCGTAAATCAAAACAACCTACAATCTCTATACCTCATCCATTTTATAGAAATCATCACAGTCAATACATCATCACCTCATCCATTCCATACCCAAAACAAAACAACCAAACAACAAACAAAAAAAACCAAACCAAGCAAAGCGCAACATAAAAAACAAAACAGTAGACAACAATACAGATACTTCCTTAGTCTTTAATAATCCTATCTTACAAACCCATAACTCTAATAATATTATCATTAAAATTATGTAAGTAGTAAACGACTTCAATAATTACTAATTCAAAATGAAATGCTTGTATTCCTATTATACTGTCTTTATCATTGTCTTCATCTATATCTTCCTGTATTTCTTCAACTGCTTTATCTAATACATCATCTATATTATCTTTATCTACGTATTCATCAAAGCCATTCATAAAATAAATCTCTCTATAACTAAATTCATTTTCTCCATATTCCTTTTCTGGGAGTTTTGCCACTAATTGAACTTCAATATCAAGTTTAACTCTATAATTTACATCATCTTCTACTTCTTCATAAATTAAAGATAATAATTCTTCTTTTTCTTCTGTTATTATGTCTTCTATACTTTTTAAACTAAATGGCACTCCCTCTCTCATAATACAGTATTCAATGATATATATATATATCGTTTTTTCTTTATTTCAAATGTCTTGTTATTTTAGGACCAAGTCTTGATATTTTATATTGTGCTGTATTCTCTTCGATGCTTCACTCTACTTTACTTTCAAATATTTCGGGTCTCCAATTTTTTTCCGAATCAATTTTACTCAACACATCAACAGGTAAATCCTTCACACAATCCATCCCACTAATATACTTAAATAACTATTCTTTAAGTATATATTCTATGATTAAAATAAAGCATTCTTTTGAAAACTACTTAAAGATAAATTAACTAAATAAAATATATACTATTATATGATGAAAAAAGTTATAGACTATTTATTGAGTAATGATTTAGCAGAAATACCAAAGAGAGGAAGGAAAGAATTGAAGTCCATAATCATAGACAACAGGAAATTCAGATACAACAAAGACAAACCCATATCAAATGTCTTGACCAAGAAACTACTATCAGTAAAGAACACTAATGAATACAGAAGTTATGCTATGAAAAAGGCAACAGATGTTGTAAGTAGAGAAAGGGTTAGACAATTAATAACCAAACACGCAATAAGAAATAAATTTAGGGTCAGAGATATTCAATCAGCATCTAGAAGATATGCTAATTCAATAGTTTTAGAAAACAAGCACTTTCAAGGAGAAAGATGATTAGAAATGATTGCTCACCAAAAGCAAAAACTATCAGAATTTTTAAGCAATAATAGAAACATGAAACTTAACATAAGAACGGAAGGATTATTTGAAAAACCTGAATATGATGATGGAGGAAATGAATTAGGAAGTCAAGAACTTGTATATGCTTTACCATCAACATATCATCCAATTCACAATGAATATGAACTGACACAAGCATTAGAAGATAGTGTTATTCAAATCCGATTACAAATACACAATTTGGAAGGTTCAACATCTAATTTAAGATTTAGAAAGATTTTATCAATAACTATTCACTATGACAAATTTGACCCAACAAGAGCAGGCAGTTTTATAGAATTACCAGAATGGATTAAATCAAAGAAAGCTTGTATCAACATAAAAAATAAAGACCAAAAATGTTTCAAATACTGTATTCAATCCGTAGTCTATGACAAAATTAGCAAACATCACCCAGAGGAAATGTTCCACTATAATAAACTAAACGATGATATTTTGAACTGGGATGGTGTAAAATTTCCAACTTGCAATAGGGACATAGACAGATTTGAAGAGAACAACAACTTAATTTCAATAAATGTTTTTGAAACTGATGACTGCCTAAATGATAATAAAATAATCATACATAGAGGCACTAAAAATAGAAATGCTAAATATGAAATTGATTTATTAAAAGTCTATGATAAAGGTAATAACTATCACTATGTATTAGTGAAAAACAAAAGTAGATTACTTAACTGCCAAAGCAACAAAAATATCAACAAGAAACACTACTGCCATCATTGCTTAAACCCTTTCTCATCAGAAAAGGCATGTAAGAACCATCTTGAAAAGGGATGTATGGCATCAGAAGGACAACAAACAAAGATGCCTGATAAAGACACTTACATAGAATTTCAAAAACATAATACCAAATTGCCTTGTCCTTTTGTAATCTATGGTGATTTTGAATGTCTAACCACTAGCTCTAACAATGGTATAAAAGGCACATATCAGGAACATAAACCGTGCGGTTATATGTTGAATGTAGTAAGAAGGATTGATAATACATGCCAACCATACTTATACAGAGGTGAGGATTGTATGAAAAAGTTTGTAGAACAACTGACTGAAATTAAGAAAGATATATTTGAAAAGATGGATGTTAATAGACCAATGGATGAATTAACTTACGAACAAAAGACAGAATTTAGAAACGCGACCCACTGCTCTATATGTAATAAGAAATTTCAACCTGATGATACAAAAGTCCAAGACCACTGCCACTTCACAGGCAAATACAGAGGCGCGGCGCATGTAAAATGTAATTTGGATTATTCATTTAGGTATTTTAAGATCACTATTTTCTTTCATAATCTTAAAAATTATGACGCTCACTTAATCATAGCAAAAGCAAATGAACTAAACATAGAACTAAACCAAAACAAAAGAATAGATGTAATAGCACAAAACAGCGAAAAGTTCATAACCTTTTCATTTGGCGCTTGTCAGTTTAAAGACAGTTTTGCTTTCTTAACAGCATCATTAGATAAATTAGTTAGACTGAACAAATATGAAGGAAATGAACAGATTAAAAACTGGGAAACTCGTTTTAGATATACAAGCACTAACCCATACATTAAATCAAAAACTGATTTGAATTTACTAACTGAGAAAGGGGTATATCCCTATGACTACATGAACTCATGGGAGAAATTCGATGAAACAAAACTACCAAAAAAGGAAGATTTTTACAATAAATTATATGAAGAACACATAACTGACAAAGACTACGCCAGAGCAAATATCGTATGGAAACATTTTGACATTAAAAACCTTGGTGAATATCATGATTTATATTTGATGACTGATGTATATTTACTAACTGATGTATTTGAAAATTTTAGGGACATGTGCTTAAACTATTATGGATTAGACCCAGCATATTATATCACTTTACCTAACTATTCTTGGAATGCCTTTTTATCATTAACAGGAGTTAGACTTCAACAAATCCACATAAAAGAAATGTATGAGATGATTGAAAAAGGATTAAGAGGAGGAATGACACAATGCTCCTTCAAGAAAGTAGAAGCAAACAAAAAATACATGAATGAAGATTATGATAAATCTAAACCTTCATCGTACATAAGTTATTTAGACGCTAATAATCTTTACGGATTAGCAATGTGTAAGAAACTTCCCTATGATGATTTTAAATGGCATTACGGTAGAATGGATGAAAAGAGAGTAATGAAATATTGTGATGATGATGACATAGGATACATACTGGAAGTTGATTTAGATTACCCAAAAGAACTACATGATTTACATAAAGACTACCCACTAGCACCTGAAATCATGTGTATCAATGAGAGTATGCTTTCACAAGTCCAAAAGGATATACACAAATACTATTATGGAAAAGATGCCAGTGATGAAAAGACAAATAAGTTAGTATTAAATGTGATGGATAAAAAGAAGTATGTTTTTACACATATCAGCATTGAAATTCTATTCGCAACACGGATTACGTCTTAAAAAAGTCCATAGGGCAATAAGTTTTAAACAAGCAAACTTCCTAAAACCATTCATTGAATTCAACACTGAAAAGAGAAAGAATGCCAACAATGACTTTGAAAAAGATTTGTTTAAGTTAATGAATAATAGCGTATACGGCAAGACCATGGAGAATGTAAGAAAGCATGGTGATTTTGAAATTGTCAATACGCCTGAACGCTTCCAAAAACGGGTAAATAAACCGCTATTCAAGCACAGACATATCATAAATGAAGACCTTGTAATTGTTGAAAAAGATAAACACACAGTGGAACTAAACAAACCTATCTATATGGGTATGTCTATTTTAGACTATTCTAAAATTCACATGTATTCCTTCTCTTATGATGTTTTGAAACCAAAATATCAAGATAATATTAAATTGGTCTATACTGATACTGATAGTTATGTAATCAAAGTTGAGACTGATGACTTATATGAAGACTTTAAGGAGATGAATGATTACATGGACTTTAGTGATTATCCACCAGAGCATCCAAACTATGATAAAACAAACAAGAAGGTATTAGGAAAATTCAAGGATGAAATGAACGGTAAAATAATTACTCACTTTATAGGATTGAAACCAAAGGCATATTGCTATAAAGTATATGGTGACGATAAAGAACATACGAAGAGTAAAGGAGTAGTAAAGCATAAAGTGAGCAATCAGTTAAGTTACAAAACCTATGACGAGACATTGAATAGAAACTGTAAAGAAGAAGTCAGTTTCAACACTATCAGAAGTAAGAACCATCAAATCTATAGCATTAATCAGACTACAATAAATAGTCTATAACTTTTTTCATCATATAATAGTATATATTTTATTTAGTTAATTTATCTTTAAGTAGTTTTCAAAAGAATGCTTTATTTTAATCATAGAATATATACTTAAAGAATAGTTATTTAAGTATATTAGTGGGATGGATTGTGTGAAGGATTTACCTGTTGATGTGTTGAGTAAAATTGATTCGGAAAAAAATTGGAGACCCGAAATATTTGAAAGTAAAGTATAGTGAAGCATTGAAGAGAATACAGCACAATATAAAATATCAAGACTTGGTCCTAAAATAACAAGACATTTGAAATAAAGAAAAAACGATATATATATATATCATTGAATACTGTATTATGAGAGAGGGAGTGCCATTTAGTTTAAAAAGTATAGAAGACATAATAACAGAAGAAAAAGAAGAATTATTATCTTTAATTTATGAAGAAGTAGAAGATGATGTAAATTATAGAGTTAAACTTGATATTGAAGTTCAATTAGTGGCAAAACTCCCAGAAAAGGAATATGGAGAAAATGAATTTAGTTATAGAGAGATTTATTTTATGAATGGCTTTGATGAATACGTAGATAACGATAATATAGATGATGTATTAGATAAAGCAGTTGAAGAAATACAGGAAGATATAGATGAAGACAATGATAAAGACAGTATAATAGGAATACAAGCATTTCATTTTGAATTAGTAATTATTGAAGTCATTTACTACTTACATAATTTTAATGATAATATTATTAGAGTTATGGGTTTGTAAGATAGGATTATTAAAGACTAAGGAAGTATCTGTATTGTTGTCTATTGTTTTGTTTTTTATGTTGCGCTTTGCTTGGTTTGTTTTTTTTGTTTGTTGTTTGGTTGTTTTGTTTTGGGTATGGAATGGATGAGGTGATGATGTATTGACTGTGATGATTTCTATAAAATGGATGAGGTATAGAGATTGTAGGTTGTTTTGATTTATGAAAATGAATGAGATGATGATATGGTTAGTAGTGATGATTTTGTGGAATGAATGAGGTAATTGTGGTTAGTTGTTATGTTTTTTTTTGCAAATAATTATTGAGTTGTTATACTGCTATAATTTGAATTTATAAAACTTCTTTGAACTCATGTTTTTAACATTTTTTCCCCCAATGTCGTCACCAATAATCAAGCTTCACTTTTCTCTCGAATGGTTTTCCGTTTTTTCGTCCACCGTCCGAGCGTCTTCTTCCCTTGATTATGCGCTTAAACAAATATGGATAATTGTAATTTTTATAATCCACTTTTATCAATTAATCACCGTTGATAGGGTCATCCTGGACTAGATAGAAAACGGAAATTTCAGACAAATCCGCATCAAGCTGGAAATAGCTTTGTAATTTCCATATTGTATCTACTGTACTGCATATGGGTGTGTCTAGAAATGGGGTATGCCCCCCAAAATAGCTATTCTACAGGGGGGAAAATCATGATTGACTATCAAAGCGTGGGGTACTCCAATTTTCAGACACACCAATATTGATCTATGAATCCCATCCCCATAATATTAAACACCAGCCCCAAAAACCATGGGTTGGTAGGGGATTTACACATGGAAGCATCGGTTCTGGGGGACACCTCAGGCAGGATGCGTTGCAGCGCGCGCAGCTGGCTGAGGCGGGTGGTTGGCCAGTTGGCCTTTCTGGGTCCAGAAATGAGGGACTTACCCTCTGGTTATGTCAAAATAGCTATTGAAAATGGCCATAGAAATAGTGGATTTTCCCATTAAAAATGGTGATTTTCCATAGTTATGTTAGTTTACCAGAGGGTACCACCAAATCTGCTCCTTGTAGCTACTTTTCTATCCTTTTTGGGGATACTGGATTTGGATGGATTTGGGGGTATTCTCATTTTTCGGAAGCTGCTTTTTTAAACTATGGGCCGTGATCCTAGGAGTGATTGAAGTGGCGCGTTAAGTGTCAATAGACATTCTGAAATCTGCCAATCTATCTGTCTGTCTGTTGATTTATCTATTGTTTATCTGTCTACATATGAATGTGTTTACTTGTATTTACTTGTCTATTTGTCTATCCATGTTCCTAGGGTGTGCCGATCTTAGTCGATCGGAGGGGGGCACATAGAAACATTGGCAGATTCTTTGGGCCATTGGGATCTTAGCCAAAAGGTTATCTTCACCAAGAGTACAGTATCAATATGACAATATGAGCATGAAAATCAACCACCTCTACAAGCATATGTAAGCCAATATAGGCAATCAAGACGTAGAAAAATGATCAATGCTTGGGAGTACAGCACCATTGAAAAACGCCATGATCGGGATTAGTATCCCGGAAAAAAGCCTCCAGTAAATCAACATAGACCCTGCCAGATAGGGGTTGGAAGATGAGTTTCCACTATGAATGGGTTATTTTATTAAGGGTCGGTCTATGTTAATTTACCGAGGGGTAACTTCAAAAAACATCCGATTTTCACATCAAAAAGGTACAGCCATTTTCTGCGATCGCGCAGGCAGAGGCGCAGAAGTGCCGCGAGAGCAACGAAGCTCTCAAGGCAAGGTCCTGAAAATGGGGTTCTCCCTATAAATGATAATCTTAATGGGGGAAGTGATGATGAACCAGTAGATTTAGGTTTACAAAGGGGTAGTCTAGTCTCAGACAAACCCAGGTGATTTCTTCAGAAAAATGGGGATAGTTGTCACAATTTTGTGACGTTTTGCCAATATGTTAGGGTGCAGAATCAATGATGAGAAGGATTTGGCCACAAACATGGGGAACAAATATGAAAACTATAGTATCCTGTACCAAACATTACGTTATTCGTGCTGAACCTTCTGTGTTAGTAAATTTGTGTTTTTATGTTGAATCCAACCAAAAGCATGGTCTTGGGGAAAGGATTCCCCCCAACCAAGAGGTGATGTTGATCGTCCAACCTGGCTCCAAAAGCTATGGCTGGGATAGCGATCGTCTTCCATGGATCAATCATGTTTGATCCCAATGAGGGGTTTCCTGAAATGGCGGTACCCCTAAATTTCCTAAATCATCCATTTTTTTGGGCGGGATTTTCCATGGCATAAACCAACCATAAATTTGATTGGGGATCCCCCATGACTATGGAAATCCCAGTTGCAAATGGTTTGAATCCCAATTCTCGGTTCCTGAGGCTGAGGTGGCCCAAATGCGGGCGAGTCTTGACAAGGCAGCGCAAAGAAGTATGTGTACTAGCCAGATCCAAATACATCAGGCAGTATCATAATATCATATATATATGGATATGTATACATATGTAGATGTACAGTATGTATCATACACACACGCACATATGATGTATTTTGATGGGAAGATTCAAGAGCAGAACGTTTTCAGTTTTATTAAACACGTCCTTAGGCTCTCAATTGGACTTTTAAGTATTACTGCCTAACTCTGTGTGAAGCCAAATACGACGAAACGTAGAGCTCTACGTCATTGCTGTTTGTGCTTGGTCGAGAAAGGCAAAATGATGTGAACAAAGTATACATATTACATGTGTTAAGATACACGGTGAGGTTTAGAAAAATTGACAATTTGGACCTGGATCAAGTATTCAAGATAGTTCAAAATATACAGTGTAATCCTAAGTCGAATGTCTTCTGTTTAGTTCGTAAGCAGAAAGTAAAACCATTTTGTTTCTTTTTTGTTTATATAAAGATTTTAAAGGTACATTTGACAATAATTTGTCAACTTAGACAACTTTGTTTCAGTTCAAACTAATAAGTAATGGCATACATTCTATTTTGTTCACTGACCGGGTTTGTCCTAAGAACAATGCTAAGTCTACTCAACAGTCGGCAGGTGTAATGAAACACAACATTGATATGATGTTTGAAAGAAATACTCAGTATATATGTGTATTTTCCATTGTATTCGTACTATACTCTATATAGATTTGTAAACGCCACGAAATGGTTTAAGATTCAACACGTTTTTTTTTTTCAAGAATAGGACTTGATATTGTTTTGTTCATATCAATTTCATACCGGCTGACCTAATTTCAATATTCCATTGATGTATATGTATGGGTATAAATCATGTCTATATAAACACGTATATGTGTTATATATATATATATTGCATCACTGGAATATATATATATATAGATATAGTGTTTTGATATATTTCTACATGTTTATTTATATGGTGTATATATATATATATACACTGTGACGTCACTGGAATGATGGTTCGTAAGTGAACTTATCCCCAAATGGCTGCACGTTTTAGCTATTTTCAATTTGTGAATGATCATTATTCAGCCATCTATACTATATATATACACACACTATATATACGGCAAATGCCTGGGCTTGCCCGGAACCGCGACCACGACAGGCAACGCATCATCATCATCATCATCATCATCATCATCATCATCATCATCAAACCCTCATTGAAGATCTTCAATGAATGTACTAGTAGAAGTTTAACGGGGGTGGGAGAATTAAACCCTTATTGAAGATCTTCAATGAATGTACAAGTTTAACGGGGGTGGGAGAATTAAACCCTTATCGAAGATCTTCAATGAATGTAGAAGTTTAACGGGGGTGGGAGAATTAAACCCTTATTGGAGATCTTCAATGAATGTAGAAGTTTAACGGGGGTGGGAGAATGAACCCCTTCTTGAAGGCCTTTAATGAACGTAGAAGTTTAACAGGGTGGGAGAATTAAACGGAGGTGGGGTGGGGTTTTAATGTGCCTTAATAATTTTGTTGATCATCCCAATGGAATGCAGAGTTGCAGCAACATTTGATTGGGAATGGGGACCCTCTACGCTGCAACGCCTGGGCTTTGCCCAGGCGTTGCGCGTATATATAAACTATATATGTACTATATAGATATATACTAGATAAATACTATATACATATACTATATTTATACTATGTATAATATATACTATATATATATACTATACATACATATATATATATATATACATAACATAGACCCGGGCAAGCCGGCGGCGGAAGTTTCCCAAACATAAATGACCTATAGTTCAAAGACAACCTGTCCCGACCGTGTCCTTCCCTCGACACTCTCACACCTCACACTGCACACTGCACACTGCACTCTTCGCACTCCAAACTTCAAACTTCACACTCCACACTTCACACTTCTCACTTCTCACTGCTTCCTTCACACTCCACTTCACACTTCACACTTCACACTTCACAGTCCACACTTCACACTTCACACTTCAGTCCACACTTCACACTTCACACTCCACACTTCACAGTCCACACTTCACACTTCTCACTTCACACTTCTCACTTCTCACTGCTTCCTTCACACTCCACTTCACACTTCTCACACTTCACACTTCACACTTCACACTGCGCTCTTCGCACTCCAAACTTAAACTTCACACTCCACACTTCACACTTCACACTCCACACTTCACACTTCTCACTGCTTCCTTCACACTCCAAACCTCACACTTCACACTGCGCTCTTCGCACTCCAAACTTAGACTTCACACTCCACACTTCACACTTCTCACTGCTTCCTTCACATTCCAAACCTCACACTTCACACTTCACACTTCACACTGCGCTCTTCGCACTCCAAACGACTTCACACTTCACATTCCACACTTCACACTCCACACTTCACACTGCTTCCTTCACACTTCACGCTTCACACTGCACTCTTCACGCCCCACACTTCGCACTGCTCTAAATCTACGTGCAACAAAAAACACTAGTGCCAAAATGGAGAAAATCTGCTAACAAATCCAGGTCGCAGCTTTCATGCAGCCACTCCAAGACGATTTACGAACTCCATCTGCAAAAGACAATAGTATTACGCATGCAGCCACAGCATGAAGCAACCTTCACGCAGCCATTACAATGCGATCTGCGGAGACTGAGTTGCAAAACACAAGAGAACTACGCGCAATGGCGTCGGAAATTGTAGCTCCAAAACCGGATCTCGACGCCAGAGCGAAAAAAAGACGATTTTGAAGCACTTTTAAAAATGATTTTTAGAAGGAAAATCACTAGCCCCAAAATGGAGAAAATCTGCTGACAAATCACTGTCGCAGCCTTCATGCAGCCACTCCAATACGATTTACGAAGTCCAGTTGCAAAAGACGATAGTATTGCGCATGTAGCCGCGGCACCAAGCAACCTTGACGCAGCCATTACAATGCGATCTGCAAAGACTGAGTTGCAAAGCATAATAGAACTACGCGCAACTGGGTCGCAAATTGCAGCTCCAAAACCGGATCTCGACGCCAAAGCGAAAAAAAGACGATTTTGAAGCACTTTTTAAAAAGATTTTTAAAAGGAAAATTGCTAGCGCCAAAATGGAGAAAATCTGCTGACAAATCACTGTCGCAGCCTTCATGCAGCCACTCCAATACGATTTACGAAGTCCAGCTGCAAAAGACAATAGTATTACGCATGCAGCCGTGGCAAGAAGCAACCTTGACGCAGCCATTACTATGCGATCTGCAGAGACTGAGTTGCAAAACACAATAGAACTACGCGCAACTGGGTCGGAAATTGCAGCTCCAAAACCGGATCTCGACGCCAGAGCGAAAAAAAAGACGATTTTGAAGCATTTTTAAAAGGATTTTTAAAAAGAAAATCACTGGCGCCAAAATGGAGAAAATCTGCTGACAAATCATTGTCGCAGCCTTCATGCAGCAACTCCAATACGATTTACGAAGTCCAGCTGCAAAAGACAATAGTATTACGCATGCAGCCAAAAGAGGAAGCAACACTTGCAATCCCATTTACACTGCGGGAACGATCCTACAGTTGCAAAGCACAATGGAATTCCATCGGCAACTCCTCCACCAGCACCACTTGCAATCCCATTTGCAGTGAGGGAACGATCCTAGAGTTGCAAATCACAATGGAATTCCATCGGCAACTCATCCACCAGCACCACTTGCAACCCCATTTACAATGCGGGAACGATCCTACAGTTGCAAATCACAATGGAATTCTGTCGACCACACATGCACGAAAAACAGTTGAAACCCCATTTACAATGCGGAACCGATCCGACCATGATCCGAGCATGATCCGACCATATCCGACCATGACCCGACCACACACGAGACCGTCTCGCACCCGTCGCACCGCAGAGGTAGATCATCGAGGTTCGGGGACGAACTTTGTATGGAAAAACATAGGCTTTCGTGCATCTGCTATCTCTCAAAAACGCATTTCGTGCGAGACTTCCTTCAAAATTCCATCGGCAACTCCTCCACCAGCACCACTTGCAATCCCATTTACAGTGAGGGAACGATCCTAGAGTTGCAAATCACAATGGAATTCCATCGGCAACTCATCCACCAGCACCACTTGCAACCCCATTTACAATGCGGGAACGACAGTCCAGCTGCAAATCACAATGGAATTCTGTCGACCGCACATGCACGAAACACAGGTGAAACCCCATTTACAATGCGGAACCGATCCGAACATGATCCGAGAATATCCGACCATGATCCGACCACACACAAGACCGTCTCGCACCCGTCGCACCGCAGAGGTAGATCATCGAGGTTCGGGGACGGACTTTGTATGGAAAAACATAGGCTTTCGTGCATCTGCTATCTCTCAAAAATGCATTTCGTGCGAGACTTCCTCCAAAACTCCATCGGCAACTCCTCCACCAGCACCACTTGCAATCCCATTTACAGTGAGGGAACGATCCTAGAGTTGCAAATCACAATGGAATTCCATCTGCAACTCATCCACCAGCACCACTTGCAATCCCATTTACATTGCGGGAACGATCCTACAGTTGCAAATCACAATGGAATTCTGTCGACCGCACATGCACGAAACACAGGTGAAACCCCATTTACAATGCGGAACCGATCCGAACATGATCCGAGAATATCCGACCATGATCCGACCACACACGAGACCGTCTCGCACCCGTCGCACCGCAGAGGTAGATCATCGACGTTCGGGGACGGACTTTGTATGGAAAAACATAGGCTTTCGTGCATTTGCTATCTCTCAAAAACGCATTTCGTGCGAGATTTCCTCCAAAACTCCATCGGCAACTCCTCCACCAGCACCACTTGCAATCCCATTTACAGTGAGGGAACGATCCTAGAGTTGCAAATCACAATGGAATTCCATCGGCAACTCATCCACCAGCACCACTTGCAACCCCATTTACCATGCGGGAACGATCCTATAGTTGCAAATCACAATGGAATTCTGTCGACCACACATGCACGAAACACAGGTGAAACCCCATTTACAATGCGGAACCGATCCGAACATGATCCGAGAATATCCGACCATGATCCGACCACACACGAGACCGTCTCGCACCCGTCGCACCGCAGAGGTAGATCATCGAGGTTCGGGGACGGACTTTGTATGGAAAAACATAGGGTTTCGTGCATCTGCTATCTCTCAAAAACGCATTTCGTGCGAGACTTCCTCCAAAAATCCATCGGCAACTCCTCCACCAGCACCACTTGCAATCCCATTTACAGTGAGGGAACAGTTTCTTTGCTAACTCTTTCTGTGACTAACTCTTTCCCTCACTAACTCTTTTTTTTGACTAACTTGTTTCTTTGCTAACTCTTTCTTTGACTACCTCATATATCCTGACTAACTCTTTCTTTGACTAACTCTTTCCCTCACTAACTCTTTCTTTGACTGACTCTTTCCCTCACTAACTCTTTCTTTGACTAACTCTTTCCCTCACTAACTCTTTCTTTGACTAACTCTTTCCCTGACTAACTGTTTCTTTGACTAACTCTTTCTTTGACTAACTCTTTCTTTGACTAACTCTTTCCCTCCCTGACGAACTCTTTCTTTGACTAACTCTTTCTGTGACTAACTGTTTCTTTGCTAACTCTTTCTTTGACTGACTCTTTCCTCTTTCACTAACTCTTTCTTTGACTAACTCTTTCCCTCACTAACTCTTTCTTTGACTAACTCTTTCCCTGACTAACTGTTTCTTTGCTAACTCTTTCTTTGACTAACTGTTTCTTGGACTAACTCTTTCTTTGACTAACTCTTTCCCTGACGAACTCTTTCTTTGCTAACTGTTTCTTTGACTAACTCTTTCTTTGACTAACTCTTTCCCTGACATTCTAAAAGTCCGTAACACGGAAGTTTCTCCCCCTAAACTTCCTTTGACCATATAAGGCCATATTTTCTGGGGATATTCCCTGAAACTAAGGCCTTATATAGGCCTTATATATGGTAGGTACCACCACCGGCGCCATCTTCTAACAGCGAACCCCCCAAAGAAACCATGAGGATGACCATGGCACCACCGCACATCACGGCACCACATATGTGGGACCCCCCAGTTTTGTGTTTGTTGGTTCATATCATAGCTATGTCAGCTATGTATATCCTCAATAAACATCAATAATCCCAAGTTAGAACACAGAACAAACACGGTTTTTTGATGGTTGTACAACTCAATATCCTCAATAAACCCAAGTTAACCAAGTTATCTGCATCAAGTATCAAGTTAGATATCGTTGGGGGGTCCAACCTTGTAGAATAACCACAGCAGTGCTCTCCATTGACTGTGGACCATGTCCATCCCACAACCTTCGCCCACAACACGAACCACTTCCTGGTACTTGACCTAACCCCTAAAATCATTTTCCCAAATACTTCGAAGGTACAGCTAGATAGGGATTTGGAGGTTCAACAGGTTTAAATCGTGGAAATGTAAGTTACATGTATGTTATATATATAATGTACTATATATATATATATATACATTGTTTATACACATATAAATATATATAAATAAGTATATATATATATATCCATTGTACAGCTATTACATATGTTTTTTTTGCATATCAAGAGAACAGGTTTCTCACAGCCAAGCCCCAACCCTAAAAAGGCCTCCGCCCCACCAACCTGGCAACGCCAGAAGCTCATTGCGCAACAAGCCTACTTTTTAGATGGGATTAATGCAATGGTCAAATTATGAGTACCCTCTGGTAAAAGTTTACATAGCTATTGAAAATGGCCATAGAAATAGTGAGTTTTCCCATTAATAGCATGGTGATTTTCCATAGCTATGTTAGTTTACCAGAGGGTATGTGCCAAAATTGGGTACTGTACCTCAATCATTGTTCATACTACAAATAAACTGAGACCTCTGGTCCCCCAGGTCTTTAATTTTGACCCATACTCATATTGTTGATAGAAGTATAAGGCAGCTATATAAAGGACGGAGAAATTCGTTGAACACATGCAAAATGCGAGTAAACCAGACATTATCCTCCTGCAAATTTCGATTACAAACCACTTTCTAAGTGGGATGCACATCGAAGTAGTAAATTCATATAGACCCTGAAAATAACATGTCTTAAGTGGATAAGCCCCTATTTTGCAAATTTACTGGATAATGGGAATATCATGAATATAGCCAAACATATCCAAAACCTAGTTGTGCTGTTGTCTTGATGACTACATCCATGTTTGTCCATTTTTTGATACCTGGTTTTGGCCATTTCGGCCATTTCTAGTTTGGGTTGCAACAGCTCTCACATGTGCTCGGCCCTCGGCCATATAATGCTCCAGTTGGATTATCATAACCAGCCTAGTAACCAAAGCTGGTTGGTGGTTTTTCGCCACCCCTCTGAAAAATATGACTTCGTCAGTTGGGATTATGACATTCCCAATATATGGAAAAATATGGAAAAATAATCCATGTTCCAAAGCACCAACCAGAAATACTTCTGAATGTCGTGTAAATTGTGACCAATGGATGTCCTACAGTCCAAAAGCTTGGTGGATTCATCATATTCATCTGCCCTTTTTTTGGGGCGATGGGAACTGATCGATTGCTCACATTCCCATAGAATCTCATCGTCATCTACCCGGCCTGGTAAACGTTTACGTAGTCATGGAAAATCCCCAATTTTGATAGGTAAATCAACTATTTCGACTGGGCCATGGCTTCAATAGGAAACTGCAACAAATTACCAGAGGGTATCAACTGTCGAATTCTTTGGTCCTCGCAATGGAAGTGGGGCCGTCACTTGTTGCTACGAGAGCTATGAGGAAGCAGATGCCGTTCACTCTCAAATCTCCCAAGTACATATGGGGCTGCAGTTCTACTTAACTTGCTTGGAAACTCCCCATGTCTCCGAGTTATCGTTGGCTATATCTTCATTCAAGTCCCCTTCATATTCCGAATATCCCATATACCCCAACATCTCATATACCATCCAAGTATAGACTTGGTGTCTACAAGTATAGACTTGATTTCTAACCCCATTCGACTATACAGTTTGATGGGGTTTCCATAAATGGGCGGTACCCCAATTTTTAGATGGTTCATAATGAAAATAACATTAAAAAAAAAACACATCTAAAAATCAGAAATGGGATGCTGATTAGCCAATTTTTAGATGGTTAGCCAATTTTTAGATGGTTAGCCATGTTCATTTAGATGAAATGGTTGGTATCATGGGGGTATCATCGGATGTATCTCCCATTTTAAGGGACACCTTCACAAAACATGTCCATGGCTTTAGCGCCTCCACTGGCTTTGCCCAAGTCGCCTTTGCCCCAATCGCCTTTGCCTTTCTTCCCTGCCAGGCCAAAGGTGCCATCGTCAAAACATGGGATCAATGGGCTATGGTACATTAAACCCTACAGTTATGGCCATTTACCAGTTATAACTGGTTATAAATGAGATTATACATTCTATAAATGGGGTTATAAGTACTTATTATGGATCAGTAGATCCACAGGCACCTTAGTCACCTCCACCTCAAATCCTTGTTACACTTCTCAATTGTGCGTGTCTCCCAACCCAAGAATCAGCGGGCGTTTTCACGTTTCAGCTAGGCCTGTCTGGCCTCGTGCAAAAAGGACTACACATGTAAATGTGATTGACATCTTCGTAGTGCAGATATTACACTTGATCATAGCCAAAAAGGAGTGAATAATTCGCACTCCCCCTGGCTTGGGTTTCATGGAAAATTCAAGCCACACAGCTGATTCTACTGTTCACCAACCTTGAGTACTCACGGCTTCCAGCATAAGGTGGTGCAGCGTCAGCTATGTCTGACTCAAGCCCTTTGAACTTCCTTTGATAAATGGTTCTGCTGGCAGTGGAACACAAATATGACATGGATAGTATTCTCTGAAGCTATCCACGCTTTCCAAAGCAGTACACTCTTCGGTGATGCTCCTATGCAACTTGTGACCAATGCCTTTCGAAAACAGCTTTTGAACTCTTTGACCAACATGTAAACACTGACGACACCATTCGCTTTCAGTGATATGCACGGCCTTTCGCAGTCCATGGCAGTTTCGATCAACGTGATACTTCCCACCAGTTCCAGTCAGAAACAAATGAGTCGCTCTTTCTTGAATGGCTATATACCTTTCCTCACGACCTTTCCCTTTTGAAGATGAACTTTGAGATGATGACATAGGCATGGACAAAGGAGTTGGAGATGGCACCTCAGCCTCCTGTCTTTCTTCATTCTTACCTTTTCCTTTCACCTGATTCCTCCTTCTCGCCTGATCACTTGACTCACCACCTTGACCTTTTCCTTTTCCTTTCTGGTCGCGGAGCTCAGCTTCTAAATGTCTCTCTTCGTTTCTGAATACATAATCAGCCTGAAGTGGCTGTGGTTGCGGAGCAAGTCTTCTCCACAAACATGGAAGAAGCAAAGTGACCAAAATGACAAAAAGGGTGTAAAAGATGAGTGGAAGCCAATACCACGTTCTCTCTCTCCATTCTTGAATTTCCTCAGAACTGTGATAGTGCACCATGCTGTGAGAATTCGCAGTAGAGATAGTGGCTGCGACAATCAACAGCTGCAATGCTTTCTTTACTCCTTCCTTTGAAGGAGTTTCTGTTTGTGCTTTCTCCTCCTCTTCCTTTCTTTTCTCCTGTGTGCCTCCCTTTTCTCCTTGATCTTTCATGCCCAGCATCTCTCTCAGTTTGAGAAATCTTTCTGCGCCCAAAATTTTGGTTCCCAAATCAGCTGGCATTTCTGAGCCTGCTAGATGGCGAACTGCCCAATCGCCGCGAGAAACTCTCCATCTCAAATTGAGTGCTCGACGACGCAAATGCCTGGTTCTCCAAGCTCCTGTCTCTCCTGTCGCTATGGCCAAAGCCGACGAACTGTCGGTAAAAGCTACGCTGATGATCTTTCCATCCACCAATTCTTCTATCACTACTCGAACCGCGTCACCAGCTGATGCTGCATCAACTAGTTCCATGAGCTCTGCTTCTGCAGTGGAGTGAGAAAAGGTGGAATGTCTGGACGACTTCCACAGGATGGGGCTCTGACCCCACTTGATGAGAGTACATCCATGGCACGTGGTGCCGAATGCCGCGTCAGCGTAAACTTTCAAAATTTGATCTTCAGGATCAGGTGGAAAATGAAGACCCCCCAAAGGTGTGCCAGCTAAATATGCCCAAACCTGCTCACTGGCTTGGACAACAGCCTCCGGGTTCTTGGTGATGGCAGCGGCCAATTTTGAGGTGGCCAGCATCAAGTCTGGACGACATCGCGTCACCAACCACACCAATTCTCCTACTGCCTTTTGCGCCAACTTCACTAGTTGGGGCGTTCTTTTCTCTGGTTCTGCCTCCTCAATCTCTTGGGACATCGGCACTTTCTTGATCTTCCACTTTTCAGCTTCTCCCCCCAGATTTCGTTGTAGAAGATCTCGGGTGTAGTTTTCTTGTGTGGCACTCCATGAACCATCTTTGTTTTTCCAAATCTCTGAACCCAAAAACCTCACACCTTCTGTGTCTCCCACTTCTTCTGGAGGAGATGTTTCCCACTTTTCTTTCACCTTGTTGACCATGGCGTTGATGTGTGACTTTTCTCCAAGAAACAACATGTCGTCCACATAGACAACCACAACGCCTTTCAACTCTTCTTCTCCTTCTTCATCCTCTTCTAAAATTCTCCAAAGGCCAGGCTCTGTGAGGAGTTGGACCATATGAACTCTCTTTCCCTCTACTTCTGCTTCCATTCTTTCCATTTCTTGATCTCTAAAGTCGCTCCAGAGTCGAGGGCTTTGACGGTAGCCGTAGAGGGCCATGATTGCCTCATAGAAAGCGCCTTTCTTCACCAGCTGAAGCTCCTCAAGAAGTGCTGGCGGTTTTATCAACGCTCTTCTAGGTGGCTTTCCCTCCTCCTCTGGCAGCTTCATGGGAGCATTCAAGAATGCAGTCCGCACATCAAGCGCGATGGCAGACCAAGACCGTTGAGCGGCCAGAGCAATAGCCAGGCGCAAAGCTACGGCTCCTGCTCCCCCCGCATAGAGTTCTTGATTTGGTTGATCTTCTATGTAGTTTCCGCAAGCAACCAATCTGGCCTTGAGCTTGCCTGAGCTCTGACCAGGCTGTGGCTTGATCGTGAAGACAAACTTTGATGGGATGAATTCTGCAAGATCCTCTCTTAACAGCCTCTTCCCTTCTTCTGCCTCCACTACTTTTAGCGCCCCTTTGAGCACCATCAACGATTCCAGCTCCGCTTTGATGGCGGGAATCCAAGCAGCTGCATTTCTTCGTACTTCTCCATGTGAAACCACCTTGGTTTGAAGGATTTCTTGATTTCCTTCCTCCACAATGGCTTCCTTCAACCATGCTACTCCTTCAAGAACCTCCTCTAAAACACCTTGATGATCAAACACTGCCGTTGTCATCTCCTCTTCTATGACTTTCTGAATCCTTCTCTGATTCAACTGTTCTTTCTGCTGTCTCTGTTCTTCTTCTTCCTCAATGACCTCAAAAGCTTTCACTGCCGTCTTCTCACGAAGTCTTTTCCGCTGCTCTAATGGGCTGATGTGATCTTCTAAAGCGATCCAGTGATGATCTTGTGGTGGTTCAGCCAAATTGGTGATGACGATGCGAGTGAGAGCTTTGCTTCCATCTTCTCTTTCTATCCAGTGACCGTGATCAATCCACGATGGACCCAGATAGAGCACCTTCTCCTGTGTTGGTTCCAGCTCTTTGCTTCGCCAAAATCTTTTCCTGACATAGACTTCGCTCAAAAACGGCGGGCTCGGCTTCAAGCCAAGTGCTTCTGCTCTGAGTTTTTCGTGGAGGCATCTTGCTGCTAGGGGCCACCTGCTGAAGTTGGCACCTGCAGCTTTCAACATCCTTCTGATCCTCGCTTTGATCTCACCGACTGATTGCTCAGCCCGCCCATTTGACTGGGGCTGATCTCCAGCCGTCCACGTGTGCAGCAAGGCTCTTGCCTCGCACCAGGCCTGTAGGGCCTCTGATTCAAATTCACCACCATGGTCACTATGAAGTTGTTTGACCTCATACCCGTCTGCCTTCAGCTGCAAGTAAAACTTGGAGACAGCCTTGAGCACTTCTTTCTGATTTCTCGAAGACATCGGGGTGACCAGGCGGATGAGATCCATCCCAAATGGCTTCTTACACTGTCCAATTTCTTCTGCAATCTCCATTTCCTCTCTTTCTTCCGGGGGAAGTTCCTCATCTAAACCCCCGTCTGCTCTGATGTTCTCTCTGTGTTCTTCTCTTGGCTCCTCTTCTCTCTGCTTTTCTTCTGATCTTTCATCATCCGCATATTCTTCTCCATCTTCTATCTCTGGTGCCTCTTCCAAGTCTGCCTTGACCTGCCAGAGATCCTCCTTCTCTTTCTTCCTTTGTTCTGCTGTCTTTTGCGAGGGCCATGTGAAGGCTCCTACAAGCATGTACTTCGCCTTGGTCCCTCGAAAGAGATCAGGGGCTTCATGAAAAGGACCAGAGACATCGATTGAAAGCACTCCTGCTTTGGGTGGTAGCCTTGACCTCCGATGGTAAGGCTCTTTGGCACATGCCTCCTGGCATATGTTGCATTCCTTGTTGTATGGGACGTGGTGGGCGAGAACATGTTCCCGCCACTTCTCATAGGTCATTCTTTTGAGAACTGGAGCATGCCAGACTTGAGCTTGAAGAGCACATGCAATCTCACGCATCAGCCCCGGAGCCCACCTTGACAACTTCTTTGAAGATTCGAAGATCTCTCCTCTGTTCATGCCTTCTACGTTTCGTGGCTCCCCTCGCTTCTGACACAGGGGCAGCTGGATCTTCAGATTTCCTGCCCGTGTTGTAGGTTTTGTGGCAGTACCTCCAAACGACGACTGATTGAAGGTCTGCTCTTTCAAATCGTAAAGATTCTTCAAAGCTGCCCACTGCTCCGTCCTCCACCAGCTAACCACCTCCTCCATGTTTTCTGGTGGAGCCGGCTGCTCCATGCCAAAAGAGACTTTCTGCGTCCTCCTCAAAGCTTTTCTTACTTCCTCTGAGACGACGAAGATGAGAAGAAAACGAAAAAGGAGAGTGTCATCTTCCAAAACTGCGTTCTTTTCTTGTGAAGTGAGGCCAAATTTTCCAAATTCCTCACCATGCCATGCTCTAAGAGGTCGGGGCATATTCTTCATGCCCTCCACCTCCATGTGCCTCAAAACTGATCTCGTTCTGCATGGAGGCCCTCCAATCAATCCTTTGATCTGTCCATCAAAGGCAAGCCTGAGAAGCGCACCATACGCCTTGCCTGAAGGTGACAAATCTGCTCCTTCATGACCATGTGCTATGTCCAACTCCAAAAGTCTGTGAGGTTGTCCTCCCACCTCCTTGAAAGCTCTCTTCAACGGATAGCCATCTTTGCCTCCTGAAAACAAATGTATGGCTACACCTTCATTCCTCCACCTCTTTCTTTGCCTTCTGTTGCCCAGTGCTGTGGCATCCATGGCCGGTTCTTCAATCAGCCTTCCTTTGAGCTCCTCTGGGAGACTGCGAAAGGCTGGGTGCTCCCGCACCAGCCTCGTGAGCCACTGCAGCTCTCTATTCTGGCTAATGCCCAGTTCCTTCATCTTGACGACTGTCAAATCTTCTAACTGCTTGATCAACAACAGCGCCTGATTCCTTTCCAGCATCGGACATCCATGGTCGATGATCACATCAAGTTGGCCTAGATCTGGATGCAGAACATTGAGGCCTTCTGACGTCCACTGGATGTCGCACGCAAGACATTTGGTCAAGAGGCCCATGGGGATGATCGGCTCGGTGTCCTTGTCCCCGATGAGAATCCCTTGTGGGGAAAGATGCATCCTCTTCATCTCTCCCCCAGCAAGCTGAACCTCGACAATGGGATACATCTCAACCTTTTCTCTAGGGCGCCTTCCTCTCAAGGCGTGTGTGGCCCCAGAGTCGATGAGACCTCGTTCGCCATGTCCGCCAAGCTTTGTCAGCCTCAAAACTTTGACGTTAGCCCTGGCCAACGCATCAAGCTGCTTCTGAAGCTGCTGCAACTTGTCTCCTTTCTCTTCTTCTTCTGACTTTCTATGCTCTTGCACTGGCATACCTTTAAGCATCTTGCCAGCCTCTTCAATCAGCGACTTCATCACTTCTTCGTTGCTTGCACTGGAACCCGCCTCTCCAACATCTGAAGGGACGGAAGCTGTTGCAGACCCTTCTGTAGCCCTCGCCTCCTTTTCTGCTTGTACTCCTGCTTTCTGAGCTTTCGGCTTCTCAGGACTCAAAGCCGGGCGAGGACATTCAGATGCTAAGTGCTGTGTCGATCCACAGCGCCAGCAACGTCTTTGACCATCCAACGCATGCTGCCATGTGCACTGTTTTTCCTTTCTTGCAACCCTCTTCTGTGAGGAAAAACTTGCATGGCATTCTTTCTCCTCCCTTCTCTTCTCTCTTACCCTTGCCTTTGCTTTCTCCCTTCGCCTCAGTCCTTTCTTCAAGCTTCTTTACCTTCACTTCCTGCTTATTGTTGTTGGCTGCAGCAGCACCTCGTCTTTCCACATGCGCTATCTGCTCCAGTTCTGCTTGAAGATGGTTGGCAAACTGGGACACCGAAGACCTTGTAGGGGCACAATCCACCATCAGAGTGCTCCTGGCAAGCGAGATCCTGAACAACAGTTCTCGGTTGTTGTCCACCACACGCTTTGTCAGGCGTGTCAATCCACGCATGAGGATGCTGGGATCTGGCTCAGCAACTCCCAGCTCTTGCGCTCTCGTGCGCCAGCGTCCCCATCTGCGGAGACTGAGTACCGCCTCTTGTACGGAGGTGGCTTCATTTGGTTGCTCAAGGTTTCTCAAAATGATTTCCTTTTCTGCTAAACCACCTGGTTGATATGCCACCTGGAGCGTCGCCAAGATGGCAAAGACTGTGGTCTTCTTGCCTGAGATCATCTCTTCTCGAGCACCTGTTGGAATGGCTTTGAGCAACATCGAAGCCACCCGGCGCTCCAATCTGGCCCACTTTCGATCCTGTAAAGCTGCTGGAGTCTCCATAGAGTGTGAGGAACGTGCCAATGGTGCAAGCTTCATATGATCTTCATACCAAATCTGCAGCTCCTCAAGTGTGCGCTTCCACCAAAGTTCTGAGTTCGCCGACAGGTCTGACATTACTGGTTCCAGCAAAACCAGCCAGTTCCCCATGTCTATGGGCCCATTGCCTGACCATTCTGGAAGTTGAGGGAGGTCAGGAATAACTGTCCTGACAGCTTCAGCACGTTCATCTCGATCCTCCATCAGCTTTTGCATCGATTGCAGCATCAGCGACATCACCTCCAAGCTTTTGTGATGTGTGCTGCTACCCTCCTCAATCTTTTCTTTTCCTCTTGAATCTTTTGAGTGCGACCTGGATCTTTCTCTTGACATAGATCGCCATCCACCTCCACTACCTCTTCCTTTGCCTGTTTCACTCTGTTCTTGCCGGACTCTGGTCCCTTCCTCCTGGTCTTGACGGGCTCTGGCCCCTTCCTCTTTCGCTTGTCGGACCCTAGTCCCGTCCTCCTGATCTTGACGGGCTCTGGCCCCTTCCTCCTTCGCTTGCTGGACTCTAGTCCCATCCTCCTTAGCTTGTCGGACCCTAGCCCCGTCCTCCTGATCTTGCCGGGCTCTGGCCCCATCCTCCTCATCTTCAAACAAGCTTCGGCGTGGATGAAGTTCTCCAAACCTTTCCTGTCTTCGAACCTGGATGTCGTCCTGGCTTGAGACTTCTGGCGGAGTATGGAATCTTCTAGAGTCCTGCTGCAGGTCCATCCTCAAAGCTACATTTTCATCTCTCAACATCTGTATCTCTTTCAGAAACTGTTGGCTACTTCTCTGCATTTCCATTCTTTCTTCACTCAACATTCTGAAAAAGACTCGCTTCTCTTCATCTTCCAAAAAGGTCGGTCTTTGAACTACTGGTACCATGGGCATGTCATGTGAAGCCATGGCATAACGTGAATCTGCATGTGGTTGAAGTGCAAAACGTGGATCAACTGGTGCAGACATCAAAGGTGGCATGTGACCATAGATTCCTGGTGCCTGTCGATGCAAATTGTCAAAGGCTCTAACCTGGTCAGGAGTGAACAACGGCTGCTCTGATGTCAAGGCGACCTGAGATTCAACCTGTCCAGCATTGGATTGCTTTCCAAGGGGACCCTTAGCAGGAGTAGGCTTGACAAGGCTCTCTTGCTCTGGTGTAACCATGTCAACCCCATTTGGTTGAGGACCAAATGCCTTAGGTGAAGTCTGTGGTCTGGATAACTGCGGAGATTCAGCTGTTGTGGTCGCAACATCCGTTTTCCCTCCAAGCTCTTCACGAGCCCCATGATCCCTTTCAGAACCGTTGGCAGCTTCCCTCGCCTCTTCACCTGGTCTCTCCTCCTGATCACCTTGGTCTTGCAAGGCCAATTGGCCATCTTCCAGCGCCATGAAGTCTCTGCGGCGACGTATCATGGCATCATCGTTCATGCCCTTTGGGCTCATAACCTATGGATCAGTAGATCCACAGGCACCTTAGTCACCTCCACCTCAAATCCTTGTTACACTTCTCAATTGTGCGTGTCTCCCAACCCAAGAATCAGCGGGCGTTTTCACGTTTCAGCTAGGCCTGTCTGGCCTCGTGCAAAAAGGACTACACATGTAAATGTGATTGACATCTTCGTAGTGCAGATATTACACTTGATCATAGCCAAAAAGGAGTGAATAATTCGCACTTATAACTGATAAATGGCCATAACTGTATATTGGGAATCATCACACTGGCTACATGAAAAACCCTATTGATGGGAGTTCTGGGAGACTTTTTTGTTGCGATTTCATCCAATTTCATGGTCAATGAGGTTTCATGGGGATAGAGATTTCATGGGATTTCATGGGGATCTAATGGGATCTAATGGGAGTTCATGGGGATTTAATCTTGACCTAATTACACATGGATTTAATGGTATCTAGTGGGATTTATATTTATATCATGAGTTTTCTCTTTCCCACTGAATTGTACTTATAGCAACCCAAACAAGAGGGATATAAAAAAAAAGTAAACATTCACACTAAAATCGTGATAAATCTCACGCTTCTGCATCTCTTGCGGGGTTGCTGTAATTCATCCCCATGGGTTCCACATCCGAAATAGTTGCTAAATAATGATACATGAATGTTCATCTATAGTATCACTAGGTGCATCACAAGTTTTCTCCATGGTGAATCATAAGCGATCAAGAGCCCATATTATCAACCCTTTTGGTCCCGAACTTGTCGCGGGCACCAAGGGATCCATGTGTTTGGTTGAATTATGTTGAATTCATCCATTCCCACCTTCATTGATATATCCTATAATATCCCAAAATATCCCATTATATCTATGTCTTATGTGTCCATGATGTCCCAAACTTACCCAACCAAGACCCATGGGAATAAAAGTTTGAACTTTTTCCTGTTCTGGGTCCGCGCGCGCGCGCGCGCCACTTGGCTAACGAAAGAAAGACCAAAGTGGGGCGCGCGCGCGCGGACCCACAACCAAAAACGTTCAAAAGTTGGCCCTTGGTGACTTAGCAAATATTTTTGGCACATCACAACCTTCACAACATGCACGCGTCAATCCTTCAGAATCGTCCAGAAATTCAAGTCTAGGGGTTAATCAACCACCACACAGGAAACATGTTTTGGCGATAATAAACACTGTTTGTCTCCGCTGATTAATCAAGGTGACATGATATAAATCATCAAGTATCTGTATAGATTTGTCAGTTTTTCACCCTTACCATTCAGTTTTTGGAGCCACCAAGTATCTTAGAAGGTGAGGCCAACTGAGGGCCGCGCACATGCCCCAGCCCCAGCCCTTGCCGTTCCTGAGCGGTGGAAGATTCTGCGAGGTGAAGCCCACGAAAGATGCGAAACCGTCGGAGAAAATTAGTGATGTAACCAAGAAAAAGTGAGGATTTAATGGGATTTATATGCACATATATAATTTTATATTCATATATTAGCCAAGTTGACACACGCACACATAACATATATCGAACTAGTTAATGGAATCATAATAAACCAACAGACGTCACTCGCACTCACTTTGTACAAGAGTAGAAAAGGGCAACGTTTGATTACGGCAGGGGTGAACATCTGGGTCCCAGGACTGCAGGAAGATGTAACATCCATGTCATGTGTACATTGACTCATGATGAGCCATGAAAAATACTTGCATCCTGTGAAACTGCCTCATAAAAATAGGTATTCCAGTAATTGCCACAAGGTGGTATAACGAAGCACAATGACCAACCGACAAGAGTTGTTTGATGGTTTGAACAGGTGCAGTAACAACAAGACTGAACATACTGGCAGGGAGTACAGGACTGGATTGCATGGTGAACTAAGTAGCTAGGGACTAGTGGCAAATGCTTCTCGGAACAATGACCTACTTGATCCTACTTGCACATCATCTTGTGAAGTGGCTATCAACCACAGTTGTTACCTGGGTATGTGCATGATTCAACATCACGTGTTCCCCAAAACGGGACGGTATCTTATACTTCAGAATGGACTTACTTCAGAATGGTGCCCTGTTCCCAGCTTTTGCCAACCTCCAGCTAGAAATCCAGATGCAAATCACGACCTGCTCACCAATACGGAAGCACACGAGAATCTCTCAAGACTCCTTGGAAGTGTCAATCCTTCCAGGCTCTGATTGTAAATGTGGCTGAATGACAAGTCCTGAAGATTGCTTGGCAGGGTCACTCCTGCCAGGCTCTGATTGAAAGAATTGCCAAATTTCAGGCTCTGAAGGTTGCTTGGTAGGGTCACTCTATTCAGGCTCCGGTTGAAACACCAGCCAAATGCCAAGTGCTGCAGACTGCTTGGCAGAAAGACTCCTTCCAGGTCCTGGTTGAACCAATAGCCAAACGTCAAGCTCTGAAGGCTGCTGGGCAGTGTCACTGAGTCCAGTCTCTGGTTGAAACAGTAGTCCAATTTCAAGCTCTTGAGGCCAAAAGGCAGAGTCACTCTTTGAAGGCTCTGGTTGAAATAGTGTCCAAAAGTCAAGCTTTCAAGACTGCCTGGCAGAGAGACTTCTTCCAGGCTCTGGTTGAAACTGTAACCAAAGTTTAAGCTCTTCAGGCTAGTTGGTAGGGTCACTTCTTGCAGCCTTTGATTGAACAAGTGGCCAAATGTCAAGACTTCAAGGTGGCCCGGTAAGATCACTCCTTCGAGGTTCTGGTTGAACATGTAGCCAAATGTCAATGCCTTAAGGCCAGCCGGCAAACGCGCACGCTTCAGGCCGCAAACGAACTCGGAGTCAAAGGTCAAGTTTTGAAGACCGCCAGGCAGGTCTAGTCCTTCCAAGCTGTTGATATTGTTGAAACAGTAGCCGAATGTCAAGCTCTGGAGACCCAGAGGCAGAATCACTCCTTCCAGGCTCTGATTAAAATGTCGACCAAACGTCAAGCTCTGAAGACTGCTTGGCAGGGTCATTCCTTCCAGGCTTTGGTTAAACTGGCTACCAAACGTCAAGCTCTGAAGACTGCTTGGAAGAGTCACTCCCTGCAGACTACGGTTGAACATGTGGCCAAACGTCAAGTGCTGCAGACTGCTTGGTAGAATGACTCCTTCCAGGCTCTGGTTCCAACGATATCCAAATGTCAAGCTCCGCAGACTGCTTGGCAGGGTCACTCCTTCTAGGCTCTGGTTGAAAGCGCTACCAAATGTCACACTCTCAAGACTGCTTGGTAGGGTCACTCCTTCCAGGCTGCAGTTGAAACCCTGGCCAAATGTCATGGTCTGAAGATTGCTTGGCAGGGTCACTCCGTCCAAGTTTTGGCCGAACTGACGACCAAATGTAAAGCTTTGAAGATTGCTGGGAAGAGCCACGCCCTGCAAACTGTAGTTGAAGTCGTAGCCAAATGTCAAACTCTTGAGGTCGTTTGGGAGGGTCACTCCTTCCAGGCTACGATTGAACATGTAGCCAAAGGTCAGATTTTGAAGACTGCCAGGGAGGATAACTCCTTCCAGGCTCCGGTTGAAACAGTAGCCAAATGTCAAGTTCTGAAGACTGTTAGGTAGGATTACTCCTTCAAGGCTCCGGTTGAACTGTCGACCAAATGTCAAGCTCTGCAGGCTGCTTGGCATGATTATTCCTTCCAGGCTCTCATTAAACTGACGACCAAACGTCAAACTCTCAAGACTGCTTGGAAGTTTCACTCCGTGTGTGCTCCCAACGTTGGAAGCATCGCCAATTGTCAAATGCCGAAGGCTCTGTGGTAAATTGCGCAAGAACCGTGTGGTTGTTGCAGCAGCTACTGAGATCCGTGTCACTCCCTCCAATGGAAGTATTCCATCCGGAACTGGTAAACCACGGAGAGAGGACCAGGCAGCATGTAGATCTGTTGGAACCTGGTTGTGGAGAAAAGCATAATCCCTTAATCCCTTCCCCCCTTTTTTGGATCTTTTCATTTTGGTGCCCAGAGATCGGATTGTGGTCATTGCGAATCATGTTCCCCATTTGATGGGAGACAAACAATATGAATGAAACCCACCAGCCAGGAACAAAAGTGCAGGAGAGTGTTGGAGCCTTGCCCCCAATGCCTTGTTCTCTCAATGTTTGGTGCAGTATCAGCTGTGAGTCACGGTAATGCAATGCAAATTGCCAACCTTTTCGCGGAAGTTGCTGGTGCTGCTGGGAGATCATATGGTACACTTCCCGACCAAGACAGGAAGCACTGATCCTCAACATGTATGTTTCACCATTCAAGTAAAGTACACAAAGGTCAATCAGATCTGAGCCATTCTTTGGCTCGTCACTACTGGCAGCACAGGACATCAGCACGAGGGATGGAGCGACATTGATATGATAAATGCTAGGGATGGAAACTTGAATGGTTAAAAGAGGTTAAAAGGTACCAGCTAGGAAATGTGTTTTACCTATTATTATTGAATCTAATATACACGTGATTACTCATGGATGAATTATATTGAATTATTGGATCCGGCGTCCAGCAGTTTCTCCAACATAGGTATCCTTTTTGTCATCTTATTCCCCCCACGTACCGTGTCTTGTTGAAAGGTTCCACTGCAACATCTCTTGCTGTCCTGGCAGTGTGGTCTGTCAAAGCAACAATCAATTGTGTTGTTCCTTGCTTCCCTTGCTGAAGTATACCACCAATTCATATCAATTCATATATTTATCAACGTGTTTATTTGGCAAGGGTCTTCGATACCCACCTTTATATATATATATATATATATACCAATCAGACTGGATGCTTGTGCCGACGGATGTTAGGCACATATTCCGTACATATCCTACCTACATGTCATGTTCAGTTCAACAACATGTATGCTACCTGAATGGTGGTAGATATTTTTGGAAGTTGTGTCAAAATCCATGCCTTGCAAGCATGCGGTAAATCCGAGATCAGAAATCCAAAGTGCTACAGGTTTATACATGCATGCATGTACGTGCTAAACCCAATGATGGTTGTCACAAGCCACGTAAGTGTAGTGTTACCAATTCAGGGATATTCAGGGTATTGAAAGCACTGACAAGCCATACCCTGAAAAGGGAGCTCATGGTCGGGTTTACCACACCATACCCTCCTGTAAACCACTGGAAGACCCACCATTTTATAGATTAGATCACTTTCCCAACAAAAACCATGGAGTTTCCACATCTTTTCGTATGTGTAACCCAGGGTACATCAGTGTCATTCGTGTCATTCCGAATGGCATTCTCTTGGCATTGCCTCAAGGCTGGACCGCACCCTGAGGGCCGAACTCGTCTCCTTTACCCTTCATGGACTTTTTCTTGTCAACCTCCAGAAGTTGAGCTTGGCACAGTTATGGCCATTTATTAGTTATAACTGGTTATAAATGGGATTATACATTCTATAAATGGGGTTATAAGTACTTAAAACTGGTAAATGGCCATAACTGCAGAGCTTCGATGGATGCTTTCCAGCCAATTTTTTCGACCGACAAACCGAGGATCATCCCACGGATCGTTTCAACTCACTGGTGACCTTGCTGACCTTAGCAACTTATAAATATAGGCTACCCTCTGGTTATGTCAAAATAGCTATTGAAAATGGCCATTTATAGTGAGTTTTCCCATTAAAAATGGTGATATTCCATAGTTATGTTAGTTTACCAGAGGATAAGCCACGTATATAAAGGGGCCTTACAAAGCAAGGTTGTCAACCAGTTACGATCCGTGGGAGGATCTTCCAAGTTTTATATCTTTCTTGTCATAGTTGGGATGTACCCTCTGGTTATTTAACATAGCCATGGAAGCCATGGCCCATTTATAGATGGTTTACCTATTAATAGGCTGCAGGCGCGTAGTTCCACACTCGCTTGTTTTCGGTCAAGCACACAAAGGGTTGTGTAGCTTACGGCTTGCGTAAGCTCCTTCCAAAAGCAGTCAGTTCCTTTGAACACTGCCAACCGGTCCTTTGACCTAAAACAAGGGCCCTATGGCCTCTACCGCATTGCCCTGTGACAACGCAAATGCCTGTATGCACGCAAGGCACGTGCTAGGCAACCAGCGGGCACAAGGCATGCCCAGAAACCTCTTCCACCCCAGAAACAACCCAGCGCAAGCGCACGGGTTGGGGGGGAGGGAGCCAAACACTGCACGTGTTTCAACCTCACCTCAGCCTAAGATTCGACCACACTCGAAAACATAGGCTGCAGGCGCGTAGTTCCACACTCGCTTGTTTTCGGTCAAGCACACAAAGGGTTGTGTAGCTTACGGCTTGCGTAAGCTCCTTCCAAAAGCAGTCAGTTCCTTTGAACACTGCCAACCGGTCCTTTGACCTAAAACAAGGGCCCTATGGCCTCTACCGCATTGCCCTGTGACAACGCAAATGCCTGTATGCACGCAAGGCACGTGCTAGGCAACCAGCGGGCACAAGGCATGCCCAGAAACCTCTTCCACGATACCAACCATGCCTCTTAGGAGGCGTTAGGGTAACATGTGGGGGGGAAGCCCACGGTTGAAACGGGCGAGGAGGGTCGAAGAAGCGTTGGAAAACCGGATTTGTGACATTTCGGCTTGACCGGCCTCGATATACAGGCGGGCGACGCCCAAGGCCCGCCATCTTCCTCTGAGAAGGATTGACTCCAGGGACTGCTGAGTCTGAAAGCTGTGTGTAGCACCACCCCTTCGGATGGAGTAGCATTGAAACTGGAGGTCGGACAGACCAAAGAAATTGATACCTGTATAAAAGTGGCTGCGGAAAGAAGCAGCACTTCGATCCCAGATGAAGTCATGGGGCCTCATGGTGTGAACCAACCGGCAGAGATCCCAAAGCTCGAGCAGCGATCGGTCATTGATGGCAACCGCTTCATCCATATTGAAGCGCAGCCCTGTTTTGCTTCGACGCACTGACACGACACCATGGTTTGGAGTCAGCAGCACATCTCGCACCTGCAGTTTCAGGATTTCTCCTGTCCGCAAGTAGGTGTGGAAGCCTAGGGCTAGAAGGAATGCCATGACCGGATCGTCACGCTCGGTGAAATAGCTTATGAGTGCCCTGCAGACCAACCTGGGTAAAGGAGGTGCCCGTTGAGGTACTTCGATGCGCCGCCAATTTCGATACAGCTTCCACGAGCCTCTGAGATGGCCTTTGACCTGGGGCCAGTAGAAATGGGCAGCGCACAGCGCATCGCCAATGACCCCGAGGGGTGTGCCATTGACCCATTGGCACTCTATCCACTCCTCGCAGAGCGGATCCAAGTCTTCCATTGACCCGGCTTGCTCCAAGCTGGGCATCAACATTGCCAGAGCCGACGTGTAGCGAGCTTCGGTTTTAGGGCTGATTCCCACACCACGCAAGGAAACTCCTCGTCGCGCGGCTCTTCGTTCAGCCAGCGACTTGCCCTTGGTGATGGGGCGCCTGTCGGCTCGCGGCATCCGTCGGATTCTCTGCCGAGTCTACATGACCCTGCAGCTGGGTGGCATTTAGAGCCAAAAGGTTAGGCTGCGATTTCCCTGGTGAGTGGTTGAAGGAGGCTACTACTGGTACGCCCCTTACTTAGAATGTAGTTGGAAACCATACTATCGGACAGGTGTAACCACCGCGAATTGCAGGAGGAACCAAACCGGGCACGCCATTTGATCGACTGCAAAATCATTTTCATTTCCAAATAGTTAATATGGTTATGGAACTTCCATTTGGTGGTGAAGAGAATACGCCACGTCCACCAGTCGGCCCGCAAGGTGACATGACTGGCTCCTTTGTTGGTGAAGGGGACGCCCAGGGCCAGCGACACATCCGATCCAGTGTGGTTCACGTGCCGGGACAAATGAGCTGTAAGCTGAGCCGCCGCCACGGCAGTATCGGGAGGAGGCCCATAGCATAACCTTTTCTGTATAGGCGCGGCCAAGTGGCCAGCGAGCCCACACCCTGGAGCGAGCCCCATGCGAGCAATGATCATTGCAGGCGCAAGAGGCGTGCGGTAGGGTTTGCAAAGCTGGCTAATCACCCATCCAAAAGACAGCATAGAGAAGGAGTCGCCACACAGAGACAACCTGATATCTTCAAAGTCCCGTTCGGCACCTTTGACTTTGTTGGCTGGCCAAGCAAACATAGTGTGACTGCAACCAAAGCCAAGCAGTCTTTCTCTTTCACCTGCATTGGGGTAGCGCAAGTCTCCTTCTTTGTTGACGAGCAGGTGCTCCAGCAGGTATTGGTAGGGAGGAAAGCGGAACCTATCGGACTGCCACCGCTCGCAACAGGCCGGGTTGCAGCGGGATAGTCCTGCCGGACGAGGTGGTGGTCTTGATCTCGGTATTGCCTTCATGAAGGTGGGTAACTTCCCGTCTGGGTTGTACCGCGACCACCCATCGTCAATCCATTGATGATCAGCAACCTCAGCCCCTGACATATGTACTCGCGTGAGATCGCCCTGTTTGGTGAAGCAGGTGCCTTCGGTGGCAGTAACTGGTGCACTTACCCACGCCAAACGAGGGCGGTTGTACGGTAGGATGTCGGATGGGCAGAGGGCGAGGGGCTCTACGCCCAACCATTGGGAAATTTCCACCCTGGCCGACACATCCATCGACAGGACGTTTTCCACCACGAAGTCAACTACGGCCAGGGGCTCGAAGACCTCTCGCAACCATCGTAGTAGTTGTAGGAGGGTCCAAAATAAGCGGGAGCCTTCTCCTTCCAAGTTTTGACGGCCTGCTCGGGCCGATGAAAGGTGAACGCAGGGGAAGCCTCCGATCAAGTGCACCCGCGTCACCCGCGGGAAGGTGTTGAACCATTCCTGGACTGTAGCCCTGGAGATGGTCTCTATATCTCCAATTTCCAAAACATGCGGCCAGGCCTTTCTTGTGACCCTCTGCGCCGCTCTGTCCCATTCTATGGAAATCAGCGCAGCGGGCCGCACTCCAGCTAAGTCGTAGCCACGGAATGCTCCCCCTATGCCGTTAAAGGCTGAGACCACCAAGAGGTTGGCCTGAATGGGCTCCAGCTCTCTAGATTGGAGCCGGTGGGTCAGCTGGGAGCCAGCGCCAGTGAGCGACACGGCAGACGCGACCGCCCCACCAAAGTGTGAAGCATCCGAGCACGTTGTAGTGTCCGAAAAGCTGACCCTCAGATCAGTGTGCAGTAGCGGCAGGAGGCATAGAAGGGTCGAGAGTTCCTGCTGCACCACAGGCCACCAGCGCCGTCGGTCCTGACCTTTCTTCACATAGTTCCAGCACTTACTCAGTGCTGCCATGGCCGGTCGGCGGAATTGAAGCACGAAAATCCAGCGGCCCAAGAGAATCTGAACCCATTTTACCCGGGGAAGGGTCTGGCCCAGCAGCATGAGGGTGGCTACCACCAACTTATGCAGCCTCTCAGGGCTGCCGCCCACGAGTCCAGCGTCCCCGTTGATGTTCACGCCTAATTCCACTGCGTCTCGCGCAGCGAGGACGTGTTTGTCCTCAGCGCAGAGAACGCCTTCGCCAGTCCAAGCAGCGACCGCCCCTTGGTGAAGAACGGCTGAGGTCGATGATTCCAAGCCCTTTAGGCTTACTTCACCTGACATGTAGTTGTCCAGGTACACCTGCCAGAACTGTTGCGGGCCAGCCCGTAGCACCAGGTCTACAAACCACCCGGGAGCCACAGCTTGCCGCCGAAGTTCTTCCGCCCCCAGCTGATCGCCTCGACGGATAAGTTCTCGACTGGCCATCTGCATTAGCCCCACGGAGCTCGACCAGCCCATCGGAAGAACTTTGCAGACTGGGACATAGACCTTTGAATGATCAAGCCCCAGCAGTTTGCCGTTGAACTTGGCATTGAACCCCAAGAAGCGATGCCAGGCACGGGGTAACCTGAACAGGTAAAAGGCGGAGCTCATGTCTGCCTGGCTGACGTGGATCGTCTCGTCTTCCTCTAGGGCTAATTGGCACCACGCCATGGCCGAAGGCAGCTCGGCTATATCTCCCTGGATGATAGCCAGCGCCCTGTTTATGGGCTTCAGATTCATGATGACCCTGAGCAGTGGGTCCCCACTTTCCGTAAAGCGCCCGGCTTTGGCGACACCAAACATCCCGGAGAGAAATGGCCCTCCAGCGTCCGAGTAGACCTGCTCCAGCTCCAGCCAATCCACTATTCCTCTTTCACGTAGAAGCTGCCACACTTCCAACTTTTCACCGGGTGCGATGTGCACTTGTGCCTTGTTCGGCCCGGGCTCCCTGGCTTCAGGTCCCAATAGTAGCTCCTCCGGGTTCTGCACCAGGTAGCGAGCCCGCCCCACCAGCAACGGCAGCAGGTCAACTGACCCGCCATGGCCAGCTGGGGGCAGGCTCTTTTCGATTTGCCTCCAAGTCAAGGGAAGCGGCTCCGCGAACTCCTCACCATCGTAGGATATCTTTTTGCTCAGCACGTCCTGCCAGATTTCCGAGGGTGCAACAACAAGGGGGGAAAACAGTGACAGGAACCTGTCGATTCTAGATTTAAGACAAGCTAGAACCCTGGTTACCTGGGCTCCCTGTCTCACCGGAGGCGCAGCCTTTTTTATCCCTGCCAGGCGATTCAGTCCGTGGCAAACTAGTTGGAGCCACGCGGAAGTCTCACAGGCATCTCCTGTTTGGAACTCCCTGCTGAAGCACACTGGTAGAGGGAACAGGCCTTTAAGGGGGGTAGAAACGCCTATCGGCGTGGTGTGCTCGACCATCTCTAGCAAGGAGTTCATGCCCTTAGGAACAATCCCATGGCCAATCCCCTCTGCCAGTGTGATGCCTAACGCACCGGGCGTCGCAAAAGCTGCGACGGTTTCATTGGGAAAAACGCGCACGGGGCTTTCAAATGCCCCAGCGCGGTCCGCTGGCATTTCGCCTGCCAACCCAGGCAGTCGGCCACCGTAAGGGTCTGTAGCGGCCACCCCATCCGGGTCAGCGGCCACTTCAAAAAGGGCCAGCTGCAGAAGAATCGGATCGAACCCATCCGACTCGCCGGAGGAGGCGTCGGGTTCAGGGTATTCCACCGGCCCAGCAGCAATGCTGCTCGGGCCGTCATACTCGCCGGGGCTCATTTGGCCTCGGCCGCTGCTGCGCCGCCTCCGTCTTTTCCGCCTTCCTTGGCGGCTCCTTTCCCGCCGGGGGCTCTCCATGCACCCTTGCCAAAGCCTCTTCCTTTTCCGCGTCCTCCGCCTTTGCCGCGACCTTTCTCGTCTTTCCCGCTTGGGGTACCTCCTTCGGCTGGGTGAGCGGTGCTCCGGGTATAGTCTCCCCCGGGCCTCCAGTTCCGCTTCCCTATGGCCTTCTCCACGGCTCGACCATGGCGTTGCGCTTGCAGTAGCACCGCAGGGGCTGCAAGGCCTGCCTGCCCATGGGTGGAATTACTTCCAGGTGCTGCGCATCCTGCCAATTGTTGGTCAGCCCGGCACTTTCCACCACCAGGAACCTGCCAGCCACCGCATCCCCCAGCTCGGGTAAGCGCCCGGCCTTCAGGTAGTCTATGCACCTGGCGAGGGTGTCCAGTTCCCTCACATCCCGCACTTTCCCTTGCAGGAGAGGGCGAGCCACTATTTAAAGTAGCTCGACATGCGGTTGCCGCCAGCAAGATGGGCCTGGCTGGTGGCCCCCTCTTGCACGGCCGCATCGGCGAGAGCCACCCCCACGCTCGTGAGGAGCATCTTCAACACTGACCCAGGGCTTTTGGCGGCTTTCTTTTGCAGGGGGGGCAGCATGCTGTCGCTGCTGCTTGAGCTCCTCGACCTGGACCGACTGTCGCGGGAGTCCCCCCTCCTTCGCCGCCGCCGTCGGGAGCGGCTCCTCCTTCGCCGGTCGCGGGAACCGCTGCGGCCCTTCCTTCGCCGTCGTGCGCGCGATGATCGGCCTGTTCGGGCGTCCTCGCGGTGCTGCGCAGCGGCTTTTGCCAGCGCCGCCCGCATGGACGACACCGAGCGATCCTTTCGCCGGCGCTCGGGCGTGGAGCTGCTGCTCACGTGAACAGCTGCTTCGGGCTCGTTCTTGATGGCCAGCGCTAACGCACGGCCGGCTTCTCCCGGGGACCTCGGGCGCGCAGCTTGCGGAGAACTCCTCGCTGACGCTGGCGCTGCTGTCCGAGCTTGCAGACGAGACCGCAAGGCGGACAGCCGGGTGGCCCCGTCTGCGGCGGCCTTAGCCTCTTCGGCAGGGGCCTTCTTCGGCCTTCCTCCGGCGTCTCCTCCTGCTTGAGGGAAATGCTCCTGGTATAGAGCTTCTTCCAGTCCTTCCTTTTGGCTTTTTCCACATAACTCGGGGGTGGAACGCCCGGCGGAAACACCGTGAAGCGCTCCACGTGCCAGGTCTTTTCGGCGTCTACCGGGCAGTCTGTGACGCCCATCAAACATACGTGGATGGCCCTCCGCTCTCTGGAGAAGATTTTGATCCCACGGTCGCGGGACCAGGGATGAGCGCCGCCGAGAAATTTGACTTGAAGCCAAAGGCCAGACTCGTCCTCGGTCAGACTGTGGACGAAGACGGCCATGTTGCTGTCTTCCACCTCTGGAGGCTCCCCACGATGAGTGGGAAGCTGCAGAACCGCCCCCACTTCGATCGGGCAGTTCTTCCAAAATTGGCGGTCCTCGGTAGTGAGAACCTGAATCACCGGGCCAACCCCCCCCAGATCCCTCGCCAGCTTCGGCATCGCGTCGCAACGGCGGGAATGGTGGGAAGGTCGGCCGCTCTTCCTCCTCGTCGCATCCTTCCTCTTCAGCGGGACTGTTCCCGCTCATTGCCTACGTCGCCTGTCTCGACGGGGGGCCTCCCCCAGATCAATGGCGTCGTGGCGCGGCGGATGGTGGAACTGCAGATCGGGGTTCTCCAAACCTCGAAACTGTTGCTTATGCTTCTTTCCACCGCGGCGCCTCCTCTTGCCGCTTCTGTTGTCTCGGCGCTCTCGCGGACTACGAGACCTTTGGCGGCTCCTGCGGTCCTCCCGAACCGGGGGTGGAGGCGGAGGCCCTGGCGGGGACTTCGGCGCCTCGTGCCCCCGAGGGGCTGCAAGGGGTACTTCCCTTTCTGCGGGCTTGTCCTCCTTTCTTTCTCCTTCTTCCTCGCTCTCCTCGTCCTCGTAGTCGCTGCCTGACCCGTAGTCAGCCTCCTTTTCCCCGTGCTTGTCTGCCTCTCGTTCGCTGCGCCTTTCCTTTTCTTCTTCTTTCACCCTTTCAACCGGCTCAGCGCCCTGGGGGCTGCGGCGAGCCGCGGAGCTTTTAGGGTGAGCGCTCCTATCCACAGTGTTGGTCACCTCGTCCAGTCGCCCCTTCGTATGCTCAAGGCGGTCGGACAGCGAAGTGACCTGAGAGTGCACCTGCCGGTCCAGCTTCACCAGCCCCTGTACTTGCCGGGACACCTGGACTACTAGTTCCTCAGCCAACGACCGGTGAGCCAACGAGTGAAACCGGTGCTTAGCACTCTCGTTCAGCGCCGAAGCGCCCGAACAGAGGCAGCACCAGGTATCACCCGAAGGAGCGAAGCCGCTTCTGCACTTACGGCAGAGCAGGCCGCTCCCGGGCATCACGGCCGTGGCTTTGAGCCAAACACTGCACGTGTTTCAACCTCACCTCAGCCTAAGATTCGACCACACTCGAAAACATAGCATGGTGATGTTCCATGGCAAACTGTTAGTCATAACCAGAGGGTATATCTTTCTTATCACAGTTGGGATGTAAATGGGACAAAGGCCGACAGAGGTGATAATTGCTTCTGGCCAGGTTCATGATATCAAACACAGGGGATATGGCCAGGTTCCCAGGTTCTGCGAAAATCTGTAGCACTAAGAAACCCCAACAAATTGTATCATGGTATATAATCGGAATATAACCGACATTATGGTAATTGGGTTTGTCCAGAAAGTGGGGGATACAACAAAGACACAATCACATGGCATCAACGAGCAAAGGTGAAAAGTGAACATGATGCTAACCTCTCAATTCTGAGGTCAAAGTACCATGTTTTCAGACAACACCATATTGGAAGCAATGAATCAATTCATCATCCTAAAAGAAAGACGTTGGACAACAACTCCATACAACCAACAACCCCAAGCGGTTGGATGGAAATTGTTTATTGAACACTTTATCTGAAAACAGGGTAACCCCAAATTTGATGGATCACTCTCTCTTCCAAAATCTTTGGGTGGTCAATTTTCAAAACCATTTAGCAACCCAGCAACGTCAAAGGAAACCAAAAGTGTTCATGGCCGATTGAACTTAGATGGAGGTTGGTCGTCAGTCGTCCATGCTTCCAACGTGATGCAAGAGTTTCAGAACGACCTAAAACGGTTTCACTGAGCATTAGTGACCCTGAATAGTTGAATTTCCACGGAACGTATGGAACTTGGATGTAATGCCCTTTCAACATCTTTCAACATGTCAGGAGGATAGACTGACACCTACAAATCAGGGTATATCAGGTATATAAGACAAATATTGGTTGGTTGATCAGGGTATCTCAGGCTTTCCGCTGTTGTTTTCACCCTCAGTCAGTAGTCATCAACTGACTCAGAACCTTGGTGATTGTAAGTTTAACTGTGGCTATCCCATAAGTGGCTTAAACCATTCACTACAGTCATGACCGTTTACCTCTTATAAGTGGTTATAACTTATAACTGGTTATTTCTATGCGATTATATATACATTCCATAAATGGTGTTATCAGTACTTATACCTGGTATTTCGGGCCGTAACTGTAAGTTAAATTCTTCCAAGTATCTCATTGATCTTTAAGGCTTCCCCACGAAGGGATATGTTTCGCACCATTCCCCCAAAAGCTCCTATTGTCTCTAGCCAATTGAATATTGCCGTGGAAACCAGCAATACTCTAGATACCAACAAAATGAGTCTTGAAACCAACACATGTCCCACAGTTGCAGCCCTATAGCCAATTATCACAGGCTGAGAAAACCTCATTTAAGGGCTATATATATATAACCAACCAGTTGTAGGAGTTATTTCATTTCATGTACAAGATAAACATAGTTATAACTCTGACGGGCCACAACCGCAGACGGCTGCGCCTTGATATTTCGTCCCAAGAACTCGGAACCGTCCAGGGCTTTCGCGATCTGCGCCGGCGGCCGGGATTTTTCGAAATGGCTACGGGTTCCGTGAGGTTTTTGCCCAAAGAATCACATACTCCCCCGATTGGTCTAAGACCTAACCAGAGTTTAACTCAATGGGTTGCCTTTCATATCCCATGACGGATCCATGGTGCTGGTATTTATATGCTAACATAAAGGGGGTATATTGATGGTAAATGTTACCATATTTAGCATACATGAATCCTATGGGTATTGCATAATATTAGCAGGATGGAACTTAAGTCTTATATAGTCACTTTGGAACCAACTTTGGAACCAATATATCTGGTGTCCATGCTACGTATGGTCGGTATGGTCATCCATCCCATCATGGCTTTGTAGATGGCCGTAATGGATTGATGACCATCACAGAACATTGGCTGGTTGGTGGTTCACTGGATTGGTTTGAGGGAAAATTTACAGGAAACCATGGTTTTTACCATCAAATATAGGGCTTTCCTGTAAATTTTCCCATCATCCAATTCTATGAGTGGTTGAGCCACCCCTCTGAAAAATGATGGAGTTCGTCAGTTGGGATGATGACATTTCCAACATATGGAAACATATTTTAAATGTTCCAAACCACCAACCAGTTAGTCAATTTACCCAAGTCTTGACCATGGCACAAAAAAAACAGCAACTGGCCGAATTGGAGGATCAACTTGATTCCTTTCTCCAACATTGACTGCGGAAATGCGTGGATAGATGTGATGCAACAAGATCCCAGAAGTGCTTTTAAAAAAAACAGCATGTCAATGGGAATTCCAGGATCCTAAAATGGAGGTACTGTACCATATAAGGCCATATTTTGTGGTGATATTCACTTACATAGGCCTAAAAAATAGGCCTTATATATGGTAGGTACCTCCATTTTAGGTTCCTGGAATGGCCATTGAGCATGTAACCGTTACCGTTCCTGTGCGGCAGGTATGACACGGTCCAGGAATCAACTCCCTTAAGATTGGACATGTCATCCTTTTTCTTGGGGCATAACGAGGTGTGTCCATTGTACCTACCCTCTGGTAATTTAACATAGCTACGGAAAATCACCATGATTAATCGGAAAATCCACTATAAATCACCATTTTCAATAGCTATGTTAAATTACCAGAGGGTACATAATAATCGAGCTGTATTAGCCACTTATCATGTTGGTTGTGTCATATTTTTGTCCAAAGCTCTGCCAATCTCAGGGTCTATCCCACCGAAAAAAACGGAGCCATGATGATATATGATACCCTCTGGTAATTTAACATAGCTATTGAAAATGACCATTTATAGTGGATTTTCCCATTAATCATGGTGATTTTCCATAGCTATGCTAAATTACCAGAGGGTAATATTTGATATGCTGTGTGGGTATGGGAAAGTTGCCATATTTCCCTTAAAACCATTTAAAACCTCTGGGACATTTTTTGGGGTTCATCCCTTGAAGAGCCGCAAAAAAATGGCCTGGTTGGTGTGTTGCACCTGCACCTGGTCATTGTAGGGTAGTTACCCTTTGGTAAACTAACATAACTATGGAAAATCACCATGTTCAATGGGTAAATCCACTATAAATAGCCATTTTCAATAGCTATGTAAACGTTTACCAGAGGGTACTATAACCACTTCCTCTCTGGTTATTTCACATAGCGAACTGAAATCATCTGAAATCCATGGCCAAGGTGATGTGCACAGCCCTTAAGGTGCACGCGTCGCATTGTTTTTTTGGCAGCTTTGAATGGTAGCTGTACTCGCATTTGTGGGTACAGGATGGTGCCCCCCAGTTATAAGTTGGTTTATAACCCCCATTAACTATAGTTATATCTGCCATAAACCATAGTTATGGGAGTTATAAACCAACTTAGCTAACTATGGGGCACCACCTTGTAGGCATATCAAGGAGTTCCACATTTTGAATGGTGATTTTCCGTAGCTTGAATAGTCAGAGGGTATCTGGGGAAATGGTTCTATATCCGAAACAAATTTCGCTTGGCCGGGTTTGAATTTCATCCATTTCCCATCATCTACGGAGGTTGGTCAAATGGGGTTGCCTTTAATCTACCCAAATAAACAATGTATATATATATTATAATATATTATATATATATATTATATTACATATTATAAATATTATATTATCTAGTATATATATATATTATATATATATATTACCCTCTGGTAAATTAACATAGACCCTGAAAATCACCAATTTTTAGAGGAAACTAATCTTCCAACCCCTATCTACCAGGGTCTATGTTAATTTACTGGAGGGTATATATTATATATTATATATTATAGATATTGTATATTATATATGCATGTATATACCAACAAGAATGATTCCAGACGGAAGTAATTCCACCATATTCTACCATAAATGGAGCATCTGCGCTTCTTTTGCCTCGGTTGATGGTCGGAGGTACATCCGAATCTTTGGTAAATCAATACCCAACTGGTCATCCGTGTATGGTATACTTCCCGACATGTCTAAAACTAAAATCATCCAAACATCTCTAGAATTCTCTAGATACTCTGTCAGAAATTGACTCTTTGAATCTGTTTGATCTGCTTTTCGTAGGATATCAAATAAAAAAGCCTCCATCTACGGCTAAATGAACCTACTGACATTCCAACCAAGGCTCCAAATGTAAATAAACCATACATGGATGGTATGGGATACATCGGATATTTGATGTGCCTGGTACCTTTGACCAGCTTACAGCGCCTAAAACAGGCCTTGAGAAGTTTTTGGAGCAACCAACTAGCTCCCAGAATCTTGCAGCTAACAACAAGAAGCAAAACATAACACATCTATATATAGAAGTTTCCTGGAAACACATTGCAAAACATTATACACAACTAGCCAAATCTAGAGAAAAAATGATAAAACAGGATACGATCAGAGATAATCCGTATGGTTTTGCCAGAAAAATCTCGTGCTGCAAGATCCATTTTAATCGATGCGCAACCATGTCTGAAGGATTTGCGTAACTTACCCAACCAAGACCCATGGGAATAACAGTTTGTTTTTTTCCTGTTCTGGGTCCGCGCGCTCGCGCGCGTCACTGGGCTAACGAAAGAAAGACCAAAGTGGGGCGCGCGCGTGCGCGGACCCACAACCAAAAAAGTTCAAAAGTTGGCCCTTGGTGACTTTAGGTAAAGGTGCCAGCCACCAAACACATATTCCAAGTAGATGTCCTGTATCTACAAGGTGGTGTTCCCCTGTTATGTTTGTTGGTTTATAACCCCATGAATACTTTAGCTATATCCCCCGTTATATCCCCCGTTATATCCCCCGAAAACCCAACGGTTAGGTGAACTCTGCTTAGCAACTTAGCGATTTCGTTATAACGGGGGGTGCCACCAGTTTGCAGTGGATGACTCAACAGCAAATCCGTAAGCGGTGTTTGTCAAGCACATGACAAACCATACCGTTCTATGCACAACATCTCCAAACATTGCGGTTGTTCTTTTTGTGGATTTCACTCGACCACTCAGAATTCCATGAAAATACCACTTTCAACATCACTTCAAGATGTTTTGTTTCACGCGTAAATCCCGTTGAAATCCCATTTCTAAATCATTTCTTGGTCCAAACTTTGTAGGACCTGCATCTCAACTTCCGATTTCCTCACGCGCACATTCTCTGGGGACCTTAAGGTCAAAGGTGGGATCTGAACGGAAAACACAACATTTTTTTTCTTCCGGTGGTGTGTGCATTTGTGCATGTTTATACGTCATTTGCAAACTATACATATGGCAAACATGTGGTAAACCCATCTAAGTCCTCAAAGAGAATCAACATATGTCTGGGTAAATGGACTAATATTTCACTAACCTGAATTAAGGCCATTTGGGGATGATTTCCCTTATTAACTATGGTTATACCACAGGATCGCCATTCAGTCTGGATCGCAGGTGCAGGGCCCTGAAGCTTCTAGATCTATTCACTCGATTCATGGACATACAATCTTTGGGGGCAAAACGTGTTGACTGAAAAATCCATGGCTTGAATGGACTTGTGAGTCTAAACCTACTTTAGAATCTTTAGACACTTAAGATTCAAGTATTACCCTCTGGTAAACTAACGTAGCTATTGAAAATGGCCATAGAAATAGTGGATTTACCGATGAAAATAGCGATTTTTTTCCCAGAGGGTAACCATGTCACTTGGATTCTGCATTTTTGTTTCAGGCCTTCAACGAAATTGACAGCTGTACTTGTTGGCCACAGCCAAAAACCATGAGGGTCTGACTAAGACCCAATCGTCCCCTAGGTGCTCCAACCTGGGAATTCCCACTATAGAAAGGGGAGGTCAGTTACTCCCATAGCTTACAATCATCCACCAACTGGAGCCACTGCTCACATCATTCTCCGAAGTTTTACAAATACCAAAATTATGGAAAGTTGGTTGGCTGTATCTCCATTCTAGTTCCTTTTTTTTCCGTTTTAAACATTAGGATCTCATACAGTTATAAGTTATAGCCATCCATAGTTATAACTGACTTATAACCTCATTCAAGTGATATTTTTCACCAATCATTTGCAGGAGTTATTTCGTCCCGTGGCCAGAGTTGTTAAGGACAACTACCTGTATTCCCTTTCTCCCGGATCCATTAGGATTTCCTACAATGTAAGGCCCCCCAGTGATGTTTGTTGGTGTATAAACCCCATCTAACTATACTTATAAGTACCATAATAAACCCTAGTTATTGGAGTTATAAACCAACTTAGCTATCGATTCCGGGGGCCCCACATTGTAGCCATCACACCGTCACACCAAATTGCCAACGATCCAAGGGACGTCACGTTACCACCCGCGGACAAATTGCCTAAAGAGACATTCGACCATTCCAGCACTGCCAGTGATACCCTCTGGTGATTTATCATAGCCATGGGAAAATGGCCCATGAAAAAAAAATGGTTTACCGAACTTAAAAAATGGTGGATCCTTCCATGGCAAACTGGCAATGTCATAACCAGATGCTATCTGGATATAGTAACTTCATAACCCCCTAAAAAACAATATGCAGAAAAGATTCATTTTTGTTTACCACGTTTTGAGGATTGGATGTAATGGATGTGATGGATTTTTTTGGAGACTTGCATTGGTTTATCAATGTTTACCACCCTATGAAACAGCGACTGGAGATACCTGCGACTGAAACATAGATACCAAACAAGATCATGGCCTTCTTAATAGTTGCGTATACTTCATCCCAGAATGGAGGCCAATACCATATGTATCCACATGTAAGCTCATGTGTCATTGAGCCATATAGATATATGTTATTACAAGGTCTATCTAAGGCCTATCTAAGGCCTATGTCAAGGAATATCATCCCAATAAAGTTGCCCTTTTGGCCCCGAGATTGATATGCTTGGTTTCAAATGTCTTCCATGAATCTCTAGGGTGAATCCTCAAAATCTTGAATGCCAAGGTATAGTTGTGGGGAATGAATTATTCTTTTCAACTATCTAATCATGTTTCCCTAGAACATACCACAAAGAGACCAGGCAATCTCTAGATAATTTGTAATTGGGGGATTCGACCAAGTGCATGGAACCGCAATTGATGTTTTAACTCAAACATGTTTTTTGGATGTGTTTGGACAGTTCATAATGGATCTTGATGGTTTCCCAAACAGTAAGAGTCCTGCACGAGGATTTTAAGGACATTGATACCCTCCGGCAATCAAACGTGGCAATGGCAAATCCACCACTGATGTTCATCATGTTCCCATTGAAATCTCTATTTATAGCGGATTTCCATGGATTTCCCATTGCCATGTTTGACTACCCCCGGGTAAATTTGGAGAAAGTATGATAGTCCACCTACCATTCGATCCATTCCATCCCCTGGGTTTACCTCTTATGTCTGATGCTTCAACCCAAATTCTTGTTGGTTAAACCACAATTTACTACAGGAAAATATCCCTAGCCATCCAATGTTTCCAAAAAAAAACATGGCATGACAATGGGATGCAAAGTATATGGTTTTTTCAGTTACATTGTCGGTTCACGACATGTTTCCTGCATAGAAATGGCCGTTAGATATACATGGGATTGTAACTCCCGCAACTAGTTGGTCATACATCTATATTTATATCTATGGTTGTAACTATCTATCTAATTATATAATGGTTATATATATATATATCTATTTATATATATATGGTTAGATCTATCTATCTAATTAATCTAATTGATCTAAACAATCTAATGAACTAATTGATCTAAATGATCTAATTGACCCAATTGATCTATCTGATCTATCTGATCTATCTGATCTATCTGATCTATCGATCTACCAAGCTTTCTATCCTATCTATCCTATCTATCGTATCTATCTTGTCTATCTTATGTATCTTCTCTATATGTCTATCTATCTATCTATCTAACTATCTATCTATCTATCTATCTATCTCACTTTAATGGGGTGAACCAAACCAGCTATAGCTGGCCACAAAGACCTTTAACCATCCCATTATCAATCCACTGCACTATAAGATCTATAAGACCGCGGCAACAAAAATGTTAAGACCACTTATAACTCTTCATATATCAATAAATTTCAATATATGTCAATATATATATATACAATATATATATATACAATATATATATATATATCGCTGAAATGACGTGAACCTTTTTCGAACGGTGCAATCGAAGCGGCTACTGTTATGCAACAACTGTCGTCGTGCCACCACCACGTTGTAGGCACCTGCCGCCAGGAGAATTCCGGGAGCCGGTGGGGTGCAATTTATACCGTGAATTTTAAGGGAAAATGATGGGAAAATCATGGGAAAATGAGAAAATCATGGGAAAATGATGGAAAATCATGGGAAAATGATGGGAATAACATTATAAATGGATATAAAACTGGATTAATGTAATCATGTAACCATGATAACCATTCAACAACAATCCATTTTTTGTTGAACAATGATTCACCATACAGGGGCCCTCAAATTTGATAGCTTTCTGTACAGTGGCGCCGGCGAGTTGGCCTCTGGCAGTTGGGGAACACCTAACATGAAGACAAACATTGGCGGTTTAGATCCAGTCGCTTAGGGTTTTTCACATGGATCCAAAGATTTAGGATTTTCCTTGTTCCATGAATACATATTATCATTGAGATTGATGTACATATATATTATATATATACGTATGTATACATATATAATGTTAGCACTATATTAGCCATATTCAACCATATTCGGTATTAGCTACATTATTATATTTATCTCAATTGACAATAGTTTTAAACATATCCAACATATTAAACTTATATATAAACCATCATTTTTGATACAATTTGAGGCCCCCAAACGTTATAAGTTGGTCTATAAACACCATGAGTTATTTGCGTACCATAAACCCAACAGGTATTGGAGTTATGTTCACCAACTTTGCTATCATAAATCAGCTATAAATCCCATTAAACCCACATGTTCCTATAGTTTCCATAGCCGGTTTTCTCTTGGGGGCCCTACAGCCACGACTCCCCAGATCAGAGCACGATCCGCGCCTGCACCCGTCCTGGGTGTCTCGGTGATTCTCGCTGTGCCATGGTCAAAACATATATGATGTGCGTATTTAATTATATAAGATGTAATGAAAAAAATGGAAATACAATAGATATGTCATGGGATATATATATATATATAATTATAAATATATGATATATGGTTATTTAACATAGCCATGGATGATCCCTTATAAATACCCAAAGGATCCCATAGATTTATTCATATACACATACTTTTGTTACTGGCTGGTGGTTTCATTCATATACCCATAGGATCCATGTATGGTATATATGCTAACATTTGGGGTATATTGATGGTAAATGTTGCCACATATAACATACATGGATCCTATGGGATAGGATATAATGAAAACAAATGGAATAATAATAATAGATATGTCATGGGATATATATATATGATATATGGTAATATCACAATGTGGGGCCCCCTAGTTATAAGTTAAGTTATAACATGGGGTAACTCAAGTTATAAGTGGGGGCAACATAAGTTATAACTATGTTAACTTATGTATAAAGTTGGCCAAGATATAACTTGAGATAGCAGGTTGAAGCAAAAACGAGTTAGACAAGTTAGACAAGTTAGCTTTTTGTTGTTGCAAAATGGATGCATCTACTTTGAAAAACAGAATATCCGTTGGTTTTCATGGCTCAAACCGGCTTCTTGTAGGAGGTGGCCATGGCGCAGTTTGAAAGCCAGCAATTGCGCAGGGCGAGCATGCAGGACTATAGGAGTTTTCCCTTATATCTGTCACAAGAAATTTGGGATGCTCTTGCTGATCGGAAGATGTCTCAAGTGAGTCGGGTTGATCGCTTGGTTCGGCACTTAGTGAACAACCTTGGAATGCGTCATCCGACGGAACCATCGATGGCTGTCATTGCCTCGCTGGTGGGACAGCAGGACAATTTGACAATTCCACAGCTGCTGACGTTGCTACAAACGGTCAAGAGTGTCTTGAAGACAACAGTGACACGGGCTGGACACTCTGGCATTCCATTGCCAGCAGGTCGCTATTTGGAGTTGTTGCCCAACCAGGTGGCAGAGTTGCCGAGCGATGTGGCAGAGGCGATGGCCCTTGGCGGATTCGCTGCTCCTCCCATGTCTGTGGATTTGAATGTGGTCTGGCAAACTGCCCGCACCATTCCTTTGCGGAACACACATCGCGAGGTGCAGTTGCAGAGGCAGTTGGAGAATCAGCAGAACACGCTGGCCCTGCAGGGCTTTCCGGATCGCCTGGCAGGTTTGCAAATGGCACAGGCGGTTGCAATTTTTGCCGTTGCCATGGGTGGGCAGACGGCAGTCAGGCAGCCTGATGCGCTATTGCCGAATCTGCAAATTTTTGGAGACGCGGAAGTGGAAGCTGTGGCCGCGCCTGAGGGCACGGGATCTGCTGGCGACAAGCCTGCATCAGCGCTGGTGAGAGCCGCTGCTCAGAAAGCTGTGCCACCGCAGAAGGCGGAAGGCAAAGCTCCTGGAAAGGCAGCTGCGGCTGCAGATGCCGCAGGGCACCACAAGGAACTGATGGTAGCGCTGCTCAAGACAGCCATGGAAACGGCTGGCAAGTCTTTCCAGTAGAAACTTGCATGGACCTTTCTGTACAGACCATAGAAACTGAACCCGCGACGGAAAAAAGGGACTTTCTGGGAAACGCAGGTGTGTTTCCAGGACAAATTCTAAAAAACATCGGAAACGCGATAGTGTTTCCCACTTTACTTGCCAGCAAGCTTGGGAGCGCGCTTGTGTTTCCTATTAGTAATAAAAAAGAAGGCTGGAAACGCGTATGTGTCAAAAATGTGTTTCCTTGAGATAACTCTGAGTCTAAGTTCGGGGATGTGTTTCCAGCATAGAAGGGAAACGCAAATGTGTTTTCAACTGAAACCATATGTTTGACCGGGGCACGCGTATGTGTTTCCGACCTATAAAAGGAGTGTCGTGGAAACGCGAATGAGTCAAAAATGAGTTTCTTTGTGTTTCCTACATGACCACTTTACCGCAGCTTTTTTCAGGAATCGCAAGGGAGCGTCGCAATTGTCCATTGCTGTTCTGTTGGCTTACAATGACAGAGGTGCCAACGGTAGAGATTCCGGATCCGACGCAGGATGCCGTGGAAGTGCCTGCATCGCAGCCGGATTGCGCAGAGGCAGCCGCTGAGGCGCCTCCGCCTGAGGGCGCTATGGCGACGGACGTGCCTACGGTCGAAGACAAGGTGATCTGTCGACGCTGTACCTCGTCTGTGCAGAGGGATGAAGCCATCTGCACCCCCAAGTTTCGAGAAGACCTGCGTTGGACGTGCAAGAGTTTTGTCACGCTGTGAAAGGACAGCTCGCTCGTCATGGCATTGAGCTTTCCTCGTGCCTCACTGAAGATGATGTGGTGGCCTTTTACCAAGATTCTCGGGCGGAGCGCATGAACAGTGTGGACAAGAGGCTGTCCTTCTCGCAGGCCAGAGGCGTGCTGAAGAAGAACATGATTCACTCGTCATCCCGGGTTGACCGGGAAGGTGAGTGTGGTGAGTACCATCCTCTCGCTTATTGGGAGCTGAGAGGATACAATGTTGCCAGGATAGAAGAATTGGCCGACAGGCGAACCCATCCCATTCTGGGAGACTAAACGGCAAAATGGTGGAGATTAAAGAAAACGATTGCCTTCTCTTCGGCAAAAACCTGCAAGAAGCGTGTTCACTTTTTCTTGCACAAAGGCAGCCGCTTGTATGTGTACATCACAAAGCTGGCGCCGATTCGCCATGGGGATTCGTACAGAATCTTCCGGCGAAGCAACGACAGGGAAATAGTGGACCACCGGTCGTTGGCGAACTTCCATGTGCCGGCCTGGACCAACACTAAAAGTGATACGGTCATGTGCCTTCCGTGATAAATCACCACCTGGCAGCGTCAAAAAAGCGCGGCGGACACAGGGTTCTCCAAAACAACCGTGAAACGACGAAAATCTCATAATCATGACCAATTACTTTACTTCGTGTGATCCCCACCATGACATTTCTACATTTTCTTACTGGCAAATCTTCTGGCATTCTATCTGACATATCTTCTGACAATCTATTTGGCATTCTATCTGGCATATCTTCTGGCATATGTTCTGGCATATCTTCTGGCAAATCTTCTGGCATTCTATCTGGCATATCTTCTGGCATATTACCTGGCATTCTATCTGGCATTCTATCTGACATATCTTCTAGCATTCTATCTGGCATTCTATCTGGCATATCTTCTGGCATATATTCTGACATATTTTCTGGCATTCTATCTGGCATCCTATCTGGCATTCTATTTGGCATTCTATCTGGCATATCTTCTGGCATATCTATCTGGCATATCTTCTGGCATATTTTCTGGCATTCTATCTGGCAAATCTTCTGGCATTCTATCTGGCATATCTTCTGGCATATTTCCTGGCATTCTATCTGGCATATCTTCTGACATATCTTCTGGCATTCTATCTGGCATTCTATCTGGCATTCTATTTGGCATTCTATCTGGCATATCTATCTGGCATATCTTCTGGCAGATTTTCTGGCATTCTATCTGGCAAATCTTCCTACATGAGGTCCGGCAGGGAACACTTGGCGTGGATACTCGCGGTTGAGGTCCGGCAGGGAACACTGGGCGCGGATGGTCGTGGTTGAGGTCCGGCAGGGAACACTGGGCGCGGATGGTCGTGGTTGAGGTCCGGCAGGGAACACTGGGCGCGGATGGTCGTGGTTGAGGTTCGGCAGGGAACACTGGGCGTGGATGGTCGTGGTTGAGGTCCGGCAGGGAACACTGGGCGTGGATGGTCGTGGTTGAGGTCCGGCAGCGAACACTGTGGATCGCGAGTCGCAGTTGAGCAGGAGGACGAGGAGGACAACGAGACGAGGAGGACAACGAGACGAGGAGGACAACGAGAGGAGGAGGACAACGAGAGGAGGAGGACGACGAGAGGAGGAGGAGAGGAGGAGGAGGAGGAGAAGGCAACTTAGATAAAATCTAACAACCCTCACCTGGCAGGTGGGGAAAAAAACCATCCAAAAAAGTTAGCAAAGATATAACTTAAGTTATAAATAGTGCTAAGATAAGTTAACATAACTTCAAGTTAACTTCTCTAACTCGATTTATGTGTATTTTAACTTCAAGTTAACTTGGGGGCCCCACATTGCATGGGAACATAATGGAAATATCATGAGAATATAATGGAAATACGAAGGTGCTACAGTCATAGCTTGTAGCAGTTATATCATGGTATAACTGGTTTATAACCTCACCTAAGAAACAAATAAACTTTTAGCAGGATTATAATCCCATGTGTAGCTGTTAAGGGCCATAACCGACAGATGGTATACGCTTTATGATCATCCATCGCATTCCACGGGAATCCTACTTGTCAATGTATAAATCCTTTTGAACATGGATTGATGACAATCCCCCAATATGGGTGTAGTATAGAACAAAAATAAATAAAGGAAGCGGAAATCCACTCTATGGCATCTTTAATGGAAACATGGTCAAACATCCTGATATATAGCGAACCAAGTAGAGATTGTTTAGGTGGGTACCTGAAAATGATGTGGAAAGTATTCCCATCAAATTGAATCATCATCCCGTTTCTTTGCAGGGAACCTACAAAATGAAACGACCAAACACAATGTTTAAAACATGTTCGCCCCAACATGGACGTTGCTCCACACTTTCAACCGTCATAATGATCATCATTATCATCATCACATCATGATCATCATCAGATTAAAATTCGCCACCCCCTCTGAACAATATGTTGACTGGGGCAATAACATAAACTTGATCTTCATGATGGGTCAAAATTTGCCACCCCCTCTGAACTATATGTTGACTGGGGGTAGTAATATCAACAATATCTCCATGAGGGATCAACATTCGCCGCCCCCTATCTTCATGAGGGATCAAAATTCGCCACGCCCTATGAACAATATGTTGATTGGGGTAACAACATCAACTTTATCTTCATATCCACCTGAAGTCAGATGTGGCGCAACGTCAGGGTTGCAGCGAACATGTTGAAATGGTAGTATAGCCACTATACGTGGTCAAATTGCGATGTTTGTCGGGAAAAGCACCATCAAATTGAGAGTTTTTGCATAGTTGTCAAATCCTCAAAGCTACCAAAATTTTCATCCAGGCCCCATCAGGTGGCTGGGGACTGACCCGTATCAAGCAAACAAAACATATTGTGGATATATATATATAAATATATATATATACATATATATATATATAAATATATATATACATATATATACATATATATATATATACATATATATATACATATATATATATGGATGTTGCACAAAACATGCAAAAATCTTTGGTGTCCTGAATATTTCCCATGACATCAGGCCTATTTCACAATACGTCGCGGCAGGCCGTGGCTACTCACAGCCGGGAATTTCTATGGATTTGTCCAAAGTGGAGATACTCTCAAATGCTGTTTTTAGGATAGGAATGATGAACATATATGAAAATTTATTGATTGTATATATATATATATATCCTGGAACCCAATATGACCCCTCCTTTGGATGGTTAACCTTCCATTTTATGGGTCAAGACCTTTAAAACAATGGTCATTTGGGTTCCAGGTACATACATACAAAAGCCTCTAAAACGATTCAACAAATCACTGCAAATCTCATAGGCACAGCCACAATCGCTACGACCCCCCTGAAAAGCTTCGCCCAATGGTATGGACTCAAAAGCAAAGAATCGCTACGACTTTGACCCTTGACTGTATATAGCCCATTGCTGGAGAACAAAACCCACATTTCTTGCATCTTTTGTCGCGCTTGCGCCAAGAAACAGATTGGTCAAGGCATCTTGGAAGGCCGCCATGGGCATGGCGTTTAAGCCCACACCCACAATGGCGTAGAGCATGCTCAAGCCTGCCACACGTCCCGCAAAAACGCGACGTTTACGAAAACGGAAAACGGAACAATCAGTTTGCGAAACAGCAGCAATTTGTGGACAAACAGTTTTTACCCTCTAGTTATGTCAACAGTTTGCTATTGAAAATGGCTCATTTATAGTTGTTTTACCTATTAAAGATGGTGATTTTCAATAGTTATGTTTGTTTACCATAGGGTAAAACATTTTCAAACATGTTCAAACATATAGATTTCAAAAAAAAACTAACTTCTGAGCCTTCTGAATCTGTACATCCGAAGAGCTTTGAAATGCTCAATGCATCGATACTGTGAACATGTCAGCCGTCTCTGTCACCCTCAATGGCTTGTGGTACAAGTGGTACAAGCTCAATGGATTCAGGCTGCAACAAATACTGTGAGAATATAATCATCTCAACATATTACTTGGCTATACCATGCTATACCCATAGGATCCATGTATGCTATATATGGTAACATATACCATGATTATACCCCCAATGTTAGCATATATACCATACATGGATCCTATGGGATATATAAGTGGTGGAAAACTGGTAAATGTTGGCAATATATGAGAAAATATGTCGAGATGATCATATTCTCACAGTAAATGATCATTTGATATGGTTGGTGGCTTTAACCCCTCTGAAAAATGATGGACTTCGTCAGTTGGGAAGGATTAATTATCCCATACCCTCTGGTAATTTAACGTAGCTATTGAAAATGGCCATTTATAGTGAGTTTTCCCATGAAAAATGGTGATTTTCAATAGCTATGTTAGTTTACCAGAGGGTATCCCATATATGATGGAAAATAAAAGCCATGTTCCAAACCACCAACCAGTTGGTCCCCTTGAATTTAAAAACATCGTGGCTTCGTGGTGCCCATAAATGATACGTTTTTCTCCATCAAGCCGATATCTCCCCAGCCGATTTTCTCGTTAAATATCCAGCCGAAACATCTTTAAGGTGATATTTGGTTGCATCTTTGGTGATATATATCTGGTTGACCAACCAACAAAAAATATAGGGGTGGTTATGAAAAAATCCATACAGCAATAGATATCACATGGATATCCTGTGCTTCAACGGCTTGCCGGGATTCAACGGTCACGACGTTTCCTTGAGACCCAAGCCGCCCGGCCTGCCCCAACGGGAGAGAAGTCGAAGGAGCACCACTCACCCAGCAGGAAGATACAAGTGTAGTACCTGGAGAAAAGCATGGATTTTTGGATGTTTTCTTAGGGAGATATGGGGAGTCCAACCAGCAAAAATGTGACTAATATTGCGAACATATGCAGGATTTTAACCGAACAACATTGGACAATAGTGGATAAATTATGGGGATATCAAAAAAAACTGTGATTTTTGGTAAAACGTAGAACATGGGAAACATTGGAATATTCAACTCACCAGAATGCTTGAACTGATCTTGGATTGAACTGGAAACACTGGACTTCACTCTGAATGTCACGACTTCATTGCAACGGCCATGCGTCATGCTTCTCGGGCTTCTCAATGCTTTGTATCATGGTGATTTACCTAACCCCAGTCGGCTTTCCCCGAGAATCGGATCTTGTCAAGGACTCGCTGGATTAATTTCAACAAAAACAACTACAGCCTATGAACCATCTATTTTAAGCCATCGGCTTGGAGGCTGAATCTGACCTGGGCCCCTGGCCTATCCACACCTGAATTCATGGTAGCACCGGACGTGAGCTCAAAGCAGTACTGGGTACCCTTTTGCTCTCTCTCTCTCTCTACATGTATACATTACATATAATATTATATATATATATATATATATTATTATACTTGTTCATATATATATATATATAGCACTAACTGGGTCCTAATATGTCCCAACCACTGTATCACTGTTGTATAATATGTGGCTAGTGTTTTCAACCCCATCCCCTGAAAACAAAAAACAATTTGGTTCATCATCCCAAATATGGTTGAAAATGCAAGACATTAAATCAAGCTAAAGGTAAACCAAATAACATCAAGTTCCTGGTGTTCAATCAAAGCATCCATGTGTTATGTTCAAACGGTTGCTGTGTTCAATGTATTTCAAAACGGATAAACATATCACACTATTACAACACAATGAAACCACAAACCAGTTATGCAATAGATTGTTCATCCAAGTAGAAAGCCCACGCACCCGCACCGCGCACAAGGTGGAGAACATGTCTGTCATCCCCACCGCGCTCGTCGCACCCCCCTGACGGGACACAGAACATGAGGGGTATCCTCCGAAAAGACCCTCCAATAATCAGACGTGGCACTGGGAAATTATCGGAATACATGGTGGCATTATACATAAAGTACCTACATAAATGACTGGAATAGTAATAAAGTACCTATTATTTTTTAATGGATTACTGGAATATGTGGTTATGGGAAAATTTGAAAGTCATCTAGAGATGGTGGATTTTCCAGCCATGTTTGAATTTTTTGTACCAGAGGGTAGTAGCCCAAAACATGTCATATTTACCCTTTGGTTATTTAACGTAGCTATGGAAGCCATGGCCCATAGAAATAGATGATCTATGATGATATACCTATCAAACATGGTGATTTTCCATACGTTAAATAACCAGAGGGTAGTGGTAAAAAGATCTAACTACACCATGCATGGAATTTTTTGGGGCACCCCATTTTCAGAGAGCGCTCCGAGGTGATCAACGGCAGGACCTGTGAAAAAAAATGGTGACCAAATATGGCAATTGTAAGCCCTGCATGATGATTTGCATCATGTCCATGTCATGGTAGACTTATATATCTGCTTCTGACCGGTTGTGTTGTTGGAAGAAACGCTGCAAGATGCTGCAAGTCTCCTTACATGGCCGACCCAGGCACTGAAGGACTTTATCCAGTGAGTCAAGCCGTGGATATTCACTGCTCGGAAATCGGAACAAATGCCGAGAGGAAAGACTCAAAGACACCGACGGCCGGTATATTGTGTTGACTGAATCTAAAACCAGAATTGTTCTTAGCTATCATCCCTATATTTTCCAGATATTTAATTTGTTGCCCATGCTCTCCATTATATCGCAAAACATCTCCCATTGTATTCCCATTTATGCCACAAATCACAATCTGATTTTACCCCATTACACTAACAAATAATGTTTGTGATGACCACCCCTATGAATAATCATGTGATATTAAAATCATCATTGCTTGCTAGAAAATCAATAAAACATAACAATTGTTGTGTTAGTTATACCTAAATAATTCTTGGACATTGGCAACAAATTTGATAGTTACTAAACTAATTTGGTATAACTATATAAGTCAATGGGACTTTCATGAGCCTAAAATAGAGCTACTGGTACCATAGCGCGCCTCTGAGAGATACCACAAGGTCGCACTGAGAGCCCAGAAGGTACTGGAGACCTTTGAGCCGCCCAGTGGTTCACGCCGTAAGCCACATTTACGTGTATTTTGGTGTACCTAGACCCACCAAGTATCTTTAAAAAATGCTGTTTTGCCCCATATTTTTGTGGTACGTTTCCCATTTTTGGGGGTTGGAGGCTGTATGTGGCTGCATAGAATGTGATAGAAGTGTCTGAAGTTCATTGAACCACTTCATTGCGACTTGAAATCTTAACTATAGCTATGACTGAGTATACTCATAGCAACTCATAGCTATACTTAAGATTTCAAGTCGCTTTTTGATATGACCCATGTGCCAGGCTTTTCACCATGTCACCAGCTGGGGTTTTGCCAGCTTAGTTCTCATCCCCCACTTGGATTTGCCAACCATGTCACCCCCTGGCCAAATCTTGGAGATTTCCCAGCAGTACCAACGAGATTTCCCCAATTTGATGCGTAGGAATTTCCCATGAAGTCATCTTGCGATCACCGCAAGAAAATCATGGCTGAGGATCATGGCTGAGGATCATGGATGATGGCAATACTAAACAATTTTTTCTGGCCGATCTAAACATCATTTCCGAACCTGCTGTTTTTGTGGTCCACAAAAACAGGGAGATATCACCTATTGCAAGTGCATGAATGGGAGAATTGTTATTTTCCTACATGGTTTCCTTTTCACTTGCCATGCACATCGAAGTGGTTGGAACATAAGATACCCTATACATCATCTTCCTGCTTAAATGCCTATATTTTGTAAAATTCCTACAGTACATTGTATTTGAACAAACCAGACTGTGAAAAACACGGAAACATGAAGATCTCTGCATCCTTTATCCAAAAAATAGTTTATAATATATCCCATAGGATCCATGTATGCTATATATGGTAACATTTACCATCATTATACCACCAATGTTAGCATATATACCATACATGGATCCTATGGGTATAGTTATATATATATACATATAATTATTTATATGATATATGCATTCAATTCCTCTTTGTCCCTCAGTTTCGAATAAAGTTGAAATTGCCAACTGAACAAATATGGGTCTCATGAAAACTTTCCACAATTGGAGGTTTATGATTGGAATTGTCATGGCCAATCTTAGATACCCTTCAACAAATTTGATGTTAGCTGGTGAGCAAGTCTCTCTCTCTCTCTCCCTGTATGTATATATATATATATTATATATATATATATGTATAAATGAATTATATATGCTATAGACCCGTGTATAGCAAAATATGAAGTTGTACCAAACTACCCAGCTGGTTGACCTACAATAAGGGTGTTTCCATATGTTTCCATGTTTTCTCTGGTCAAAATTTGATGCTGGTGAACCCCTCATTTTCGTTGGTTGAATCCCTCTCCGTTGTCCACGTTCTTTTTTGCCACACCAACGCCACAGCTTGCCGTCGCACATCCGCCAGCCAGCGCCGCGCAGTGCGGCCACCGGACGACGCGGCAGCACGCAGAGCTGAGCTGTACCTGTCACAGGTTGAGTGGTTGAGCCACCCCTCTGAAAAATATGAGTTCGTCAGTTGGGATGATTATTCCCAATATATGGAAAAATGATCCAAATGTTCCAAACCAACCAGATCTACAAATATGGGTGTTTTGACTAGATTGGTTGAAGGGAAAATCTACAGGAAACCATTATGTTTACTCCAAATTCAGAGATTTTGGCAGATTTTCCCTAAAAACTCAAGATTTTCTTTGGCATTCAACATGGTTTTCATTAGCTGATTTAGCTACAGAAAATTGAGATGTGGGTGCCAGCGTGAAAATTGCATAATCCTTCACTCATTGTGCTGGAGTTTTTGAGTTTTTTTTGCCGTATGCGATTGCAAGCATTATATTCCGGACACATATGTAGTCAAGTTGCCGATCTTTCCTGAGACTCGATATACCACATGTTCAGATACACAAACATTCAATACATAGGGAAATCCCCGCAAATTAAAAAACATTACATACAGCAACAAGGCAAATTTGGTTAAATTTTGGGTTTATGATGCGCATTGTTGGGACTACTGGATACTCCATTGATTAATACAACAGACATCAACATATCTCATATAAAACAAATAAACAACATGGACAAGCAGTGTTTTTTGGTGAAATGGGGTAGCGAACTCATCCAACATTGAATGTGACCGAATTCATGGTTATTTCCACATGAATATGCATAATATACATTACGGGGTATACAGGCATGCTGCATGCTATCAGCAATAAAAAAAAATGGGTTCAGTTAGAGACATGGTATTCCAATTTCAATGACATGTTAAAATATCTATTGACGATTTAGGGAGGTGTCCTAACTAGGGGAGGATTTAAATGATATAAACGGCTTAACCTGCACGCATAGCATTATCATAATTGTTTTCATGTGTAAGCTCCATAGAGAAAACACGATTTACCAACAGCCTGAGGGTCCAACTTATATAACCAGTAGATAATACCAACGTTACGACGTTAAAACTGAGTAGAACCGAACAATACAAGTAGGATCAAGTGCGGTATACCCATGAATTGGGGTTTGTGGGGTAAGCATAGCAACACACACATTTGTTTGAACTTTTTGGGGATGTGGTTCATGATTTACTGTTTCATGTTCCAATACCCAATCTTCCCAAAAAACAAATCCCCAAAATATGTCTGATTCCTCCGTTCCAATAAGATATGCCCAATTTTCCCCAAGAAAAATATGTCAGATTCCTCGCTGGATCCTGGGGCACGTGATCATGTTCCCCTGCTGCTGGCTTTGGTGCAGTTCCTCAAGAAGGTGCCTTGGAGCATCGCGGATGCATGCGGAAAACGAGTATATAGTATGGGAAGACGATGGGGATCACATAGGGAAAACAATGGTAATGTTATGGGGACAATGTAGGGATAATATAGGAATCAAATGTGATATGGTCACCGACAGAATTATGGAAAAAAATAAAACGTTCAACTTAGACAGGCGGCGCCTGCGTCCGATTTTTCCATAATTGGATTTTTCCCCATAAGGGTTCAAAATATCCCGGAAGTGATCCGAACCTTTTTTTTTCCATAATTCTTGGAGGTGGCCATTATTTCCATAATTGACTTTTCCTGTGAAATCAGGGGGCTAGGGCAGATTGACCGGTTTTCCATAATTATTTTTTCCATAATTAATGTTTGGGGCTCCACCTGTTGGACATGTCATGGATCCACAATTCAAACCCGTTTTTTTTGGAGTTATGGAAATATGTATGCAAATGCAAATATGTAGTATCAACCCAATTGGTGGCTTGGCAAAAGGAAACATCCAGATATTATGTATATCAATGGCAGGCTTTAAAGGCATATACCAGATCTTTAGACACATATTTTCTATAATTCAATATTCCCCCTTGGAATGCATTCAAATTGCGAACATCACATGATATTATGTATATCAATGGAAGACTTAGGGGCATATACCAGATCTTTAGACACATAGTTTCTATAATTCAATATTCCCCCTTAAAATGCATTCAAATTGCGAATCGATGGACAGTCACCGACAGAATTATGGAAAAAATATAATTATGGAAACAATAATTGTGGAAAAAACAAGGTTCGCAACTTTTCTATCATAGACAGGCGGCGCCTGTAAATTGAAACGTTTTTTTTTTCCATAATTCTGTCGGTGACTGTAATTCCATTTGCTTTTGGTATATTTATAGGTTTTGGTGATGACGGGGCAGTGTCAAAAGCGCAGTGGAATATCACCGTATCACCTGCTTGGTGTTCATGGGGACTGGCTCACGGATTACGCCCGATGTTTTGGGTCGTCGAACTTCCTACAACCTAAACCAACGGAGGTTTTTGATACGGCTCAAGTGGTGATCTGACTTTAAACAAATAGGAATTGAATCCAAACGCTGGTGATCTAGTCTACAACAGCTTGCAAGTGGTTGGTTCGGTTGGTTCGTGTTCATCAGACCCAAATTGACACTACGTACCTCAACCTCATGCGCGTCCCCGGGTCAGGGGGCTATATGACAGCATTTCAACTTGCCAGAATTTCCAAATAAACCTAAAATCACAAACAACATGTCCGGCTTCATTAAATAATGATTTCACATCTTGGTGGTTTGTTAATTGTTGGTCCCCTGCTAAAAAAATAGTCGGATATAAACCCGTTACATCTAGCTGTGTTTCGCATCCAAATGATGATGTGGTATATCAGTATATTATCATGTTCGTTGCTTACGGCTAACCAACCAGCAAAATCAGAGCTTATAGTCTTGTAAGAATATTATACTAATAGTATATACTATGATTATACATTTTTAAAAACATGCTATGTTCATGATACTATGATTACTGTATTATACCACCTGGTTATTTAACATAGCCATGGAACATCACCATCTTTAATAGGTAAACCGGTAAACCATCTATTTTTATGGGCCATGGCTTCCATGGCTATGTTAAATAACCAGAGGGTATTTGCTTATGTGGCAGTGTGTCAAAACCTTGTACCCCTGGTGAACATCAAAATAGCTGGTAAATGGATGTTCATTCCCCTAAAAATGGTATTAATAGGTAATGATCCATAGCCATGTAATACCATTGTATCAACTTAGCTTATTAAGAGGGTCAACCTCCATTTTCCTATGGTTTTCCTATGGTTATACCACTATATTGTACCCCCCAAGTTCCTCCAGCCCATATCCAGTCCATCCAGAACTGGCGCTATCCACCGGGTTCCGGGACATAGCCATGGGCCACTGCCAGGTGTATTCGCAGGCTTGGATGGACACCTGGAGACTTGACTGACGGCCAAAGCTGGTAATTTTGGCAGGTCAAACATGGTCAAAAATGGACATGGTAAATCACAAGGTGGTGCCCCCATAGTTAGCTAAGTTGGTTTATAACTCCCATAACTATGGTTTATGGCAGATATAACTATAGTTAATGGGGGCTATAAACCAACTTATAACTGGGGGGCACCATCCTGTAAAGAATATGGTAAATCACGGCAAATCATGGTAAGACAGGATCAAATTAATGCTAAATCATGCTAAGCATGGTATTAGACATGGTATACTGTATATATCTATGTTGAAGGCAAACAATAATATCTAAACCTTTGCCTGAATGATTTCCAGTGTTCAAACAAACTCATATTTGTATGTACGAATATCTGGAAATGGTCCAGTGACTTCCTAAATCAACCCATCCTTGCAATTCCGGTGAGGTCAGTCAGTGGACTCCCTTGAAATATGCTCAGAATATGTTGCATCGGGGCTTTAAGGCGTAGGTTTGTCTGAACATCTTGGGAAAAACCATTTCTCATGAGATGTTTATAACTATAATTATTAAGTTACTAACTGCAACTATATACTATCTGGTTAGTAGCTAGGGTAAGTTCAGTTCTTTTACATGCAAACAAAAACATCCGGTTTTCCGATCACTTTCCTATATCAATGGATTGTTTTTTTGGGTCAAATCGACAGGATACCATGGTCTTTACCAGTGTACGAGTTTCCTGTAGATGTTCCCTTCATCCAATTCGTGGATAACAAGAGATTGCCACAACTTGAACAAAACACTAAACATCTATGGGATAGTAGCTGTTTTTTTTTTGTGTTTTTTGTTGTTTTTTTTCTGGAGAGGGTGAAAAAAACTGAGCCATTTAAGGTCCTGATAAGGTTGGGTAATGATAAGCCCAGGAGAGGCCATATTAAGGTCCGCCGCGACACGCTGTAGGTGATGACGTTCCCATTCAGTTGGCCCTGCCAAATCAATGGAGCCGGACAGTTAGAAACGAGAAGGCCACATATATCTACCTTAGTGCATGCTATCAGTTATATCATATCATCCTACTTAGTAAATTCATATGATATTAAAATGATATGATACGTTGGTTGGTTATGATGGTTATATTGCCACGTTGTAAAGATGGAAAATAAATGCGAACTTATCTTGGCCATTTTGACGGTCATGATGATTGTGATTCTCCGCTATTGTTCATCCATATCATATTGAATGAGATAATAATGATATTTTAAGACGTCTAATGAACATTCTCAATCTTGATACCCAACGCCAAAAAAATAAGCCTATGCTATGAAAATACGACCCAACCTCACTACAAGTGAACCCAGACATCATTTGCCCATCGTCAGCATCAACAAAGGCAAGGCCTTTGAGTTATAGCCCTTAGCAGTTATAACTGCTTCGTAAGCTCATTTAAGTGATATACATATCTAGTTGGTTAATAATCGTTAATATATGCTTATTATATGGTTAATGATGGCGAAATAATATTCTGGTTGGTGGTATACCTACCCCTCTGAAACATATGAGTTCGTCAGTTTCTTCCCAACTGAATGGAAAAATAAATTATGATCCAAACCAGCAACCAGCATTTCTCACAGGTTTTCTGATCACTTTCCTATATCAATGGATTGTGTTTTTCGGTCAAATCGACCACATTAGTTGCAGGGCTACTGCATGCAGAGAGTGAAATCATCATCTCGTTGGGGGTGATAAAAATTCCTCAGCAGCTCGGCAGTTTTGGAAATTTTCTTACGGGATGGCAACACGTTTACAGATCGTCAGTGGCCAAACAACAGGAAATCTCCATGAAATTGTGGTAAATTATTGTTATTATACATGAGAAATACACTAAATAGCCATCACTAAGTTATACCAAATACGGAACAATCTGAGCATCAACATTGTAAACATGAATGCTGTTGCAGCAAAACCAACTATCATTGGTGAAATCCCTATGCCTATATAAATACTATAGATATAAATTACACTTGTAAATATATACCAAAATTCCAGCGGATTCCAATTCAGATCGTATACCACCATAATCCATTAAACAAAGTATCAATATGTGGGATGCCAACTACAAAATACCAACTACTACAGTATACTAACTGAACACATCACTACCATTGCTGACTAGTCACTGTTACGTTTAAAACAATATCTGTACACATTATTGGTGGCATACGTATCTATTATCTGTTATTCTACCAATATCATACTCATCTGAACAATGCCAAATTCCTCTGGAATTATATACTTCCAGATTGGAATAATGCCAACTCCCATTAATTGTATATCCATTATACCAATTCCTGTGCTTGAGATTGCCATCAATAGTATGATCAAAATATACACACATACCCACAATTCAAATAGTATAATTACCAATAGTTATAGCATAGTAAAGTATATAAACAATGTATAATAGATTAATTATATTATATCCACAAATATCCATTATTCCAAGTCATAATTTCAATGACGCAAGTTATACCAATATCTAAACATAGTGTAGCTTCTTGTTGGCATTATTCTGAGCATTGTACCCATCCGAGCAGTGTTCAATACCCCTACAGTATTTGCTTATAGTTATAGGGATTATACTCTATACTACATATTTATATATATATATAGAGATTTGGAATTTCAATATATATATATATATATAGTATATATATATTATAGGCTAGGGGAGTTGGAATTCTCACAAGGCATGCACTCGGAAAATATCACAAAGCGACCAGTTCTTGAACACTGCCGCCTATCCCAAGAACGCCAAAGTCTTCCGGCACATGCTTTAAAAAAGCAGTGAAATCCCCATCAAATTAATGTCAACCCTGGATTCATAATCTCCTAGGCATTAAGTATCATATTATCACTAGTTGGAGGCTACCACCTTGATAAACCATGGTTTATTCATCAGGGGTTAACATTATCCTTAAATATAATCATGCGGTCTTGCAGCCTATCATTATCCTTAAATCATAGTAAACCATAATTATACAATATTTTATTATATATAAAACAAAAAAAACACTACAAGAACCGCTTTAAAAATCACTATAAAAACGACTCCATATCTGACTAATTAATAATTACTAAAACCCTCCAAAAAACTGCTGCTGTTTCGGCCTCCTGCAGCTCTTCCAACAGCGCCAGACTCTGCCCCCACGCGCCCGCGGCCACGGCAGCGCTCACCGCGGCGTTGTACCTGTGGCGGTGCCGCCAAACGACGCACGACGCAGGCGGGGATTGCGCGGCAGAACGCTGGGAATTCACCAGCAAAAACTCAAAAAAATGATGGTTTTATGGCTGAAACATGGCAAACATGGTGGTTTTATGGGTAAAAGATTGTAAAATATGATGAACTCATCTATGTTATGAAGATTTACTGCAGTTCTTTTACCCACAAAAGTGGAAGATTGCCAACAAGGAGAGCTGGTACAAGCAAATATATGATGGGGTTTTAATGAGCAAGAAAATTGTCAGGACATGTCAGGACCAAGTTCAACGTAGAGTGAGACCAAGAACAATAGCCGCTTAAGAAACAAATGAGGTGGGTTTACCAACAAACATAGGAGGGCTATAAGAAGAAATGAGGTGGGTTTACCAACAAATGTGGGTGGTTGCACAACAAACATAGGAGGGCTTTCACCAACAAACCTCATTGGTTTACCAACAAACATAGGAGGGCTAGCAAAGAAGAAGAAATCCCATCACCCTAGTATTGTATAAATACCCCAATATAAGCCTCCAAAAAGAACGTATCGAATACTAAATCAGGCTTGCTATGGGAGTAGTTATATAATATTCGGGGAGGGAATTATGCTATCTGGCTATGGGTCAAAAACCCTGATACCCTATGTACCCTAAAATAGCTGGTATAGCTGGATGTTTATTTCCTCAAATATGGTAATTTCATGGGTTTTAACCCATCTCCATTCGCAAAATGTTTAACCGGAAGTTTAGACCCTCCAAATACACCCAAAAGAATGGCCGGTAAAAGTATTACAATCATGAGGTAAAACACCATGTTTATGCCTACGGCAGGAAAACCGTACGTGCGTTTTGCTTCTTTTTTGAGTATTGCTCTTTGTCTTGGGGTTGGGGTGGGGTGGGGGGGCATGTTAACGTTCCTTGTACTTCGTACATGATATATTGCCATGTTGCTAAGATCTCTGGGATCTTTTACTACGTTACGTGTTGCTACGCTGCTGAGATCTCTAGTGTGGGTTGGGGTTGGGGTGAGGTGGGGTGGGGGGGCATGTTAACGTTCCTTGTACTTCGTACATGATATATTGCCATGTTGCTAAGATCTCTGGGATCGTTTACTACGTGACATGTTGCTATGCTGCTGAGATCTCTGTGATCGTTTACTACGTTACAGGTTGCTACGCTGCTGAGATCTCTGGGATCGTTTACTACGTGACATGTTGCTACGCTGCTGAGATCTCTGTGATCGTTTACTACGTTACAGGTTGCTACGCGGTTGGTATCTCCGAGATCGTTTACTACGTTACATGTTGCTACGCTGCTGAGATCTCTGTGATCGTTTACTACGTTACATGTTGCTGCGCTGCGTATGGGTTTCGGTGCGGTAGTGATGCATAGGTTTTCGGTTTGCAGACAAAGGCAGGGCAGAACAAAGATGTCATGCTATACCTGCGTTGCTGGTAGTGGTGTTATGAGTGCCATAATGGCAACTTGCTGTCGAAGACAGCTTCCACACTGATGGATCGCTGAGCCGACGAAGAGTGTGAAAAAAAATCTGCGCATCCACGTCTGATGCACATGATGTTTACCTGGATTTGTTAAAAATCAATAGATTTTGCATCCACTTTTTTAAACCCAAATTCAGTTATCCAAACTGATCGGAAGAGCATTTTATATTGTAAATTACAGGTGATTGTGACTCTCCTGGAAGCAACCAATCAAAACGCTCGCGCGGTTTCCCTTCCGCCGGGATGTTTATGGCTACTTCTACGGTTGGAAGGTCTAGGTATAACGAAGAATCTTGGATGAAACACAAGCCCCGCAAGCGCAAAATGATCACGCACCTTACTTGCCTGGGACCTCCATGGCAAACATCAGCAACCAGCGACCATCAGAGGTGGTCCCAAACATGAAATCTGTGTTGGTATATAGATATATCATATCAAAATATATCTAATATATCTACTAATTATCTCCTACTAGTAAGTATCTACTATACGTACAAAAAATGGTCTGATTTTGGATGATTTGGGGGTACCACCCATTTTAGGACACCTCCTGCTTGCAAATCAGAAATCCAACAGTTAAGCCACTGATTTCAACCGAACGCGATTCCGAACTGGGGCAGTATCATTGGCTGTTGGTTTGAACCCCTCTGAAAAATATGAGTTCGTCAGTTGGGATGATGACATTCCCAACTGAATGGTAAACTAATCCAAATGTTCCAAACCACCAACCCAACCGAGCGGTGGCACGTGACGAGGTTGGTGACCATTCGCAGACTCAGCATGTCCGCGAGCAACAGCATGGCTCGCTGCCACTGGAAACCGTCCTGCGAAGTCAGATGCGGATCATGTGTGCCCACGAAAGTGGTTACAGTTATGGCCGTTTACCCGGCCTGGTAAACATACAAAAAGCTATTGAAAATGGCCATAGAAATAGTTGATCTCTCCATTAAACATGGTGATTTTCCATAGTTATGTTAGTTTACCAAAAATATACCAAGTATAAGTGGTTGTCACTGGTTATTTCTATGGGATTAAAGATTTCATAAATGGGGTGAAAAATACTTATACCTGGTATTTCGGGCCACAACTGTAGGTCATATTGTAATTGTTCCACCATCCAATTGTGGGTTCAATGTGGTTCAATAGGTTTGAGCCATACTTTTGTCCTCAAGGGTCAGGTGACTGTCAGGCGTGGTGTTATTCTCTTGCACATCTCCTTTAGGGCTGGTGATAGCATCACAAAAGCAGAGGGTATCCTGTTACAAAAGTAATCTAGCTATGCTGTTGTTGATGTCGGTTACAGTATAATATACATTGAAAAAAACATGGAACGCGTGAATGACCATTGTTACCATTGAAATTATACAGTATTTCAAGCCCATTTGGTCTCGGGATCCAAAGAAGAACTTCAGCAAGCATTGCTTTTCCGAATCTTTACTTGGGTCTTGGTGCACATTCAACCCCAACCCAAAAAGGCTTTGAATCTGTAGTTTCGATTTATTTCAGGTATTCACCACAGCTATCTCGAACATTCCCAGTTCTATGAAATCTTAGGTCTTGGATCAAGTATCACAGGATCTTGCAAAATATCAGTGTCAAAACAAAGGATATCACCATAAATGATATCACCGGTGTGATGTGCCTTCATGAGTTTTGTCTGTTTTTTTTTTTTTAAAGTAAAGACCTGAAGCCCATGTCTTGATGATTGAACCCCCATAAACCCTTCCATTTGGCCCAATAATTCAGGGGTAAATCCGCTGGAAACACATCCAACTATAGACATCTATAGATATATCTACAATGTGGAGCCCCCCTTCGAAATCGCGTTCAGTTGGTGCTTAAATAACTACAATTTCACCAGCTGGGTTTATGGATGTTTATGGTACTTATGACGAACTCGTTACATGAGCTTATAAAGTAGATATATCTACCATAAGCACTAATTAACCTCCAGTAAATTAACATAGACCCTGGCAATTCTCGGGGTTGGAAGACTAGTTTCCATTAACAATTGGCTATTTTCAGGGTCTATGTTTATTTACCAGAGGGTAACCTACTTTTAAAACCACAAAAACTAGGAGGTACCACGAATACCGTACACCGAAAAAGCACGTCGGGCAGCCAACTTGTGTTCTGGAATCCCATGAGGTGGTGCCAATGTTTTTCGCGAAATTTTTGTATTTCAATGATGTGGCGAAAACAAAAAAGTAAACCGCTACTTGGTGGCTCATCCCACGGCTCGTAAGTGAGTTATAACCCCAATTATAAGTGGATTAACCCTACTTATCCCATTTATAACTGGGGTTATAACCCACTTACTAAGTGGGATGAGCCACCAAGTATGAATTATCCTATTGTAATCCCATTGAATCCCACTATAATCCCATTAAAACAGAAATCAAATAACTATAACTGGTTGGTGGTTGAGCCATCCCTCTGAAACATATGAAAGTCAAATGGGATTATTGTTCCCAATATATGGGAAAATAAAATTCATGTTCCAAACCACCAACCAGATAATAAACCATCCCCAAAATCACCATTTTTATAGGTGGTCTAAACATGTATAAACCATCAAACATGTGGTGGTTTATTCTTGTTTTACCCACATTAGGGTTTATGAATGTTTATGGCAATTTCATACATCTTATAACTACAGAATTCATGGGGTGAAACAACAAAACAAAACCAACAAAAATAACTGGGCGGGCACCACCCTGCAGTCACCGTTAAAAAAACGTTGCTTGTTACTCCTCGCATGCACTGATAGCTGAGCTGTAGCTGATCACATCAGCCTGGCGATGTCGATGTTGGGCAAGGTGAAGCCCGCCCAGTGATATTGCTTGGTATAAACCCCATGAATACTAGTTATCAGTACCATAGACCCCCGTTTGAAATAGCCAAGTTGACTGATTAACGAACGGTGAACTGTTGGGTTGATTGGGAGATAATAATATAATGTCAACTCCGGATTAATAAACCATTGTTTATTAATTGTGGGGGTACCCTCCAAATAGTCACTTTATATGATACATAAATGGGACCCCCCAATTAAACAGCCGTTTGGGGTTTATTAATCCAGGGTTGACATTACCATAGACCCAACACTTAAGCAAGTTATGTGCGTTCACCTAGCTATCGTAAACAGGGACCTGACCCTGTATAAATCTGACTGAATTATAATTAACGGCTAACCGCTTGCGACCATTTGCGGATGATTCTCCGCAATCTAATCATCATAATCATCATAATCATCATAATCATCATAATCATCATTCCATTGACGTCACAATGAGGTAATTCTTAATTCCTCCAGATAAATGACTGTCAATAATATGGTTTAACTACCAAACATAGGGGATTAACTGGGTTTAGCAGTCTAAGCATTGTACTCATCTAGAATTTGGGTATTGTAAATTATAGAACCACACATCTGATGTTTGGCTTTGTCGAAAAAATCTGGGACACCGCAATTTCTTGCAAGTTTCATGAGGAAAATAACGATTTACCAATGGATTTTGGATAATTACTATGTCTTACTAACAAACACACACACACACACACGCACACAAATTGGATGGTGTGATTATAAACATAAACGATAGCAACATGTGTGGGTCATTTACGAGTCTTGCGTTCTTGCATAGTTGTATGCCTACGTGTTTGACATAAGCCTTTGAAAGTGTACTGTAAGTATTCACTATTTTTGACAGGAAAGGGCATCTGCAAATTTGAGACTTTTTCACTTCCTAGTCAATACGACTGTAGAATTTCTTCTTGTTGACACAGCAATCATTTTGTCACAAGCAGCTGGTTGATGGAAAGAGACCCGTTCAACCAACAAGGGGATTTGAGACACTGGGGGCACGAATCTTACCAAAGTGACATGGAAACAAACATATCTGTACCCCAAACCAGTCCATATTAGCCTTTATACTATAAATCATATATTTTATAGTAAATAGTAGTGGGCATGTTGATTCATGTTGCAAGTTCACATCCACAAATCAATGGAACAAAGAAATAAGTGCGCTGTGCGCCACTCAAATTGGGCTTCCCTTGACGCCTGTTTCAGTAAAAACACGGAAAAAAAAACAGATAAAAAGCAAAGTATGCCAAGTATGCAATGGTATCACTTGGAAACGTTCCACAAAGGAGATACAAATAGACTTTCAGTTTACCCTCTGGTAATTCAACACTTTGCTATTGAACATTGCCATAGAAATAGTCGATTACCCATGAAAAAAGGATGATTCTCCATAGCTATGTTAGTTTACCAGAGGGAAATTCTGCATCTTAGTTACAAAAATGAAAGGGCCCAAGCGGTGGACCAAAAGTCACCACAGAATATCTCTAGGCAGATTTTATAATGATTCTACTATTAGTAGCCTTCCAAAAGTTAGAGAACAGTGCTTCCAGGATGGTGTAGCCATGTATGTTTTCCCATGGTTTTTCCGCCATGTTTTCCCATGGTTTCCTTGGCCTTTTCAGCATCTTCTTGGGACCTGAAAAAACCACCTGACCTCAACTGCCGCGTTGCGGCTACCTCGAGGTGAAGATCCTCCAGGCTATACAGCAAAAACAAGGCCTAGGATCTGCCGGGGCGGGCCGGGCCAAGGACTCCGTTTTTTTTGAGTTTCGGAAATTTCATGTTGGAAAATTATAAGGTGAAGACGATGCTTTGAAAAACAGCAACAAATCTAGAAGCACCAACAATATGACCTATGGTTTGGTTGAAGATGGAACCCAACAGTTTGGCTGTACACAGTAGGATCATCTCGAGAACCCTATTTTCAGGTCTTTTTTGTGATTTTTGGAGGATGAACAGAAACAAAAATGGGTACCGAAAAAATCCAGGACTTTGGACCCGGAGCTTGGGCTACAGTATTTGGCAAAACTTAACCATACAATGTGGGGCCCCCCAGTTATAAGTTGGTTTATAAACCCCATTAACTATCATTAACTATAGTTATTGGAGTTATAAACCAACTTAGCTATCGAACGGGGGCCCCACATTGTAGGATATGTCAATGGATGGCATTGGACAGTGTTGTTTTTGACATTGGAAACTCATCGGCGGTCGAAAACACATTCCCCATGATCCCCATACACAATTTCTTCGGAATCTTGGTCGGGAATCAATGCAAATCCCATACCAATCACATCGGGTCACAAAATAGCTCGAAATCTGGGTTTGTATAGATAAATCCACTAGATAAATCACATTCTACATCTCACTCGAGATCTTCCACTGGTGCAAGTTCCACAGCTGGCCGTGCAGGCACTGCTATTTGAACATGTAGTCGCTTGGCTGAGGCCGATCTACGTGGTGCTACGTGGTGCCACGTGGCGCGGCACAGCTGCAGCCTGATGTAATTGCGGAAGCCCCACCCTCGGCGGCTGGTCCGGGGCGCCTGTGAGGAACTGGTGTCCCATTGGCTGCTGAGCCGGGACTCTTCGGGCCGGATCGCAGCTCTGATCAAGACGTCAGCCTGCTGCAGCTCCCACCCCAAGTCCAAGTGTAACTGTAGGCCGAGCTTGTAGTATTGCACATTCTATCATCCATCCAGAATCCAATAGATAAATCCACTCAGCCTGTCGATGAAACGCAATGTCTTTTGTCAAATGAGCCATTCAAAAATACCCGATAACATTTCATGAAATACTAGTTATTTTTTTTCAAGTTTTCCCCACTATGGGTTATCATAATCCCCACTATATTAGGTAGTATAAGTCTCATTTCATAATCAACCAGGGTCTCACCTCTCAGCTTCCATATCTTCTATGGTTTCAATTCCGAGGCACCGCTTCCCATCGACCTTTCTTCTGACATGCACTGATTGCTGCGTTGTAGGAGACCACATTTCCCCGGGAGCGGCTCCTGAGGTGTGTGGGGTAATGATCACATCTGGCATGGTTCCATGGTGCCAGGCGTCACATCTTCCAGAACATCCCGATTTTGTACCGTATTCCCATAGGATCCATGGTGCTGGTATATATGCTAACATGACTGGGGTATATTGATGGGATCCATGTTACCATCATATATATAGCAGCACCATGGATCCGTCATGGGTATTGGTTGACATAAGTCATGGATTTGTTGCATCCTAAAGTATGTTTTCCAGAAGACCTGCACTCAATTGGACATCACCCATGTTCAGAGGATCATCGTACCCTGCAATTGATTAGCAACCCAGTTGCATAAGCCCCATGAGATATCATCAATAGCTTGTCCCATCCAAAGAGGGTTTAAAACTTATACACAAATCCCTTCCCCCCTAATCTTAACAACCCCAACCCTGGCCAAAACCATGGTTTTTCCTAGGGTTTTACACCTAATTGGGACAATTTTTCATGGGTTTTTCTGATGGGGACCGGGCCGACCTCTGCAGCTGGGAGAGGATAAACATAGCCTCTTTCCAACCTGAGATGCATGGAATTTAATATCGTCTATCCCAAAACATATCTATCTATCTATCAATCTAATCTAATCTAATCTAATCTAATCTATCTATCTATCTATAGAGACATTTATATGTTGGAATAGTTGGAATAGTGATCAATATACATGTTATAAACTTTTTTTTTGTACATTTGCCAACATTTACCTCGAACATAGTCTAATAGGTAAATTTATATGCCCGCACCATTGAGCAAAAAAAAACGAGAGTAACCACATGTCGATAAACTTATCTTGAATTTGTGAAGAATTATCTTGAATTACAGGAAAACATACCCTCATCGTGTTCACTAAAGAAGCATCATTTCACTTGATGCCGAACCCCCTGTAGAATAGGGAAATCCAAGGAAAAAAAAAATCAGGTGCCAGGCGTCGACTGACTGGATATAGCCCTTCCACAGGGAATTTTCCATCTTGACTGGCAAAGAAATATACAACTGGGGAGTTTCCACTGGCGGCTTAGATATGCTTAGATTTCTAGTATATTGTGGATTTAGGGTATCTGTAGGACTTTGATCTGCAATGTGATTCTTGAATACGTTTTATGCAATATTCTAGATATAGTGACATGCAAGTGCAATATGGGGTTTTCTTAAAATGCGGATGGCCAAAAACCATTGGTTTCAAGACTAAAATGGTCTAATTTTGGTTGATTTGGGGGTTACCACCCATTTAAAGAAACCTCTGCATGCAGAATGCTTTTCATGTTCATTAGTGGAACGAACATCGAACGAAGTGACTCTGAAAAAACTGGCAACCGACCAACGGGGCGGACCCCTGGAATTTGATGAACATCATTTGGTCGATTTTCCCGGCTTGGGAGGTAGGGCACACAACTTCAGACACACCCATGGACCCATATATATGATATTGTTGGTTAAGTATCCATAAGTATCCCAGTACTTCTCCACATTGTATCTTCCATACACCCAGCTATAGATAATTGATCAATCGCAAAGGAACGGTTTCCCTTTTCACATGCACTGATGGCTGCGCTGTAGCTAATCACCTCAAAACGTGGAGAATGAATTCGGAAACCGTGAACTTTCAGAAAAGGTTGCCAAAAAATGTAACAATATATATATATATATATTATGCAATGCATCATAAACATGATACACTGTTGCTTTTTCCCAAACCGCAACATGATGTTCTTCATTTCTGTCATTGTTGCTGGTTAAAGCAAGTATCTCCTAAGGTCTACCTGGTTGCATTGTTCCCCAGACTATTCAAAACCACTAACCGCAAGCCAGGGAAACTTTCATTCCCCCATTTCTAGCTAGCAGCAATCAACCCATGAAAAGCTACAACGCAAGGGCCCCAACACAGGTAAGTTAGTTTTCAACTGCAAGTATTGTTAGATTTGTGGCAAAAAAATGCAAAAAACAATCTATAGGTGAATGAGTGGAAATGAACCAGCATCCACACGTGGGGCCCCCACTTTGTACCCACTTCTCATTATTTTCCGTAGTGTTCTTGATTTGTTTACCGCAAGTTCCCCTTTAGCAGTCACAATACTCTTTACTGCGGTAATGATTAATTTTCTTCCCATCATATCCCCATTACCATCTGGTTATTTAACATAGCCATGGAAAATCACCATGTTTAATAGGTAAACCATCTGTAAATGGGCCATTTTCCATGGCTATGTTAAATAACCAGAGGGTATATCCTCACTCATATCACATACTTGGAGATTTACAAGATTTACCTTCTGGTAAACGTGGCAATGGCATTGGGAAACTCATCATGATTTCCCCGTTCGAATGCCTATTTAAATGCCCATTGAATGTGGGTATTTTCCAGCTAGCCATGGCTTGATTGCTTTAGGGTACCCTCCCCAAATCATCCAGGGCATACCCTGCAAGGCGAGGCCCACCAGTCAAACAAATTGTCTATAAGGTGATTAGCTACTTCGTTACTTGGTGGCTCATCCCACGTAGTATGTAGGTTTTAACCCTGGTTAAATGGGCTAAGTAGGGTTAGTTCACTTAAAACTGGGGTTATAACCCACTTATTAACTGGGATGAACCTCCAAGTATATACCCCATTCATCAACACCCAGCAGTCAACGAAGGCAGTTCTGTGCGTCAACCTCTCGCGATTTCGTAAGGCCGGGGGCCTAATTTTGTGGATATCGCTAAAATCCCTCTATACATATATATCTATCACTATAGTTGGTATCATATATTATATATCACAGTTAAATATATAGTTGTCTGTATAACTATGTATAACTAATTAATGTATATATATATATATAACTACAATATACTATAATATATCATATAACTATAGATAGTTACCATCCACTTTTGAAACTGCCGCTGCGTCGCATCTAACTGCAGCGACTCTTCCCTTGAGACCTCGAACAGCCACCTCATGGCCGACCGCCATTGCCCCGCTTTCTCGAGGGCGCTCAGGGCGCCTAGGTGCGCTGTCCCATGCGCTGTTGGCAGTGATGAAGCAAAAAGAGAGCTATGTCGACGTCATTGGATGGGTTTCAGGGAACATATGGTAAAATACCTATGGTAAAACCATGTAAAGAGAGCTATCTCATGAAGCAAAAGCCTATGGTAAAGCCTGCCGGTTTTATCTAAAGGATGTCATACTTTCCTCAACGTTTAGGATTTTCCAATCCTTCATCGAAGTCTGGAAGAGTTGTGCCTCAAAACATGGGATTCTCCATCCATCCCGCTCCGACTCCTGTTTTTGTTGCCTATGAAAAACCATGGCGCCTATGAAAGTTTGCTTCCCCCAGTAATGTTTGCTTTTTTTCGGGAATGAACTCCATGAATGCTATTGTTATATCCTGCACCCAACAGCTTAACCGGTTGGGTCAACTTCGCTATCGCTTGGGGGCCTCACCTTGTATGAATTGGGAGCCAAGGCTCAACCGTTTGACATACCATTGACCCCAATCGCACGACATGTAGACGGCCAGTAATATGATAAACCTAACAAACAAAAACCTCCAATTTTGAACTCCTACAAATCATTTCTGGTGAATTTGATGATTGTATGTGATTGTGAGGGTGATCCACCTAGCAGTTTTTTCGTGTCCCAGTCTTGACATCTCAGCTACAAGGTGGTGCCCAATCCATAGCCAGGTTTGTTTATAAGCCAAGACTTGCACAACTTGAAAAACATCACCTTTTGTGACATTTCCCATAGACAATGCGATCGCCGAAAGATTGTTCTTGCCCCGCTCTTTGGTTTGCATTTTGTTGAGCCAGCTCTTGCATTCGACGTTGGACTATGTGGGAGTTATGGCGCAGCTCCTGTGTGTAGGTCTCTGCTTTGATGCTGCGCAAATTCTGTTGTAAAACCACGAGATTCTGGAGCATGACATGCTTCACAAGGACAGGTGCAACGTTGGTTGCATAGTCTTTAAGCCCGACTGAGCTGTGTGGATCATACGATCGATCCAAAACTGGAGCAAAGATGTGGAGTAGGCTGGCACACCGCCTTGTTTTGGCTGAGCCAAATAACAGGCCTGGTTGCCATCGGGCCATCTCCAGCAATGATATCCACCTGGTAAAAACCACGTATTCTCATGCCATGACTGCCAAGACTTCGCTGCAATCGGCGACCAAGTTTTTCCAATAGGATCTTGACCGATATGATAAATGCATACCCGACACATTTGAAGTCTTGATCTGGTGAGTTTCTCCTCTTCACCTGATGTCCTTTCCAAAGCTACACCACAAAATAGTCCAAATATTGCCCAAGATACAATAATGCTAAGTTCATATATTAATCATACGAGCATTAATAATCACCCCCGGGCCCCCGAATTCATCAACACCCACATTCCAAAAAATGTCTGGCAATACAACTTTGGGTTGGTCCCTCCCTATTAATAAACATGTGCGACCACCCTATTAAACAGCACCCTGCTTCGAAATCTGACTTTTTGGTAGTCAGGATATCTCACCCCATTGGGAGGTTGCTAGTGAAAAGAGAAATCTCGACCAATTGGCAGGCAGGTTGGCTGCAGTTTTTTTTGTATGACAAGCCCTAGTTTTTTGTTTGGGGCGGACTCTTACCTTCTAGGGGAGTTATCAATACGAACTTGGCATTAAGTATAGGATTTATGGATAGTTATGGTAGATATATGTAGATATATCCATAGATAGGGTTTTCTAAACAAACTTAAAACATTTGGGTGCACCACCTTGCAGGTTGAGGTCCAGGTTTCCGCCCAGGTGCTGTTGTAGGTAATGATGTTGCCTGCAGTGCTGCGCACTGGGGTCACTCGAGTTGAAGGACGAGTTGGAGATTGGGAGGAACAGATACCATCCGGTAATGACTCACACTTTGCTATTGAAACTTGCCATAGAAATAGTTGATTTATGTTGATTTACCCATTAATATTGGTGATTTTCTATAGCTACGTTAGTTTACCAGGCCGAGTACTTCGTTTTTTGTCACCAGAGATAGCATTGGAGTCGTCGTCGTGATGCACGATCGGATCTCAGTTGACAGCCGCTTCTTTGGGGGTGGCCAAAACAAAAAGGCCCCCAGGAGCCCAGGAGAACGGTCCAAGATAATATCCAGGAGGTGATGAAAAACCCAGGAACTTGGGATGAACTGGGACTGCCATAGCTTCTACGATGCTTACTTCGTATTAGGGGGTGCAGTTTCGCTTCACATCCCAACCGCCGCTGGCCTTGAATTCCATCGTGCTGCATCTCGGACAGCAGTGCCAGCGCATGCTGCCACTGCCCACTGTTGCCGCAAGCACTGACCACCGCACCCCTTGGCACTTGGAATGAGTTGGACTTGGGCCTCCATCATTTTGTACATCTTTATCCCATCAGAACTGACTCAATTGATGATCTCCTGTGTAAGGCGGTGCCCCCTAGTCAGTTTTACGTTGGTGTATTGAAGCGTCGCTGAAGGATCGAATGCATGGTAGACATATCCGTAGTTATATTATATTAACAATATATATATATATATATACATACATATCAACTAACAAAACTGGAGGGGCATCACCTTGTAGTGAGGTGTGGATGGAGACTGCAGAACTTCCCATCTATGTATTCATTGTTTTCCGCGGAGATTGGCCTGAAAGGATCCGAAATGAAGGCCTCTCACCTACCTATTCACTCATATTACCTGCATGACATGAACATCGGATCGGTGTCAAAATTGTCCTGTGACGAACTCATCACACGCGGTGGTGCTCCTAGTTATAAGTTGGTTTATAAATTCATAATCCTATAGAATGGTATAGATATCATGATATATCTACACCATAAAATTCCATAAATCCAAATCTGGCAATTTAACATAACTATGGAAAATCACCCTAGAAATAGTAAGCTTCCCATGACAAATAAGGTGATTTTCCATAGTTATGTAAATGTTTACCAGAGGGTACAGCAAATAAAACCTTAAACCAACTCAATGATATACTGATTTTTATTATTCAATGGGAAAATAAAATACAAGGTGTCAACAACATCTTACGTTTACTCATGAAACAAGCTGGGGGCGAAGTGGATCACCACCTTTCGGCCAGTGGCAACAAGATCACATCCAGCTCACCCCGAACCTCGCAGATCCCCAAAGTCAGGATGGGTTGTAAAGGCTATACCGATATATCTTGAATGGTACAATGTGGGCCCCCCCAGTGATGTTTGTTGGTTTATAAACCATGAAATAATCTCCATTAACTATAGTTATATCTACCATAAACCATTGTTAAGCCACTTATAAACCAACTTAGCTATCTTGGGGGCCCCATCCTGTAGTATACAGTATATGGGTATACTATTTTATATACTGGTTAATAGCTATATATATATATACTATTAACAAATATCCCAGTGACTATTGATATCTGGTTGGTGGTTGGTATACCTACCCCTCTGAAAAATGATGGAGTGAAAGTCAGTTGGGATGATTATTCCCATATATCATGGGAAAATAAAAAACATGTTCCAACCCACCAACCAGAATATATTTTGAATGGTAATTGGAAGGTTCATAATTACATTATACTATATTACCAAAAAACAAAACATTGAATGGTCTAATATAGTGTCATAGGCGTTGATATTCATATGGCACCTACCAAGGTGGTGTTTCATCCAAGAAAAACGATTCGAATCTCCCATACACTACTTCGCTGACGCTTCGAATCCAACTGAGCAAATAACATCCATCCAAATGCCATGAAAAATCCCATGAAAAAAACCCTTTAATCATTACATGTTTTGTTGGTAAAATGCGAAACAGTAGCTGCATATAAAAGTAGCTCTATGGAGGTGTCCAATCCATGGGGGTACCCCCAAAAACATCCATTTTTGATTGGGTTTTTCCATGAAATAAACCATCCAGCGAGCTTGGCTATTGGGGTACCCTCTGGTGAACTAACATAGCAATGGAAAATCACCATGCTATTAATGGGAAAATCCACTATTTCTATAGCCATTTTCCATTGCTTTCTGTATGTTCACCAGAGGGTATCCCCATGACTTAAGAAACCCCCTTGTTTTATCACAGGGAACCACCATGAAAATCCATTTCCCCCGTGGCTCCACCGCTCCACCGTGCCTCCTTTAGGTCTTCCAAGAGTTGCATGGCTTGAAGCCATTGGCTGCCTGGAACTTGATGGAACTCATCATTTTTGACTTCAGGGAGTCGTTAAATTTGATACATGGCTACATAAACACCTGCATGTATATAGATCATGCCCAATCTTAGATACGCAAAATATGAGATTCTTAGCTGGTGAACATAGATAGAGATGTAGCTGGAATTATGAATGTGCATACATGCTGATATATATATATATATATATACATGTATAATACATATATATGATATATGTATGATTATATGTATGATTATATGTATGATTATATATGTAACCATATGTACACACTACAGAAGATATCTGCAGTTCAGCAGCAATACCGCATACCTGTCAACATGGTTTCCAGGTGACACCAAATGTGCAGTGACGTGACCGCAAAATTTTCTCAAAGACCTGTCAACAGCGACACTTTAAAGATACCATTGATCAATGGGAGATCTCCAAAATCCGATTTATTGGAGCTACGTACTAGTACCAATATGTTTGGCCATATGAATTTTGGGGATATTTCCTGAAACCAAGGCCTAAAACATAGGCCAAACTTTTATGGAATCAGTACCTCCAATGGCCATTGATTGATGGTTTACTCAGTTTACTCGAGCCCCGAAGAAGTTTTTTCAGAATCCACCCTGGGAGAGTTCATTCCATCCATTTTGATGTTGGAGAAATGTTGCTTAGTCGTTTCATGTTCAACCCATCCCAAAAAATCTGACTATGATTCGTAATTAATTATGTAATATTATATATGTATGTATTAATATGTAATTATGTATATATATATATATATATATACACATACAGACATACCCATCATTGTGATTCATTGTGTATTTATCTAATATGTATATATACCTGGAAAGCCGTTTGAACAAAAATTTTTGTTCATTATGGGAAAATCTGGTCGAATACACCTTTTAATGATCAATGAACAATTTTACCCGTAATGACCAGATAATTTGGTCAATTCACGATATTGCTATTGGAGGTGCGCCCGATCCTTGCATCCAAGGCTCACAGTATGGATGTGAATGATGTGAAATAAAAAAGGGGAAGATGCATGTGACCATGCACCCCAAATCGAGAATGGAAGAAATATATGATGGGTGCCATAGAATATATTATGTGGCATAGACTATATATTATAGATTCCCAACAGGGTCTCTTGAAATATGTGCATAGAAACCATGCGTCCTGATTGGGATGATTGCATCGCTGCTGAGCACGTTGAGGCCCGCTCTGATTACGTGGGGGGGGGCATCGAAAAACGAAATAAGTTTGATTTGATTTCTTGCCATGAATTCTATCTTGCAAGTACAGTTGGCTTTTGCTGGAAGCTTTTGGGCGTTCCCTTCAGAGCAAACCGGCTCAAAAAAAAAACGTTTTGCTGCCTTGCTATGGCGAACCTTTATGGTGTTGCTAAGCATTGGTGGATGGAGCCTTCCATCCAAGAGAGGGTGAAAGAGGGCGGCATTGGTGCCATTGTTGTAACCAACAATACCCAGCCCCTTGCATCCAAAGATGTACGTCATGCCTTGTGGAACAGAGAAGTCTTGATCCCAATCATGGAGAATATGCGATACCACCACCTGATCAAGACACCTGATACGGGGACGATTCAAGACCAAGTTTGGATTCTCCAGCTGCTGTCTACCAAGCAGGGATTTGATGCCCACAACCTTCCTCCAATCCCTGAAGAGTTGGAAGTGCCGGTTCATTTGTCGGTGATTAGCATTAAGAAGCTGGTGTCATATGTGCGAGCCAAGTACATTCGTCCTCACATGCCACGGGACAAGGGTTCCTTTCTTCATGCATGTTTCCATTTTTTTATGTGATTATCAATCATGCAGTTCAAATCAGATCATAATTTCCAGGTCTTTCCCGGAACCACAGTATGTATTTTCTTCCATTCCAATTTGCATATGATGGATGGAAGAAATCCTGCACCTGCACCGCTTCGTGCCCATGTATAGTGGTAACACTTATAACTATAACTGCAATGGGACTATATTGGATAAACCATCTATCATCCGGTGCAAGATTTCTTCCATCCACAATATGGTTCAGATCCCTTGGATCATATATGCCCCATAGCTACCCCTGGAGGACGCAGACTTCAGAGAGCTCTTGACCCACTTTGGCGAGTTGGAGCCTTTTTTGCACCCGGCACATTGTCCATGGTTCATCGGGCCAGCACACTTTCAAATGGTAAAGGTGAAACCGGTGAAACCAATGAATTTGACTGCAGGCTGAGGTTGATATATAGATTTTATGGGAATCATTTCAATATATTTGGAACCCTACATTACATGCATGTATACAGTTGTTGCAATATGTTGGAGTGTTTGCTATCAATTCCCACCGGCCTTGGCCGCGCAACTCCGCCTCTCAGGAACTCTATTTAGACCTCCCCGCGGACAAGTCAGCTCCTGACGACAGCGAGGATGAGAAGGGCGAATCTAAGGAGTGTGATCTACGTGATCGGGTTCGTCAGGTGCCAATTCCTTCACCTACTACAACCCCGGTTGTGCCAGCTCTGGCTGAATCTGTGGGTGGGAACTCGGGTTTGCTTGAGAATGATATGTGGGTTCCAGAAGCCCTTCCTGTTGATGAGCAGGAATGTGTGTTTGGATTGCACAAAAAAATCATGGAGGCCAAGGCCAGGATTGCTGAACTCAAAGGTCAGAATTCCAACAGTACTGGTACTCCCATGGTTTCTCCGAGTGATCCAGTTCCAGAGATAGCGTCACCAGTGGATTCGACTTCATCAAGGGTTGCTGAAATTAGATCCCGGATGGAAAAGTTGCAGTCAGATTTGAAGTTTCTTGTCAGTACCATCGACCAGTTTCCGTCTTTATGAAAACATTGTTCATATGGCCATCCAAGTTGATCAACAGCAATCTTAAGAGGTATAGATGTATTCCCCTGGAACCTTAGGATAGATGTATTCCCCTGGAACCTTTAAAAATTAATATCAAACCTGTGAACCCATCTCTTTCCCAGGTTGGAAGCCAGCACTTCTGTGCCAGCAATGGACTTTGATGAGACTCTCCCGATGGTGCCGGATGAAACTCAGTACTACGCTCCCGATGCTGTGCCCGATGCTGTGCCCGATGCTGGGGTGGATGAAGCTTGGTGCCCCCCCGAAGCCACTCAGGGTGAGGATGAAGGCCCCAAAATCAATGATCCTACTACTGGCAATGGTGATGAAGGTGAGCGCATTCCTGTTCCTTGAACCGGATATAGGTTGATGTCTCTACCACTTCAACCGAACTTCAAGTGTTTCTGTTTTAGATGTTTTTTTTTCAGGGGAAAAGTTCAATATGTGGGTTCTCAGCTGCTCTGTGCGCTCAGGTTGTGGATCGCTTGAAGCAACAGCGGTTGAAGGATGAAAAGAAAGAGGAAAACTCTACGAGGAAAGGAAGGAAGCCTAAGGGAAAGGCAGGAAAGGCAGCCAAGGCAGAAAAGCCAGCAAAGGCACGAAAGGCAGCTAAGGCAGGAAAGGCAGCAAAGGCAGAACCTGAAGCAAACAAGGAGCAATCCAGCAACGGTCCAAAAACCATAGGTAAGAGACTTCGCAGGATGAAGTCACAGGTGCGCATGGTAAGCAATGAACCAGAAGATGGTAAGATCACCCAGAAGGATAAGGCCACACCATCAGCAGCAAAGACAAGGAATCCAAGCAGTGAGACAACGGCAATCCCAACCACTATGAGCAAAGGTAAGGGCAAGGATGAACGCAATGTCAAGGAGGCAGGCAAAACGAAGAAAGTCAAGAAGGGATGTCAAGAAGGGATGCAAGGTCAAGGGATGCAAAACGAAGAAAACGAAGAATGTAAAGAAGGCACAGGGTGAAGAGGAGGCAATGGACCAGGCAGGACATGCAGGCAAAGGAGCAAAGGCAAAAAAAGCAAAGCAGTCGTCCACATGTGCGGAGCCAGCCCCCAAAGCTGGAGAGGACAGCCCACTCGCCTTTCATCTTAAGCATGCATGTTTGTTATGACATATCACATATGAGCAACATAATGGCTACATATCCTTAAGTATAAACTGATCTACAAGTCTATTACCAAATGTCTCCAGGATGGATGCCGCCGAAAGCGCATCAAGCACGATGAGACCACGGGTGAGATTAAATCCGTAGTTGAGCACTTGAACCAACAGTTTGAAGGGCAGTTCAAGATCATGGTGTACTGGTCGCGCTCAGCTGTAGGATTCCTAATCCTTAAGAATGGCAAGCTCCAACAGGCTTGGTAGCTGAAAACGTTAAAACCTTTCTGATGTTCTAATTATTTGATGTTCTGGTTGAAAATGTTGGGAATTATGTATGATTCATTTCATAAGTAGGTTACCCACATGGACAGACCCGCCAACCCAGTCTCCTTTGCCATTGTTGGTGTCCCGATCCACGCCATGTCCTGGAGGTTTGCTACTGCACAGTGCGCTTTGAGGATTTGATGTTTGCAGTCAAGAGTGTCGCAACCATAGCTACTTTATTGCACCCCAGGAGATGCTTTTCCTTTGTCCCATCAACCATTCAATAAATGCAATCCCACTTGGAAAAAGTAATTGACCACAAGTGGTAAGCCATGACCCTGAATTGTTGAATTAACAATCTGCAGCCCTTGACTTATCTGAGGCTGGTCAAATGCTCAACGGCATTGATGAAGCGGACGCTGTGTCGAATTTTCTGTACTACAAGCCAGTTCTTACCGGCCAGAGCTCTGATCCCAATTTGAAGGAGGAGTTGCACAAACATATCAAGGAATTCACTGATGAAGTCAGCCCCGAAAATGAGGATGCTGATGCTCAGGATGTTGACTAAAGAAGCCGGACATTTATCTTAGAGTATATCTGTAGGGTTCCCATGCATGTAAGGCTTTCACATCACCGTTTTCGAAACACATGGTTTATCGCAGTGAACCTCCAGCTGCAATGACTACTGAACGCATGAACTCATTTTTCATTGTGTTCATATCAGCATTTGATCTGTGATTGCCTGCTGGCATGGTCCGCTTTGTGGCACACAATTCTATCTTTGGGGGATATGGCTTAAACGCCGCAAGACTTTGTCTCGCCAGCGCTTTGGGGAAAAAAGTTTCCATCTCCCACTTTGTATTTGGGCAGGGTTCCATTTATCCAGATGAAAAGAATACGTACCAAAGTCTTACAAAATCGGAACAGGATGTGAAATTACCACCAACAATTCTGGGTTCATTCACTTTCAATCGTCATTCTCGCCTTGGACAGGTTATGTGATTGCTGCTGCTGCTATACCAGCTGGCTGAGGACTGGATGGTGGTCACATTTTTTCACAAACAATGGATGAAAAATGAAACCCAGCCCAGCGTTTATTGTTTTTTGAAATGCAAATCATGAGAAGTTCATTCCATACATGGTGGACCCTGAGAAACATTCCCCAGCAACAAAGATCCCACACGCTCGCACAATCGTCCTTCCGCCAGGATCTTGGCATGCCTCTTGCAGGCAAGAAATGGATTGCGAAACGGGGCTTTGTGAAGCCAAGTCGAACTGTCCTGTTATTTCATTGGGTGATGTGTTGGCAAATATTGGCAGATTTGAACTGATTGCCAATCAAGAAGGGTGGGCCGTCCAGAGTGCAATTTTCTTGGGCTGGGTGATCAGCAGTCATGTTCAATGAAACTTTGGGGACAATCATGTTTTCGAGAGAAAAAACGATGTCCAGTTTAAACTTCCATTTAATCCATCTTGCCATTCATTCGATACACTTAATCCATCTTGCCATTCCGATGCAGCCACCATCCAGCTCCAAATATTGGCGTCTCGTTTCTCTGGGAGCCATGAGGGCCTGGGACAGCCGGGATGTGACGCGTTTGGTCCATGAAATGAAGAAGCGATTCCTGCCCAAGGCATGAATCATAGAATGAAACATAAATTTCATGGTATGATTTTCAAGTTATAATGACCAAGTACTGATGTTTTTGTCCTTTGCAGGCATTTATTCTTTTGACCTTATTGGTCATCTGGAATGGGATCCCTGGAGATTCTAGCGTGGGCGTGGGGTCCTTAAAGATGAATCATATGAATCTTGCAAATTCAGAAACTTGAAACTTGATGGAATCCAAACTATAAGATTAAACTATAATCTGTCCATTCCGATCCTCGGGCTCAGGATTTCCAGTTCATTGAACTCTTCTCTGGGTCTCGTATGGCAACAAAATGTGTATCGGGTGCTGGATACCGTGCAACATGCATCGATATCAAAGACCATGAAGCTGCTGGATATGCCTTGGGGGAAGGTAGTGTCTTTGACATTAACAGTGCTTCAGGCTTTGTGCTCCTTAGCGTAATAGTGAAAACTACATGCATGCATACATGATATGGGCGCATGGGATGCCAGTATGGGGCCATATTGGCTTTAACCTCCCTTGAAACAAGTGACCTGGAAACCCCGTTTTTTGATCAAAAACGGGTGTTCCAGGTCACTTGTTTAAATTTACCAGACCATATGAACCCTTACCCATCGCATTCAACAGCCAACCCAGGTTGGCAATCCAGGCTTTGCTTCAAGGAGACCCGGATGGATTCGTGGCATGGTATGGTGTGCTATGCAGTACATGGTCAGCAGTATCAAGGGGATCAACATTTCGATGGTACCTCAACTCCTTGGGATATGAAGATCGGGAATGTGTGGCACAAGGAAATTTGATGGTAGCAAGGTTCGGATGTTAAACAAAACATGTTCATGCAAAGGCTTTCATGTTTCCCATCAAGTACAATTAAGACCAATGCAACAAACCCATGAAGGTGCTCACTGCTGATGGCGCTGACTGTGTGCTTGGGTGGTGTTTTCATTTGTGAGCAACCTCGGCAAAGCTTAACTACTATTTGTACGGCCCCCCGATTTGAATATAAATGATTTCATTGGTGAATGTCTATTTTGGATTATCTTCCATGGATCTTACAACTCTGGATCTCTGAACCAAGGTTTTCTGAAGCTGTTGGTGGATGCGTTTATTCAAATCTGATTCTCCAAAGCGACATGTGGCATACTCCAATTCCCCATGGGTCGAACGCTTCAACTTGGGTCGGCTTACTGGATGGAAACCCAGTGACAACAAGAAGAAGAACACTGCTGTTTATGTGGATCCTATTTCCGGGAAAAGGAAATGGCATGGAACCAAAAATCTAAAGGGTACAGAGCCTTTACCTCAGTTGTTTTTACTGTCAACTACTGGTTTTGTTGCACCCCATCATTAACGTCCATTTGACCTGTAGCCTGGTAAATCAGGTGCTACCCGCTCCGCTTGGGGATGAAGATCGTAGAGATCTTTCCTCGCCTCTTGAAAGACTGCAAGCCAGTTGAGTGCCCACCTGATGCCAATGGAGCGACTATTTTTGAGTCAATGGAATACGGGGATATGTGTTCCGATGCGGATATTAGGACCTGTATTTTGTACATAAGAGGATCGTACAGCCTCCAAATTCCACCAAGTTGGCGAAAACTCTTGCCAACACATATTTGAGAAGCATTTTATGGGAACCCCGACGGATCCAATCAAAAAAAATACACATTTTGAACAATATCGATTTGATCAAAAAAAACAATCAAATATGGCCATATATGGGCATATACTCCAGTATTTGGGTGTATTGAAAAAACCGTACCCGTACTGAAACCGTAATTTATTGGGTTTTTATTGGAAAAAAACCATAGCGAAATTTTGAAAAAATACCATATATGGGCTGTTTTCCAGGGGTTCTCGCTAGATGCCTTTTGCAGCGAACTTAGCTGCTTCTGGAAATGGGTATCGGCCAAAGCATGGTCCATAGACATTCAACATCTCAAGTTTCACACGTGTGAGACGTTTCAGCTACGTGTGTGAGAGATTGTCTTTGGAAAATGTGAGTATATATCGATTCAACAAGTGTGCTGTTCAATGCATGATGTGTTCACATGATACCCATCACTCATGAGATCAGTAATTACTTTCCCCTCAGCCATTTTGTGAACCAATCGGCTTGGTGTGCTGGGTGAATGGAGCCTTTGCTCTCTCGTGCGTGGAGCTGCGCATCCTTGGGTGCTGGTCAGAATCATCTCATGGCAGTTAAGAAGGAAGGGATGACCCGCCAGAAACAAATGGAAATGGAGTTAAAGGCCAGGGTGAAGGTTTAAGTTCAATGGTTTGAAATGTTAATGTTCAAAGGGCCATAAGTATAATCTTTCCCTCAGCGATTTCAATGGTCACCTGTCAGGCATTGCAGGATGAACTTCTGATGCTAGAGAACCCACCTCCTATGATGGATGCTAAGGCCGGACTTATATTCAAAAGGTGTTGGGTATACTATATACCATATGGCAGATTTGTTTTTATTTAAAAAAAAGCACCAAACCCCTTGTTGGCCTGTGCCAGGACTTGACACCGTCTGCTGCACCACCTGCTCCTACTTTGGAGGACACAAACCATTGCAATCATTGCATACTGTAAGCAAACCCATTAAGAAACATCAGAGATTGAGATTTGTGAGGATCTTTTTTAGGTGATAGGTTTGCAATTGGTAACCTATAATGATATCTGAACCTGTGTCCTCTGTCCCTTGTGCCTGTGTGATGTAGGAAGCCAAGCCTGGCAAAGAAGCTTCTGCGGCACATGCCGACCCCGAGCATGAGCGGGCTGGGAACCTAAAGTTGTGGGAACATGAAATTTTCGACAAACTACTATTTATCAATCTCTTATATTCTCTTATGATGGATGTTATTGATCATATATGATCATATAATATGTGCTGCAATGCGTTAGGCACTGGAAGAAAAGCAAAAGCTTCTTGAGGAGATTGAAGTTCTAAGGAGGCAGAAATCTAGACTCTCGAATTCAACCGTGGGTTCAACACCTTCCCCACGGCCGTCTGCACCTACTCCCAAGTCTAGCCCTCCTACCCCCACTCCCTCAGTGGCTCCATCCCATGCTGCTGAACGTGCCCCGGACTCTGATGAGGATGGTGAGGCCAGGTTTTCAGGGAATGGGGACCGGGGTTATGGGTTTGGGGTTTGAAATCACGTGTCATAACATTCTTGTTGAGATATTTCCATCAATCATTGCCAAACACCTTGAACGAGATGCATGTTGGGAATTAGCCATCAAGTGTTACCACCAGCTGTCTCTTGTGAAGGACTCCGGCGAGAAGATCACCCGAGATGACAGGGGACGTTTGCTGTTGAACGGCAAACTCATGAGTGATGCTGCGGTTGAACAACGTCTCCGCCGCTGGTGCACCAAGAAGAAGAATGGAGGTCTAAAGTGTTCCCAGGATGTTTATGAGCGATATCATAATCAGGGGCCTGACGCCCGACTGGAGCTTATCCAAATCTTCAAAGATGCGTTTTTGAACAAGGAGCCATTGCAACAATTGCATCTTAGAACCATCTTGAAGTTAAAAGTATAGCCTATAGAGTCTACATGTTACCAACAAACTCCCACTCCATGTCTCCTTGCTCCCATGTGAGCTGCCTGCAGGACCAGTGCCAGAGTTCCGTCCGTAAGCTTGTAGTGGAGGAGACCGGGAAGACCTTGAAAGTGCAAGCTGGATGGTACACAGAGCGTCAGATGAAAGGCACCTTGAAAATGCCAAAGTGGCTAGCCTAAGATTCATGTGGTCTTGAGATTTTAAACTTATGAGTTGGATTGCAAATGGGTGAAATCTATTATGATGTAGCCCTGAAAAGAATGTCATCATTGAATCACCCCTGAGGTGCGAGATTGACGCAGTGACCGCTTACACAGCTGACCGACCAAAGCTTCGAAGGCTATGGATGTTTCAATATGATTTCAACTTATTGCATCTTAAGTTATCATAGCCCGATTACCGGAAAATCATGGCAGGAAATGGAAGTATAATCCCAAGATCGAACAGCACTACATCGAAGTGGAGGAGTCCGGGGAGTTGACAAAGCGATATACCCAAACCAAAGAGGAGGAGGAAATCTGTGGTTCTGCCAGGCCCGTTGAGTTCAGGACCCTGTCCCTGGAGGACCCCGCGGCCATGGATCGAGGAGCTGAGGAAGAGGCTGCCGCTGACCCTCCAGGAAGTGAGCCCAGGCCACCTAATGCGGATGTGGAGAAGCAGGACTGACCGTTTATCGTAGGGGGAACCCTTGTCATGCAAGTATATTTACATTTTTTGTCTATCAATCGATGACCCAGAGCAGGAAACACATGTGCTGTTGACCAAGTCCATGGAAGCTCTGTTGGCAAAGTCGGCCAAGTTGCGAGACATCGAGTCAAAAGTTGAGAACCCCAGGCCACTTTAGTATTGGTAGGATTGGCGTTCAATGATCACACAATCAAATTTGAATCAACAGTATTTGTTTTCATGAGTGACCTTTGCATCATCTCATTTAAAGCCATACCCTAAGTGTGAAGTCGATCCTCAAGACTGCCTATGAAGCCATGGACACTCACTATGATGCATTGGCTACAAGCCTGGCTCGCTACCGTGCAGTGAAGACAAAACCGTCTGATACGTTTCTTTGGCACAATCATGTTGAATCTATTGTTATAAAATGGTATATAGCAAAAAAATTACTGACATTCCATCAGCCCCGGCACTTTGAGGTTGGCTCAGAACATTGACAAGCAATTGGAATACGCAGAAGTCTTGTGCCTTGATTTAAAACCACTCTGAACAACTGGATTTCTATGGGTGGTGGAACCATGGGGTTTATGTTTTTTGCCGTCCCAGGGGAAGCAAGGCTACACGTGCAGAAGTCCAAGCCCAGCATTCGCCCCAGAAAATTCTGGTGAGAACAGTGTGAACATACATGTGCATATGTATATTCATTCATATTATATCATATATATTTGAAGTAGAATCGATCTTATAAAGTCTGATGCACATATCACGGTATATCACCACATGGTCATACCTAAGGCCGGCTTTGAAATCTGCCCGGACCAAGCGCAAGTCTGAGAACGACGATACCAATTCTGAGTTGCCAGCACCAAAGGTGCCAAAGTCGAAGGCAAAGAGCAAGGCGAAAGCCAAGTCTGCCAAGTAAAGGCAAACTTCATGAAATGGGGTTTTGCAATTCTGAAATGATTTGCTTTGGATCGATCTCACAGCCCTTTCAAGCGTGTGGTTGCATTGGAGTCAACCCTGAACATGCTCACCTGGGCCTAGCGTGAATTCCATGAAAAAAAAATCGTCCACGGGTAGTGCAACAAATCTTATCCATGCAGTGCAGCATGCCCAGAAAGACCCATCCCTGGCCTTCCCACTGTTTCTGTAGATCCCATTGCCATCGCATCAGCACCTTGGCCATGCCAGGTGTTGTTGGACCAATGGGAAAGCATGCAGCATCGTGCATTGCAAATGGTGCCGGGGACCCAAGAGGGAAAGGGTGAAAAAAAAAAAACTATATCAAACTATGAATTATATTTGGATACTTTGGACAAGCCACCATTCTGGAGATTTTGCCCAAAAGACAAACAAAAAATCAGAATAGTTTAGTCGTCAGCTCCCCATGGATACTCGAGCCCGTGTAGTTGAGAAAAGGGAAAGAATTCTGGCCTCATTGAAGGCTTCATTTGAAGCTTTGGGTGTTCACGACCCAGACTTGCCCTGGGGGTTTGTGGCAGGACCCAAACGGCCCTTTGAAAAGCATGCCTTTGAAGCAAGGCAAAGACTCCGTGATTTGGAGCAACTACAGGTTCTGGATACGGTCATTAGCAATTGGAAATTCATCAACTTGGAAGTGAACCGTGATGAAACCGATCAAAATGTGAGCTGTGGCAGCTGAGGGGGCTTTTTTCAATTGCCAATTCGTTATGGCTAGGCCATGCAGTATGGCTTGCGCTGTTGTGCAAATTTGCTTAAATGTGCACGCTGTTGTTCCCACGTGGTGCTCCCATTGCCCTACGTGATGCTGAAAATTACATGACATACGCTAGCGATCCCTGGCAAAGAAAAAGGTCAAAAGCTCCTGCTTCAAAGTTTTTTTTTCTCACATGATCTCCTTCACCAGATCTCTTTCACATGAATCCTTTCACATGATCTCTTTCGCATGATCTTTTTCACATGACCTCTTTCGCATGATCTCTTTCACATGACCCTTTTCAGATCTCTAGCTTATTGTACCCCCAACGATTGGATTTTGATCGCCCAGGCCACCGCCAAGTTTGTAGCTGAGATGAGCAAGGCCGCAGTCGATCATTATGGATCTACAAGTTGCCCAATCACTTCCCGTCTTGCAAGTGTGCCAACTAAGAGAGCAGAAGACGAATGCCATAAACTGTGACGTAGCTGAAGCTGACTCCATATGATCCCATATAAAAATTACGGCAATTATTCTTTTTAGGGATGCTTTGGGTTGCATTTCAACTTGCACTTTTTAACTTTGAACCCTGCCCCAACCAAGGTTTGAGAAGCACAACCTGGCGTTGAAGATTCCGGTTTCCTGGGTTGACTTGGATGGTGGTGATAGCTACCCTGTGCTCAGTATGCTTGACACCATTGACTACTTGGTTCAATCCAACAACTTGTCCAAGTTGTTTGGGGAACAACCCATGGAACAAGTGCAACCAATGTTGTTAGAGTTTTGGCGACGCTACAGCCTTGAATGGCCAGATTATGGAGTCTTTCGAGCTGCTGCTGAAAACAAGCTGTCGCTATCACGAACAATTCCAGTTTACATTCATGGTGATGAAGGTCGTGGATTCAAACGATCGGGTGTCATGATATTGAGCCTACAAGGGGCCATTGGTCGTGGCAGCAAACCTTTCCTCAAAAGACATCCAATTAGATCTCTTCGTCAACTCAAGATGGGTATCAACCTTCAAGGGAACTCTTTCAACAGTCGAATGCTGTTTGTTGCAATGCCAAAGAAACATTACAAGGCGAAACCAGATTCTGGGACTATGATATTATTCATTTTCTATCCTCTTAGATTGCCTTTGGTTGTCCTTTCCTGTGACATTAATTTTAATCCCACTCAGCCCCCTATCCTTACTCAGGAGAATTTCCAGGCTGTACTCAACAAGATGATCAATGACCTCCTCAAACTTCAAGACATTGGGTTTAC